>OW569388.1:0-400224 GCA_937625935.1 Tetramitus jugosus | reverse complement strand
CCCAAACCCAAACCCAAACCCAAACCCAAACCCAAACCCAAACCCAAACCCAAACCCAAACCCAAACCCAAACCCAAACCCAAACCCAAACCCAAACCCAAACCCAAACCCAAACCCAAACCCAAACCCAAACCCAAACCCAAACCCAAACCCAAACCCAAACCCAAACCCAAACCCAAACCCAAACCCAAACCCAAACCCAAACCCAAACCCAAACCCAAACCCAAACCCAAACCCAAACCCAAACCCAAACCCAAACCCAAACCCAAACCCAAACCCAAACCCAAACCCAAACCCAAACCCAAACCCAAACCCAAACCCAAACCCAAACCCAAACCCAAACCCAAACCCAAACCCAAACCCAAACCCAAACCCAAACCCAAACCCAAACCCAAACCCAAACCCAAACCCAAACCCAAACCCAAACCCAAACCCAAACCCAAACCCAAACCCAAACCCAAACCCAAACCCAAACCCAAACCCAAACCCAAACCCAAACCCAAACCCAAACCCAAACCCAAACCCAAACCCAAACCCAAACCCAAACCCAAACCCAAACCCAAACCCAAACCCAAACCCAAACCCAAACCCAAACCCAAACCCAAACCCAAACCCAAACCCAAACCCAAACCCAAACCCAAACCCAAACCCAAACCCAAACCCAAACCCAAACCCAAACCCAAACCCAAACCCAAACCCAAACCCAAACCCAAACCCAAACCCAAACCCAAACCCAAACCCAAACCCAAACCCAAACCCAAACCCAAACCCAAACCCCAACCCTCTACGAGCCGATAAAGCTCAAATCGAGTTGAAAACAATGCCAATCTCTTCGTCTCAACCAGCTGAAGCTCTTAGAGCAATAAAAAATCTCAAAAAAAAAATTACCATATAAGGAAATCGTTTCCTTAGGTTGGGGAATCCAGGATGTATCCCCAAACCCAAACCCAACCCTAAGATTAGTGGTAAGAGAGTTGCAAAGTATCATAGAGATGCATCTGTTCTGATCAGAGTACCTAAGAAGTACAGAAGTACTGAGAGATTTGTCTGGGGCAGAAAGGCAAAGCTTGTGACTCAACAAATTGTTCATGGTAAGCTGTTGGACAAGTGGACGGTAGCATGGATGGAAACTGGAGGTTTTGCTAAGAGTGAGAAGCCACACACCACAACATCTTACTACATCTCTACCAGTGACATGAAGCCATTCTTTTATGGAGATGACAAGTTCACAGAAGTGGCTCCAGATCTAGAACCTCCATCAGAACCAGTGTACAATGATGATGATTATTTGAATGATGATGTTGATCCTTTGGAGGATTCTACTGTTGAATTCAGTACAGGAATCATCTGGATCACAGCCCATTGGCAGTAGCACTCTACCTGGTTCTGTTGTCACTGGAACACGTCCTTCTGTCCCTGCATCTCTACCTGGTCCTCTCTCTATTACGTCTGTGAATGCACCTCTGCCTGGTTCACCATCTATTACTACTGGTATGCTACCTGGTCCAACTGCAGCAATGATATTCTTGGCTTTGATGTCAATTGGGACTTCCAGAAATTTTAGGTTGACCACGGAAATGTGGAATGAACGCTTTCGTGTCCATTGTCAACAACTTAACCGTTCTCTCATCCAATTTCTCTCTAGGATTGTTCTTTATCTTTGTCCCAGGCAAACAATAACCCTTTGTATTTAGTAACGGAAGGAGGTCTTGTGCCACATGTTTCACCACAATTCTTAGCAAAACGATAGGTTGGACTCCCTTCATCAAGGTTGTGTATTCTTTGTCACTTATTTCATAAAGTTTTTTGTTCAACGTAAAGCCTTTCACTTCTTCATTGACAATCTCAGTGTTGTTCAGTTGCTTGTAGTTCTTGGTCATTTCCCTCGTCATATGTACTCCTTGAGTGATAAATTGTTCCAGAGCTTGTGTTCTTTTCTTGAAGTGTGCTAATTGAGACTCCATTGATTCATTTTGGCAAGTTTCGGTGTACATCTCCTGCCAATTGGTGGGAGGAATTAGTGAATCAATAGGTTCTTGGCTACTTAAAGCTTCTGTTGCGACGGATGAAGGAATTCTCTCTTGGTTGTTGCAACTACTCTTGGAACGCCTTCTATACTCCTTCCAATAGAGTTCCATATGTACGATAATTGAACGAAGGAAAGTATATTAACCATAGTTTGTTCCTCCAATTGGAGGGCGGTGGTTTTGTTTGATAATCCAGATCGAAAAACTACTGTGTGATCACATCGATTTGATCTCAAACAACTATTTTCATCACAAAACCTTTACCGTAAATATCTTGTCGTCCTACAGTACGAAGTTGTATTTCTTTACAAGAAATGGTGCGAGGAATCGAAGAGAATCTCCGTTTTTCATGATTCTCGGTTCGCATCGCGTGAAGACTGAATTCTTTCTAATGCAGAGTTGGCAGCCTTCAAGGAGCACTCTCTCTGATCGGACATGTTCAACGACGGTGGGGTGCAGAACTGGATCCATGAATCAAGAACACAACCACAACAACAAAACAGAAAAAAACTAAATCTTTGACGTCATCATCAATATCATCTTCTGAAGATGCAGAGCTTAGCATTCAAAATAGCTGATGTGATCTATGTGACCACTCGTCCTCATCTCGCACAAATTGAGCCTCCATTCATGCAAAGAGTATCTCGCAAAAGTTCTCTCTAACAAAGAACAATGTGTGGATAACGCCTGCAACAACAACAACTCCAATCTATATTTATCATGATAGTTATGTTTGTTGTTGATGATGGTTTTTTTGATTGATTATCGATTGTTGTTGTTTTGTTGTTGATTTGTTTTTGTGTGTGATAAAATTGTTCTTTCGTTGAGACCACCATAATCTCCGACCTTTTTTTGACAAGTCAGCACCCGACTTAGGTGAGCGAGGTTAGCACCAGTGTTGGTTGCCGCTTCTCTGGAGTCCGAGACTCACGTTTCATTCCAGACTGTCACTCTGGCGACCCGGGTTCGTTTCCCGGTGCTGTGTGTGAAATCTTTTGCGGCCTTCTTTCTCCATCGATATTATTATCTCAAGCACCCGTAGTATGAGAGGGAGATATCGACATACTTTCTCATTCCAGCATGGATCCTGACTTACTGTTTTTATTGCTCATTGCCATGATTAAAAACATCACCAATAAAAAATATATAAATTCTTTAGTAAAATGGAATCCATTCATCGAATTTTTTTATTCATAAAAATTTATTACAAAATATTCTGAATCTATTTAACAAAGCATAAAAGAGAAATAGAGGAACTGAGGTGAAAGGCTTCAGTTCAGGACGTCTGTGTGGGTGAACTCCTGATCGGATATTGGCATTAAATCACCGATATCAGTCACTTCCTTCAAGACAAGTATCTCAGAACTCTGGAGAGCCTTTACCAACCAATTGAGCCTCTCTTTGGTCTTTGGTTTGATTTACAAGGTGTCTTGGTTTGGAGTTTTTCAACTTGGCCACTTGATCTTCTAGTTCCTTGATTCGAGTTTCTTGGTTGAACATGATGGCTTTTGCTTCCAACATCTGGTGATTCAGGGTTGAAGTGGAGACAGAGGATGACCCTAAAGTTTGGGAGGACTCTTGAGATTGAGCCAGACTAATTCTTGACATAGAGAGGTGGTTTTTTGTTCCTCAAAAAGGACAACAACAAAAGTTCCTCCAGAAAAAACCTCATCAGAGAGATTTAGGCTTAAAATATCCACCAGAAAAATAGTTTTAAAAGTTATCTCCATATTACAAAGAAGGATCATCCAATGCCTTGAATTTCAAGGCGTGACATTATGTTTATTAGAGTTCTTAACAATGTTACTGACTTTTTGGACAGTGGTACGACAAGTGGGTAGAATTCTTTATGAATTCTTTGATGGCTTTCAAGCAGTTGAAGATGAATGTTCCTGCAATCAAGAGGAACAACGATTTGTGTCATGTTAGAGCCTATAAGCGAAGAGAGTGAACAAACTGTAGTTTAATGAGTTTCATCTGTTTTCGTACCAATTTACTATTTCAAGGCGTTGTTTGATTTAAAAGTACTCACCCTCAGGCATGTTTGTTTTTCAAAGCATAAGACGTATAATTAGAGTGTTAGATAATTAGAAAAATCAAGGCAGCAAAGAAGAATTAAGTAGAAAGAGAAAGTACTACAATGTTTCCTGTGTTCATCTCTGGGTTAAATGCAATTAGACTCGAGATACAGCGACTAAAAGAGGAAAATGTCGAATCTGTTGCCAAGAAGCTCGATTTTGATGATCAATCCACTTCGTCTGATGAGTAAAAAGTGTTTATCAGGTCCCAGAAGAGGAGTGATGTGTATGCATGCGTCACACGATGTATGATGGCTGACAAGAGCACAAAGAATAAAGAAATGAAAGTAACCCAGGTTTTAAAGTGGATCGATGACTACTTCAAAAACAAAAGAAAGATCATCGAGGACAAGGTCAAGAAACTAGAAAATGAAATTCAACAGATGAGATCTTTGTGTGATGTAGAGCTTGTATGAAGAAGCTGTCCAACTCTTGAAGATAGTCATTGAATACAACATCCCTCTTATTGCTCAGTCAATCGAATATGAAGAAAGGAAGTTGTTTGAGGAAATTCAGCAAGCAATTGGAGCAAAATCCGATTAAATGGTGATTTATAGTGGGAAGCCTCAGTCATTGTAGGTATTTTCATGAACCGAATTGATTTCGATTGTCTTGGTGAAGTTTGATATCGCATTCTTCTGCTGTTTGAGCTCATTGTATGAGTAACCTCTGTTTTAGTACGCACGTTCATCAGCAGGATTTCGATTGCCTTTGTGAAATCTGATATTGCTTTGTCATTCTCCTCCATGCAGAGAATATGCTGTAGACTCATACAATTTGACTGTCGGCTTGGAGAATTTTTGAATAGCTACTCAATGATTCAATATAGCTTTTGTTCCTATCTGACACGATTCCATACTATTTAAGTACTTTTTGTGATAATTGGTTCAAAAACTCTTACAAGATGGTCAATTCGTTTGATCTTGATGCGTTCCTCTGAAGATACCACAATGCAACAGATAACAAATGTCAGAATGTTTCTCTGGAAGTAAATTCAACGCTGATTTGAATTCGTTTACAATTCCAATCGTTCAACTTGGTTGAAACTGTGCCATAATCTCCGACTCGCTGAATACTCGTGATCCATGTTTGAAGAAGTGTTGAAACGTTTGAGAGTGTTCCAATAATTCAGAGTTCTTTCTGTGAAAGAAGACTCCACACGTGTCACAACAACATCTGCTGAATCACTCACTTTCTGGTTGATTCAATAAGTACGACGCGACTTTCCATTGCATCCTTTGGATCAGACCATCATCGACTACGGGTGCCGAGAGGATTGCATTATTCACAACAACAAACGAATTCCATAATACGGGAAAAAGTCTCACCGAGAAGTATGGAAAATGTGCACAAACAAAACTCAAGTTGGTGCAACAAGGTTCCATGACGTAAGAGATTCTTTACTTACAAATATCAGGTACCTTCCAGTAGGAAGGATTCAAGCTTGATGGACCGTTCAAGAAGTCAGTGAAGATCATATTAATGTAATCTCTAGATTCAATGGAAATTGGTCCAATATATGCATAACTAAATGGTTCACTTGCCATAGTTGTGTTATCAAGTACCTTGACCACCCATCTATGTCTCTCATTTTGATCAAACCAGAACTCTGGCCATGGTGCCAATGCACTGTACGTAATCAATTTTCCAGAAGTCTCCTCATAGAAAGCATCTTGAAGGAAAGTTGGACTTGGCTGCGACTTTAATGCCTTTTTCTCACAACCATCACTATTGAAAACGTAGAGAGTCTTCTCATCATACAATGATAAACTGTACCTTAAAACTCCACTTGAAGGGGAGAAAAACTGGTAGAATGTTCTGTTACTAATGTAATCATACTGGATGTAACCCTTTCCACCACATGAGATCGGTTGACAACTGAATTCAAAGAATGCACACCATTGATCTGGGAGAACAGGAGTTGGAGGAGGTCTCTGAGCAAAAACAGTGACCACTGTAATCAACAACAAAACGATTTCTATCTTCATTTGTTTTTTGATTCGAGCTTGCTTTGCTTTTCTTCGTGCTGATTCATCGCACTTATTGAGATTTCGATTGTGTGTGGGATCCTAACTTGTCAAAAAACAGAAGAATTTGACTTGACTAATCTCCTTGCCAGAAAGCTTGCTTAAGCTGATCACCCTTGAAAAAGAAGTGTGAAACGAGTTTTCTGTCACAGTCATCTTGTTCCACACTTTCTTAGGTTGTTACTGTACAACGCATCGGCTATAATAATTTCCATTTTCAGCAAATTCTGTAGCAATGAACTTGCTGTCACTGTGATCAATACTGTAACCATAGGGCGCGATGCCATTGGGATATCTCAAACAATCCAAAACAGACACTTCTCTGAAAAAGGGTTCTTCTCCTCCAAACTTCAATCCACAGTTCTATTATACCATAACCCCTCGTACACTGTTCCACCTGCTCTTTCACTAACCTTTGAAGAGAATGTTAATTCGTCAACACCTATCTGTATCGTACTCAATTCTTGGGATCTTTCATCGTCATCAATCTCTGACAATGCAACTTTGCCTGGAGTTCATCATCCTTTCTCTTTTTCGATCTCTGTTTGTACAGGTACGGAAAATCATGGAGCAATTTGGGCCTACATGACCACTGTCACATGAACAATTATTAGGTGATTGACAAGATCCATGATCCGAACATATCCCAGAAGAAGAATTTGAACCATAGCAAATGACGGCAGAACAATTAGGTACACCATACCATCGTTACACTGCAAGATTGATTCGATGTCCCAGGTTTCACAGGCAATCCGTTCCACTGTCGTAGCTCCCTCTTGACTTGGTCAAGGCCAGTGGTCAATATGTAGACATTGTTTTGTTGGACCCGCCGGACCGACATGCACGAGGGGCGTCGACGTCAGCATCGATGATGTGACGCACACCTAGGTTCATCGCTGTCGTCAACGACAACCTGATGGTTTTCGACTTTGCAGGAATCCTCTTTTACACCTACTTATCAATAACGTTGACGTTGACGTCGAAGGAACTTTTTTATGTCCTCCTCCATCGATGACGTCACGGTGTTCCCTCAACACTTTAAAGATGAAAACAAAAATCGAGATGGCACTTCATAAAACAATTCAAACAAAACCACACAATAATCAAGACCAAGTAAATGAGTACCGAAACAGAAAATTCCGTATCTCCATCACAAGATCTCACTTCAGAATTGTTCCAATTGCTCAGACAAAAACACCCTGCTACAATCAAGAAGCTTATTCTGAGGGAAGTTGAGCTGTTGTCTCAAGAAGATGATATAAGTTGCCTTGAGATTTTAGAATCGATTAGAAAAGGTGCTTCTGTTCGTGAACCAATGCTCATAACAAATCCAAGTGACTCAACCTCACTATTGCCACCAACTATTCAGTTTTTAGAGAATGCTGGAACCATTTCTAACTACTTGAATGAACAATCCTCACAGATGAGAATCAAGAGTTTGAGTAAGGAGATATTAAAATATAAAAGGGAACTAAAGAGAAGAAGAAATGAAGTGGAAGATGAAGATGAAGATCAGGCTATACAACCAGAAAAGAAGAGATCAAAGGAGGTGTTTTATGTACAGGCCTTTGTGGATGATGTACTTGTGGATGATTTAGTCACCAGGAAACAATTTGCAAACATTTCTGAAAGATGCTGTAGACAGGGAAAGTGTGATAATTACGAGAGAGAAACGAAACTAGACGCTTACGTAATTATTAAGGATGAAACCGAGGTTAGCCGTCTTGTGCTTACTTATCCCACCATTTCAAATCAAATCAATCTGAACAATTCAAAGGAATTGAAATTGTATCACAAAGCATACTTTATGTGGTGTGCTGAAGGAAATTAAAGAACTCAAAGGCTTGACAATGAGTAAATAAATATTGTTCTGATTGTAGTAGCTGGTTGATTGGCAAAAATTTCTTTAGAAATAGTGCCTCATACTTGGGTTAGGCCTGCAAACAGCTGTAAGGTCTGTAGCTAGGGTCTCGGCCGGACAAGCTGAACACTGCATTGTCAGAAACGCTATCAAAAACTCCATTCGTAAACCTTCTCATTTCAAAAGAATGTGACTGCGGTGCAAGTACGGATTTGTTTTATTCATCGGCTTTTGTTTGATCTGAGGAATAAAGTTGTAATAAAACAGGAAATAGTATGAAGGTGTTCACGAGAAGAATGAATTGACCCACAGCAATCATTTGGAAAAAGTAGGATCTCACTAGAATAATCTCATGGAAACCAAGTGGCATGATGCTCAGAGTTGTTGATACACTACTCACAAACAATGGAAACAATATCATGTTACTTGATTTCTTAACATTCATTCCAGAGTAAATGAATGACTTCAAGTAATGAGTATGAAACTCTGAGAATAGTCCAATGAGCAGCATAAGATTCATAATTGAGAGAGAATTAGTAGGGATACGGAGTAATCTTGTGAATGCCAGTAACTCAACAGTATTCACTAGGACCAGAAATGGATTCAATAATGCTAGAGTAATCGTTTTCACCCAGTACTTATTCTTCTCCTCAGAATCTCGTTTATCAACACTGAAAATGATCACAATCAAGGATATGATCGTGATACAAACAATAGAAACTCCAAGTAACCACAATATATCAGTATTAAACGTGACAAATGATTCAAATAAGGAATCAAAAGTATTAATAACGAAAAAGTTATCCTGCGTAATACTTGGATGTTGCTTCACAATGCTTTGTTCGAATTTCAAATTCATCTTCTTTGTTTTGACAGCATCATTGGAATTCAAGATTTTATGATTGAAGAACATCAACCTTGAGAATGTTACCCTTCCATCATGCTCGCTATCTCGAAGTACTAGTTGTTTCACTGAATTTCCAATACTACTTGAACAAAACTCTCCCAACCATTGATTAAATTTTTGACTTGGAACTTGATATTGATTTTGAATGTATTCAGAAGAATGATCACTCAAGAAGAAAATCCAAGATCTAAAAATGCTGAACCAATTCACTAACGAATTGGAATAAACGAATGGTAAAATCGATTCTGTTCTATCCTCATTTTCGCGTGTTTCTGAAAGGCCATCGAGCATTGAATGAATATCTGGTGATGTAAAATCAATTGTTGAACTATTAGTTGACGATAAGACAATGAAACCAGGCATCTTAAATCCTCCAAACAATTCATTATAAGTCGTAAAAGCTTCTGTTAGTTGTGATCGTTTTGAATAAAAGTCAGTGATTTCGAATGGTCTTTGAGGAACAATGACCAAAACTAAAACGCTTGCGACAAGTGCAACTACTAATAGAGTTAATATTGTTACTATGCAATACTTGTTCTTGGCCATTCTATACTGATAATTACAAATCCGTTCGTAGATTGCTCCGGTTTGAGATCTATATTCTTCACTTTTACCATTCTCTCTGTCGTCTCCTAATTGTTGTTCATCCGCATCCAATCGAACTCTTTTTCGGTCATTGTACCGTGTTTCTAGTAGCAATGAACTAGAAAAAGCATACAATAGAAATATTGAGTTTAGAATGATTGACAGCAATGTTTGAAAAGTGAGTGCTCTTGTCATCATGGTAGATGATCGATTCATGAGTACAATAATCAGAATTAAAGTGGATATGATTAATAGAGTAGATAATGCAGATGCCGATGCAACTGGTTGAATAAAGTGTTCAACAAGTTGAGCTTCACTATTCTCTTCATTTGTTGTTCGATTCAATCTTTTCTTCTCCTTGTAAGTATTCCAATAAGATTGATAAATGAACAACCCATCAACACCAATACCCACTAAAAATAACGGCAGTGCTTGGGCAGATAGTGGTGTCATTGAATATCCGAATACTAACTGACATATGACAATTGAACAACTAATAGAACCAATGACCAAGTAAATTCCAAAGCATGCAATCAACAATCTTATCACTATCGAATCAGTCTTTGAGCTTCTCATAAGAATGAATGAAGTGAAAACAATAACAGAACTGATAATCACTCCGACAACGAATAGAGGTCCAATCTTGTAAAATGTACGTTCAATCTCTTTTTCCAACATTGAATCGCTCTGAATTAGCACTCTGAATGAATATGTCTCGTTCTGATTGATATTAGAAGTAAAGTGTATAAATTGACTCTCCCATGTTGAAAACATGTCTGTATCGTTAGTGGCAAATGTAATTGAGAAGCTCAATGCTTGTGCCATTTCAATTCTTGAGTGCACAGAATTCCAAGATATTCCTCCAATAAGATCAGACGGATCAATAGAGCCACCAATAGAAGTCTTGAGTTTGTAAGACATGGTTTTTAGATGATCCTTGTCATTCCATAATCGAGTAGCATTGTCTTTCCAATATGCCATCACACTTGGACTGTAACAGGCTCCAAAATCTTCATTATTAGCTGCAGAACTCGCTCCCAACTTGTAACAAATGTCATTCAACGCAACAACTCTTTGAGTCACACTTGAAACTGCTTCCAGTTGTGCAATTCTCTTCCTCAACTGAGAAAACTCTGTTAGAACTTGTTTACTCAAAATATTGTTATCTAATAGCTCGGATTTGTTTCTTGGAACAACAATGACAGGAATAGCTGTAATTGACTTGGTTTCAGGAAACAGCTCATCCATTCGCTCAATCCGAGATTGAAGCAGAGAGTTTTGAACTTCAAGAATTTTTTTCGGGTCAATCTCCACTCTCAAAAAACAATAGAGAAGAGGAAGACTCACAAACACAAGGAGACTGATAGTGAGTATGGAACAAATGGGAAAACGAGTCGGTATCAAAAATTTCATTTTTCTTCTTCTCGAATCGTTTGTGTGATGTTGAACTCTGGAAGTACCCGCCTGTTCTGTTCCTCATATGGATAACAGGAATCAAACGTCAACCTCCAAAAATAGTTAAAACTCTATTCCAACGTTCAACCGAACAATGCGATATCCGCAGATTCAGTTCCAAAGCTTCTGTGGTTCTTCACCAAAATTACAAACCCAATCCCTATCGATAACAATATGAAGTCATTCGTCTTGTTTGCTGCCCTTTTATTGCTCGTGTTTTTCACCAGCACAAGCTCCTGTGGTCTCCTCCAAGAGGAGGTTCTCAACATTGATTGTATGTATTCCACAGCGCACTGTACTCTCACTACTTGCCTTATTATTACAACAGTTTCTCGTTGTGCCTTTTATGTGTGTTGACTCATTGACTTTTTGAACTCATAGGTAAAGGAAGAGTTCATTTGCTTCCCGGTACACCTTTTGAGATGCACGTCAAAGCTGACAAGATCTCACAGCTGTACAACGTATTCATGGAGAAATTGATGGAAAGAGCAAAGTGCACTTGTCCTTCTATCACTGAGAGAAATTTCGTGAGACAATACGTGGTGGGAGTAGAAGCATTCTTATCTCACAATCTCACCAATAGACTCGATGACTCCTGTCCAGAGCAAAGCGGTGGAATCACCGTAATCAACACGAATGCAAAGTATGAAAGTTTTAATCCACCTGACAGTTGTTCTCTCAGTTCCATTGTCGCTGGACAACCGTGCTTCATGTCCTACTCGATTGGTGGTGCTTCATTGAATCTTGCTATTGATCAATGTCCTGCTGATAGCAATGGAAGAAAGAATAGATTACCATACATTTCACTTACGTGTACTGGTGCAAGTTGCTCCACCATGTTCAAGCCATGTACGAACGGCTGTGGATCATCATCATTGGTTTGTAAAAAACTTGGTGAAGATTTCTCTGACTCAGCCTATTACAGATTCCTGAACATGACTGGCATTTTTGATGCTTACAGTGGAAATTGTGGCTCCTCTCCTTCGAGCTTCTTTTCATCGTTGGTCAAGAAGGTCATGATTGATAGCTTTGGACTCACCTCTATTTCTTCATTTGCTTGGGGTACTCCCAGTATTTGCCTTCCAGATTCAGCAGAGTTTGAGAACGGTATCATCGATTCCCAAACTGGCAAACTAAAGGCAGCAAGTAGCTGGAATGGAAAACTACCTGATGGATCTCTTGTGAATAGCGACTCTAGAAAGGATGGTTCATCGTACAAGATCCCTTCATCAACCACCAAATTCGACAGCAAGTATGTGACATTAATGAAGAGAGATTGTAATGGATTGATTTCTCTGCTCCCTGGATCCCTTGATCTTCAATTCTATCTCCCAACACTGTCCCCTTGGATGGAGCATATCAACTCTGTGATTAATCAACTCAGATCTTGCGACAATAGCTGGACATCTGCTTTGCAAAGAACTCTATTCCAAGTATACCAACCAAATGGTTTCCTTTACAAGTTTACCAACACATTGAACCCATTCTCAGTTGGCAAGTGGACAAACTCCACACTTCAAGTAATTTATGAGTCTCTAGGCTCACCAAGTACCAAACTGAATACACCAACAACATGTAAGTTTGATACATATGATGAGGAGGGCTGCTCAGGTACCTATACTCAATTGGTCAAGCTATTTGATGAAGAGATCAAACTTCATGTCAGTTTTTACAGATGCAATGAAAACCCTGAAGGTGCTCCTGCGTTCCACCTTCTATGTGAAGGAAAAATGTGTAATACTTTGGTTAATGCCAAGTTGTGCAACTCAAACGCTGATTGCCCTGATGGAAATTGTCTCGACATTTTAGGAAAGGTGGATTCCGGTAAGGATCTATGGGATTTTGCTCTCGCTACAACTGGTACATGTATTTCAAGCGCCAGTGTTAAGGCCACCGATTTTAGTGCGATGATCTCGGTCCTACAATCGAAACCAGCTCAGAAAATCTCATCTGGTATGAAGATTTGCATGGTTGATATTCCTTCCAAGGTTGACAATATTGCTGCCTGGGCACAGGAAGCTTACTCTGTGTCTGGTCACGCTATTTCTCTTCCTGGACTATTGGCCTATGCTGGCCCTATCCCTAAACCTCAAGCGTCCAGTGCCTCGTCCATGATGTCCTCTTTGGCACTTGTTGTGTGTATTGTTGTTTCCTTCTTGACTCTCATGTAATCCCAATGATGCTCCATAAACAATTCCACGAGATTCTTTCACTGGCCAAGTTGTCATTCGCTGTTTTTGACAGTTAAATAAAACTCCGGTCCCTTGAAAAAACGAAAAAATCCGTGATACTAACAACAGATGAAAACAGATGAGTGACAAAGAACGTTCCTTGTCTCGCAGTCCATGGACATCATCATCATCTGATGGAAAAGTTGGAGTGTTCTTCTTCTATGTTGGTAACAAAGATGGAAACACAAATTACATTTCGCTTGATCGATCTCAGAGTCCCAATGGTCAGATCGTATGGGGAGGCAGAATGGGTCCACCGATGCAAGTTCATGAAACATATGTAACAAAATTGCCAAGCTCTATTCAATGTTTCCTTTTCTCTCAAGGGAAACCATTGAATTGGAGGGGACGTTCAGAATCGTTACCACACGGGAAATGTTTGCTCGTTGCAAAAGGTGATGCCGTTATTCATGGCTCCAATGGCAAGGCAGAAGCAAGGAGGAATGGATGGTCTGACCCTGATTCTTATCAGTATGTTTGGTCGCTTAGGGACGAACAAGATGTGAGTTGGACAACATCTAGTTTGTCAAAATTACGGACAAAGTGGGAGTCAAACATTGCTATGAAGAGTAAGTACATCGAGATTGAACTTCCAAACAATACTGTCGCGGGCTTCGTAGATTTTATCAATAAACAAATGAAGAAACATGAGATTGATCCCCAAGAACATTACCCAAAGGAGAAAGGAAATAACCAGAGCCCAAATGGTAAAAGGAAGATTCAAGAGGTTTCCTCACCAAAACAGCAAGAGAGGAAGTTTGTTCAATCCATGATCAATGAAAATAATGGTGGACGTCAAAATTTCTCTGAACCAACAAAAACAATGAGGTATCTAAGATCCTTGTATACATGTATGAGATGTCGAGAGCTGTGTCTGAAGGACAAGGGCTCAGAGCAAGGGATTGAAAGGGCCGGTATTATTGCCCACAACGTTGCAGCGAGTAAACAAGGCCCAAGAGGAGGAACAGAGGAAGGAGTAGACAGAAGTGATCTACACAACTCTCTCCTCCTTTGTTATGCGTGCAGTCACTTGGTAGATGACAAAGATCTTTGTGTCACTCATTTTCCTAAGGAGGAACTGGAGTCAATTAAAACAAATTGGGAAAACAAGCTGAGACGAATTGCTACCCGGGACAAATCGGGCAAACGTCATACCTTTGAAAGGACTCACTTTGATGTCTTGTTCGGTGATCCAAGTGTAAAACCAGAGAAGATCAATATTACTATCGATAGTGACGGAGTGGTCCTTGAAGACACAGGTGAAGCCGTACTATCGGACACTGGGAGATCAAGTCTTTATTTCTGTAACGTTCCAGATTGTCAAAAACTGTGTTTGTATCCAGATGAAAACGACGATGTAATTGTGCAAGGAAAAATAGCACGCCCAACTGGACACGATGACTTTCGTATATTAGTGTGTGATTCGTGCTTTGGAGATGAGAAAAAGAAGCAAAGAGTCGAAAAGTATAGGCAATGGAGAAATGAAGCAGAAGAACGTGTCTTGGCAAAAATTCCCAAGAATTTGAGAGCAAATCATGGACCTGATTCAGTCGTACTGATTGTTGTCGAGGATGACTGATCTCCATGCGTGGATACTATCCCAAACCTCAAGCGTGCACACGATTAACATTTCTCGAGTTACTTCTTTAGATAGGTCGTAATTTCATGCTAGACATTCATCAAGTCAGGACAGCTGAGTTGTTACAATGCAGGATATCGTCGATCACATTCCAGGAAATAAACAACTTAACCAGCCATCATAACACTACATAATGATCAACTTGGAAGTATCATCAGAACGAGAATCAACAGATTGGGAGAACCTTCCTAATAATTCAATCGAAGTATTGAAGAATAATAAAGAACGACAGAGTACTGTCTCAGTGAAAAGTGTAAAGGGAAAGAGGAAGATGTGAATAGGACAACATCTTGCTTCTTGATGTGTTGGGAAAGAACCAGCTAAGGATGAAAAAAAATTTAAAGAACTTCCAAGTTACACTGTCCCAAGTTTCATCTTTATCAATGAGAACATGAAAGAACATGCCTTGAGCGAAAAAAACAAAATCTGAGACTCGCTCGTACTTCGAAATATAATGTGGTGAGTGCTTTGAGGAACAAAGACAAACAATCGAACAGTACAGAAAATGGAAGGAGACAGAAGTACTTATTGCGGATAAGATCTTCAGTAATCCTAATTCCTGCATCTATAGATGATGACAGTTAGAGCAGAGTTTGACATTTGAAGTTAGGGGTGTCACAAAAGAAACAAAAGTAATGTATTCAATTGTCTTATTGTACCAGTTGATAGTGTTGATAACAACACAGTGTTGCTGCCGAACTGGCATTCAACGACTCTACATTCGAGGCCATGGGAATATACACCTGCTTAAAGTTGTTCTTGTACTTTGCATCAGCACACAAATCAACAATATCTTTCGATACGCCAAGTGTCTCTGACCCCACAACATACACAATCATTGAATAATTCACAAGAGACGGATTTTGATGCACTGTAACATCAAACAAACTAATGGGCAATGAATTTTCAATTGAACCACGCATACGAGTAGCTACTGTCGTAGTCAATTCTTCATTGACTGGTGGTGTCAAAACAAGAATTAAAGCATTCAATTCATCAACCAATTGACACAATGCCGTTTTCATGTGCTTTCTTCGTTCACACCGAATAGTGTGAGCTCTAAAGGCACTTCCAGTCGATGTTCTTATCACTTCTGGATGAAAAACAGAGACTTGACCTTCTGTTTCAGCAGGCAACAAACATGCATCAATACCTGATGCTGCCACAGTTCTCAATATCACTCCCACATTTTTGGGTGTCATGACAGAGTCCAATGCTAAAATGCCCAATAACGAATATTTTTGTTCGTCATGTTTTTCACTTTCTTGTAAAGCTGCTGTGTCGCTCCATTTTTTTTTCTCTTTTTGGAGCGCGACAAAAGCATCTACAGTTTTACTCAATTCTTTTTTCACTGGTTTTACATCTGCGACGATACCTTGAACCATACTTTCATTTTTAGCTCTTGAGATGATCATTAATTTTTTCTCATCCGTGTAAAACTTGATGGGAATGTTACGTTCCTTGGCAATGGACAAAATCTCTGGTATGATACCCTTGTTTTTCGTGTGATGAGACACATGAATCATGTGAAATTGAACATCAGATTTTTGTTGTAGCAACGCATCACGAATGGCTTGTCTACCGTACATTTGGATGAATTGACGATAGAATTGTTGTTTTTCGAGGTATTCTGGTGAATCTTGCCTTTTTTGTTGTTGTTTGTTGGTATTATTGTTGTTGTTTTGTTGTTCATGGTGTTCCAATTGTTGTTGTGGATGGAAGTGATGATGAGAAAAAAAAGATTTTTGGTGATGAGAGAGAAGGTTTGTTGTTGGGTGGTTGCATATGGTGAGTCTAGGTGTTGTTGCGACTCTTCGTGTGAAAAGAAGGGTTTGACGGCGAAAGATTGTTTGCATTTTTTGGGTTCGTTGTTGTTTGATGTTTGTTTGTTGAACCTGTGGATGGTTTGTTTGGTTGGAGACTTTATGTGATTAACTTGGTGAAACCATTGTGGTCATTTGGGTTGTTGATGACCTAGATTGCTGTTCAAAGGAGAGTGGTGCTTCGGTTTCGTTCATTTTGGGAGCAGGACCCTCGAGATTGTCATGGATAAGCCACCATCGCTCAGTAAATCTCTTTTCCAGCAACAACGAACCCATGAGCATGACCCAGACAGCAGATAGAAGACTCATGTTGATGATGCAGAATACTTCTACCCAGGCTCCATTAGTGAGATCATTTTGTCGCGAATAAAGACCTGCCATATTCCACAAAATCACCAAGGGAGCAACAGGATCTCTTCTCCAAAATACAAACACC
This sequence comes from Tetramitus jugosus, assembly GCA_937625935.1. Classification (NCBI taxonomy): domain Eukaryota; phylum Heterolobosea; class Eutetramitea; order Acrasida; family Vahlkampfiidae; genus Tetramitus; species Tetramitus jugosus. The sequence goes on along the minus strand of OW569388.1, from coordinate 383,155 downwards.
CCAATGGTCAATCCAGTGAGAACACATTGGCATATGATGCTCCAAGTCTGAGGACTGAGAAACACCGGTTGACCACCACTTATGAGATGAATACTCGAGATCATGGTCCAAATGTTGGTCAGCGAATGAAAGATGGCCCAGGCGAGATAGGCACTAAATGTGGGATAAAAGAGAACAGTCTCCCAAAGAGAAATCAATCGATACTTTCGATGATCAAATGCCTGTTCCTGCTGATTCACAAGAGGAGAGGACTCTGATATCATTAAAATGTCAGTCGTGTCCGTAAATTCTCTCCTGATCTTTTGGTGTCTTCCCTTGAAGCTGTAATTAATTCTACATCGAGAATAAGCCACACTAAGTGGTATCAACACGCATGCGATATGTACAAAGGTGCCAAATAGTAGTCTCTCATGACTCCACAGAAGAAACCACACACTCTGAGACAAGGTGATGACACAGAACAGGAATCCGATTCTACCATTGAACAACCGATTGTCTCTCTTCAAAAACATACCTAGATAACAATTCACAGATACCCACAGAATTAACCAACAGAAGAATGGAATCCAGAACAAATGGACCCATGAAGCTGTTGTAAACCTATTCAGATATTTTCCGTACACCTCATTTGTTTTTTCATGATTGACAACTCCGCTAAAGGAAAGAACTGATGCGACACCCATTACAACGAGGCACAAAAAGTTGACTACTGGAAAAACACGATATCGTTGCTTAGTTTGCCAGTCACTACTTGGTCCAGTATTCGACTGATACAGTGACACAATATACTCTATTCCCATATGATAACGACGTATGTTTACTATATTTTATGATCGTTCTTTTGTTGACAATTTTGTCTCTTCACCTCCATCAGAATTATCTTTTCGTTGTATCGAAATAGTTCGTGTTGGACATATCCATTGGTACAAAAATAGAACCAACCCGAAATGTCAACTGGTCATCTACGGCGAGTACTGAGGATTCCACATTCTTCCTAAAGGATTCGTCATCAAATCTGGCGACAATGGCTCCAAAAAAAGGAGGTTGAACTAGACAACAACGAAAAAACTGTAATGGAAGCTGGTGATTCACCGCTTCGGCAGATTCGATCTACGAAAAATCGCCACAAGAGGCCTCCAGCTAGTTTTACTCCGGGTGGTCAATGGCTTTTTTCGAACCCGAACTTGGAGTTTCATTACTAAAAGGGAAGGATCAGTTTTTAACACTGAGAATCAAATGGACGGAATAGACATAGATAACTGCTGGGGTGTTGGTGTGTTGGGTTTCAAGTTCGTTGATGATACCCCCATGAGGAAACTCATCATGGCTGTTATGCTCTAGTGCAAGCATATATAAAAGAGAATTTGATCCCCAGCCACACACGAAAAGAAATCAACTTACACACCAACTCTCATCGAGTGCATCCACTGACCTCTTGGATCATTCTCCATATCCAGCAATAGTCTGCCAAACCTTGCAATCATCATGCACACGTGCGTATCTTCCTCGACCACACCAATAAGTCTAAAGTACCACATCATAGACAACCCTATCAAGAAACCCAGGAAAAAGATCACTCCCGCTCTGATCGCTCAATACTTTGGTTGTTCTCAACCTGAGGCTGCCAAACGACTCGGTATATCTGTCAGCACACTCAAGAGACTGTTCTACCAGTTCCATCCAATGAAGAGGTGGCCGTACTCGGATACCAAGCGCGCCCAGAAGGCTCAACAAGCTATCAACTTACTAGTGAACACTGATCGACCCGAGAACAGAAGAAAATCACAAGACAGTCCAATAGCAGAAGTGACAAGAACTTCTCAAATACGGAAATTATCACTCGAATACATTGTGAATGATCAAAAGGCTTGCTCCGATGAAAGGTTCATTGACAACATGACTCTGAATGTCCTAAATCATGCATTCTCGAATTCGATAAATATCAGAACAGTACGGGAAGATTCCTCGTGAGTTATTCAGACAATGAACGTTTACTTTTTCGAGAACTCCTAATAAATTAATCCTCTAGGTAACTCTCGAGTTCTTTGGAAGCGTTAATCAAATCTTTCTTGGTCAACACACCCTTCAATCGACTCTGACTAGTAACCCATGTAGATCCCAATCCGAGCATTGAGAACAAGTATTGAATCTTGTTGAGACTCGTAAGCTCGTTGATACAGAATGGTGCTGGATCAACTTCTAAAACCATATCACATCGACCGCGCCTATTCATCGTAATGTATTTTGCTGCGTGAATAGTTACTTCTCCGTCATCATGCAGTTTGGACTCCATCTCAGGCGTTAGCTCACTGACTTGATTTCTAGACTCGGACAGAGCCTTACTGATTCTGTGTCTAATTTCTATCGACTCCTTTTGATAATTGACATCAATCATCGATGGGGCCATGAGAATATCACCGACATAGCCTTGGACTGGCTGGGTATTGTTGTTGTTAGAAGTTCGATTGTGGAGGATACTGTTTACCTCAGCATCAATAATAGCATTGTCATTACTAATGGTAACACTCTCCTCGGCTGGTTTATGTTCTGCATGAGCACCGGAATTGTCTGACATGGAGATGTTCTGTAGTTCGATGTCGTCAAACGGATTTGAGTCAGGTTCGTTTGAATTATTTCGAACAATGTTAATAACACCATTATTGTCGTCATCCATTAGTGAAGGCGCAATTTCTCGGTACTGATCCAACATCTTTTCAATATGAACACGTGATGCCTCTCCGATAACCATTCTGTTTGTTCTATTGTCCACTACTGGATAGCTCAAGTGATTTGTTCTTTCGAGCAATTCGTCAATTTGTTTCATGGAGTCCTCTGTTGAAATGAAGGCCACATCTGACTTCATAATATTAACGGCAAGAATATTCTGACCAATATAAGGATTCGTCAAGATCAAGCAAGGCATATTACGCAATTTGATCATATGTTCATAGATACTTGTTGTAAATGTCGAAGCGATCGCTTTGGCAAGAATGGAAGCCAAAAAGCATGGAATAGTGTATTGCGTTTGTCCAGTACTCTCCAGCACGATGACAATCATCGATAATGACTTGGTAATGGAAACACTCATGGCACAACAACCGACGACAGCGTATCCTGCTGGATTCACTCCAGGATCGACATATGTCTTCAACAATTCTCCAATGATACGGGAGATACAAGCACCCATGATCCAGGATTGCACAGTGACTCCATTAGGAATTGGCAATGACAATGAGAATAAAGTGGCGAAGTACTTGAATAGAAACAAGATGGTCAACTGTTGAATAACACTTCCCTTGGATAGATCGAATGGAACATTGCCAAACAAACGATGGAACAAGGCACCAGATGACATACTAGCCAAACTAATCCACCAATCGATGCCTGCAATGACCAAACAAACCACAAACACGGCCATATATCTTGCCTCTCTCAAAATCTTGAATCGGTTTCTAATTTTGATAATCTGGACCACTAGTTTCAAGAAGACGCCTCCCAAAAGACCTAGAAACAAGCCAAGGAACGCAAATGCTGAATATTCCCACCAATGATAGGGGAAAGGAGGGAAATTGGTAGGATAGAGCGCGAATGAAACTCCTTCCAGACTGTGAGGGAAAACTCCGATATGTCGTGCCAAAAAGAAAAAACCAGAGCCAAACAATGAAGCAACAAACACTTTCCAAGTATTGCTCACCAGGAAATACGTTGTGGACAACTCAATGGCGAACAACACGGCTCCTACAGGAGTTCCAAAAGTGGCAGCAGTGGCCACCGATATAGCGGCACATAATAAGTTTGTTCTTGTAAAATCGTTTTGACGAAGTCGCTTAAACATGGGTAACTTCAACAACTGATGCCCCATGCATGCAGTAATGTGAATGTACGGACCCACCCTGCCGACGGTGAAAGAACTTGACATTGTCGTTGCAATGCCCAAGAACTTTCCAATCATTGTTCTCACGCTCAACACTCTCTCCATCACAATACCAGAGATCATGGTCTTCATATCGGCCATACCACTACCAATAATAAAAGGACTGATGTAACGAACGCAACTCTCACTCAATAGAGCAAATACCAATCCATAGACGATCCATACGAGATACTTGCCCCACCATGTCGTTGCCAAGTTCATCGTTTTCACTCTTGCCTGAACAAGCTTAAACGTCATCAAATCCACCAAAACACTCGCAACAGCACTCAATAAACTGAGAACCAACAGAAAAGTGAGACCTGCTACAAAAGGTCTCTGGAACCATCGTTGAACATTACTAAATCCAATACGAACCAACTCCTTGATCAATCCAACAAAATCCTGATTGATACCTCTAATTGCCTTCCTTAATCGAGTCCTCTCCTTGACAGCACTTGCCTTAAGTTCCAAAATTTCTGGTTCATTCAATGTCGCATAAAAGTTGACCGTTGTAAACTTGAATTGAGGGGGTTTCTCCGGTGGCGCGAAAATCGAATAAAGCTGAGTGTATTGGTGATGAATTTGTTCTTCGAGTTGACCCTTGAGCTCTGTTAGATTGGCCGGTACGTTGACACCCAACTGATCCACTAGTGTTGGTTCCAATGGTGTTTCATTGTACTTGCTACCTATTCCTCTATTCGTGTGAATGGTCAGATGAGGAGTTTTGAATGTGGGAGATTCTTGTTGTTGTTGTTGTTGTTGACTATTGGGACTTCCACTACCACTAATGTTGTTGTTCATGTTATCTCTCATGTTCATTGGATAGTTGTTGTTATCGTTGTTGTTTGGAGAATGGGAAAGAGGGGAAGAAAATGGTTGATTTCCAATTGTCATGTGTTTGACACTTGTGCGTGGACTCTCTGAGAGGTTGGTGTCTGGTTGGTCTCTTCTAAGGGCGAGGTGGTGGGTGGGTTGGTTTTTGTGTCACACTCGAGATTCTCGCGTAATGGGGTTAAAAGCGCGAAAATGGTCGGATGTGGAGGGAAGCAGAGAATCATGGAATTTTTTGGATATCTTTTGTGATTCTTTGAGAATTCTCAAACAAGAAAATGGTTGAGCGTTCACTGTTGTAAGAGTTCAATTATTTGTTTGTTTTTACACCAAAATCTTTCCCATTCTCTTCTTGTGGTCGTACTCCTTGACAAATGCCTCAATGGATTGTTCTTCTGAATTCGTGAAACGAACATTGTGAAGAGACATCTTGTTTTGACGAGCAGCAGCCACAGTGCTATCTCTGTCATTAAAGTACGTAAACACAGAGTCAAAGAGAACATTGGCACACTTTTCTCGAGGGAAACGAGCATTTCCAGTTCCAATCGCTGGAATGGACACTGATTCGAGACTGAGCTTATCTGCCTCCAACAGAGCATTGTAAATGGCTTGTGACAATTGGAAAACTTCCAATTTTTGACCTCCTTCGTACATTGGTGTCACCGCATGGATCAAGTACTTGCAATTTAAATGATCATCACTTTTCACTTCAGTGACTACGACTTGACCAGGCTTAAATGGTCCTCCATTCTTCACGAGAGCCTCTTGCAACTGTTTCATTGTCTGCTCCCTTCCACTCTTGTCAGTCAACGCAGAGTCATGTGGCTGTAGGTTCTCAGTCGTTGCCACAATAATCGCATCAGTCTTTTCATTGAATAGCTCACCGCGACACACTTCCAATTCATAGATTCTGGAACGTGTGACAATGTACTGATATCGAAGCGTTTTTGTTCTACCCACTGAGAAAAATCCTTTTTGTACAGTGTTGGCCGAAATCACACCACCATCACCATCGCCACCATCAAGACCAGTCTTTTTCTTTTTTTCTTCTTCCAAATTTTTTGTAAAGCTTAGCTTATCCTTGTTGGTGACATAGTAACCATAGGCAACAACCATGCATGCCACACCTAATCCACCCGATATCACCAATCGCATCAAAATCGTAGATAGTTTACTTCTGCCGCCTTGTTGTCGGAATTTTGGAATTTCTCCGCTTTTCCCGCCATGAGAAGTGGAACGGATGCGTTGTGCCATGATTCGTTCCTTTTCTAAATCTGATGTAAATGATGATTGTTGAGTTGATGAAGTTTCAGATGAGTCACTTGTTGATGGAACATAGGTTCTTCCTACTTGTTGTTGTTGTTCGAATGATGGTTGTTGTTGTTGTGAGAAGAATCTCATGTTGTGAGGTACTGATGGTACGATTGTTTTTCGCTGGTGGGATAAGTGACGAGTGAGCCATTGTTGAGCATTCCGTTGCATGAGGCGTTGTTGTTGTGTGAATATGATCATTTTTTGTTGTTGTTTAAGTTTTTTGAAATGGGGTGGTGTTTGGCGCTCTTTTGAGATTACGGAGAAAACCATTTATTTCACCGATGATTGGGAGAATTCATTTTTCGCACCAAGTCATCAAGCATGGTTACGTTGACCATGCGAGATCTGGCCATGGTGGCCATATTGTTGTCATTTGTGATGAGGACGACTCTTTTTGGAGTTGGCAAATTATTATTCTTGTTGTTCTTCCTGGTCAAGGTGTTTCGTGGAACCAAGTGTTTGTTCTCACTAAAGTACTGAGCACAGCTAATGATTCTGTCATCGGCTTTTTTAGCTTCATAGAGGCTCTCTGCTCTCTCGTATTCCTCACTGTTTTGAAAACGAATGTTCCACTCACATTCTTCTCCCTTGGCCAAGACTGCGCTCTGTTCGTTCATAAACTTGTTCCATTTTCTGGCCATGTTTGAACAGTGGTGATCAGAGCTGGATTTTAGTCGGTCCAATTCTTGTGTTACGGAAATGGGAACAATGACAGTCAATTTTCGGTTCTTCATGGTCTGGCGAACTATTTCAGATTGAAGAATGTAAGTGTTCGTGTCAAGCACAATCGCAGAGCCATATCGTTTGGTGTTCTCGGTCAATACTTTTTCATTGATTTCAGTTTTGTTAATTGTAGCTGACTCGCTTTGATTCTCTCTGAACAAGCTTTGGCCATAGTTGTGAATTGCTTCTCTGAGCAATATTTGTTCCGCAAGATATTGTTCCATGCCGAGCGTGTTCATCTTCTCTCTCTCTTTTCTGAATATTACTTTCTGCTGAAGTTGAAGGAAACATCACAAGAACTCCGGACATCAAAGGTGGGGCGATTTTTCTTCATAAAAGGAATTTTTGGTGCTTCGCACAAAAACTGCAGGAGGATCGCCCTTCAAAAATTGAAGGGACATTACAATTCGCAGCGACTGTCACTTAAATATTTGGGCCAACAAACAAAACTTTCCCATCACCATATCAAAAAAACCAACAAGTGCTTCAATGAGTTCATCTTCATCTAACTTTACTGTATATATCAAGAACATTGCGTCCACAGTGACTAACGATCAGTTCGCTAAGCTCCTTCAAGACCTCAATGTTGATAAGCCCGATTCCTTTGTCATTAAGAAGCCAAAGATTGATGCTTATGACACTCTGTATGCTTACTTGAATTACAAATCAGAGGGTCAGGCTGTAAGAGCAAGTAAGATATTGAACAACAGGAAGTATCTCGGTCATCAATTCGAATGTACTTTTCAGGGGTTGACCACACCAAAGAAAGTAGTTGAAAAAGGCAAGGTGACTGCTGCTCCATCATCTCCACCAAAACAGTCGACAAGAGCCAAGAAAAAGCTTCCCAAAGAAACTCAGCACCAAGAGAAGAGAGTTCTCCAATTTTCTTCACCATTGGCTATTCCATATGTGAAGAGTTTCTTTGCACCTAAAGCTTCTTCACTCTGTGATAATGTACAATGGACATATCACTCGGACACCAACACCATTGAATTATTCGGACATAATTCTACATCAATCGTCGATCTTATGCGGGTTCATCTTTCAAAGGTAAAGGCAATCATGTGTCAAACTGCCAACGGAAACAGAACAAAGTTGGAGGAATTTGGAGATATTAGCTTGAAGGATGAATACTTTGATTTATCCTATAATTTTAACAACAGAGATTCGATTTGGGTTACTTACGTAGGCAGTGAGCAGAAGCATACTCTTCTCAAGAACTACCTCATGAGAGTCAAGCTTACTTCAAACATTTCTGAGCCATCTGTGAGTTTCAGTGAGCACGATGTTGTTGTTGACTACAGTTCAGATTCCGATATGTCAGTGAGTAGTGTTAGTGTAGCATCAGAACTTAATTTAGGTACTGATCTCAAGGAAGATGTCCATCACAAGAAGGTTAGACTCATGGTACAAGAGCGTTGGAATTCTGAAGTGCAAAAAGAGCTGGATAGGCTGTTGGAGAAGTGGCCTACTGTACAATATTCGATCCAGAAGAGTGCTGGAAACAAGGGCTGGGATGAAAGATACATCTCGATGACCAGCCCTATGAAGAGTGATGTAGAGGAATATTGCAAGGCTGTTATGAAGCTTTTTCCAAACAAAAGTCTGAAATTGAGTGCAGAGAGAATCAAGCTTGTCAAAGATTCCAAGCCAATACAAGACAAGGTGAACAAATTGAAAGTCAATATTATATTTAGCAAACAAGGATTAGGTTTCTATGGAATTGGCTCCAAAGGGATTGCCGACGCAATTGAATTGGTCAACAAGTTTTTGGACGAGAAAGATGTCAAGACTGAAGTGCTCAAATTCAGTAGAGGTGAAAAGAGCCGAATGATCTTTATCAAAAAGTTTATTATGCCAAAGTCCAAGGCGTTCAAGGTCGTTAGTATTAAGGATGAAGAGAGTGCTTTCAAGATTAAAGGAAAGAGAACAGCTGTTGAGAAAGTTTTGAAAGAACTGAAGGAAGTGAGAAAGAAAATAATCGTCAAACAATTGGGATATGAAATCACCGACTCGAATGCATCTAGTTTTGTAAGAAAACAGCTTCAGAGAAAATTTGAAGAAATACAAAAGGGGGAGAACACAGAGCTCATTTTCAAAATGAAGGATTCAAAGGATTCCGGTTCGAGAGTTGCTATCAACATTACCTGTATGGATTCTGACCTCATGGACGAAATAGATCAAATGGTACAGAGTATTTGTCGCGAATCCACTTCAGACACCATACAATACGCAAGAGATGCTCTAGAGAAGGTGAACAGGTTAAGCGAAAAAGACTTTAATGAGGAATGGGGTGTAGAGATTTTCAAACACACCATGAAAATATTTATTAGAGGATTAAGTCAAGAGGACGTAGCCAACGCAAAGGAAGCCCTAATGGCCATCTTGCATTCAACATCTTCTCAGACAATTGTCAAGGTGTACTGCAGATTATTTATCAGAACTCTAATGAGAAAAGAGGATGTGGAGCAAATTGCAGCCAAGTATAAAGCAAAATTCTTTGCAAACAAGCTTAAACATCGTGATGTGGACTCTATAATGTTCAAAGCAGATAAGAAACATGTCCAAGACATTACAAGAGATATCGAAAAACTGAAATATGATATTCAACAATCTATTAATCGTGAGCAAGTAATTTTGAGCAAGATTGAACATGCTGCGTTAAAAGCTGCGACAGATCAACTCTATCGTATATTGAGCAAGTCCCAGGTCGAGTTAGTTCAGGCCAAAAATGGCTTTGTTTCGAAGGCTTCTACCTCTGAGTTCTCTATTGCCTTGAAATGCGTCGACATCACCAAATTGAAAGTGGCAAGCATTGTAAACGCAGCTAATGTTGAACTTAACCACGCGGGTGGAATAGCCAAGGTGATTGCTGATGCTGCTGGGCCAGACTGTATCAAAGAGTGCATCCAATATATCCAACAGCATGGAAATTTGACAACTGGAGCAGCGATGACGACTTCCTCTGGTAAGTTAAAGCGATGCGAGAAAATTATTCATGTTGTTGGTCCTATTTGGTCTGGTGGTCTCTCCAATGAAGATTTCTTGTTGAATCAAGCAATTATGAACGCTTTGAGAGAGGCAGAGAAAAGTCACCTATGGGGAGTTGCTATTCCTGCGGTTTCAGCAGGGATCTACGGTTTTCCTTTGGAACGTTGTCTAGCTGTGATAACCAAAGCTGTGTTTGAATTTGTTGAAAAAGAAAAACCTCAGCATCTAAAAGCTTGCTATTTGGTTCATCAAGACAAGAAGGTGATTCCAACATGGAGAACAGTGTTCAGAGCAGTGGCTCACGAGAATCCTGCTTTCACATATGTTGACTCCAGCTTTTCTGATAATTCTGATGATGACAATGATCAGATCAAGTCTACAACTCCCGAGAGTTCGACTACTTCTCATCAGGAATATTGCTGGTACTATGTTGATGACGATAATGAATGGAAGAGCTATATTCCCTCCTACAACAAGATGATATCCAAGGCTTTCCATGAACGAAAGAAAAATTTTCAACTGGCAATCGGTAACAAAACATATGAGATTGACTTTGATCGAGAGACTCAGAAGAATACAGAGACCAACTTTGAGAGGAAACTCCAAAGGACATTGCCCACACAATACAGCTGGTCATGGATTGATGATAGAAGAGTCGAACAACAGTATTCATTAGAGAATGCTGCAAAAATCGAACAGGGATATCAACAAAGGCAGCAATACATCTTAATCAACCTCTCTCGAATGCTTGATGACCTAAAACAGGACTATTTCATTATTTATGACTATCAAAATGGAAATCACATCCAACAAAACTGTGGCACGAAATTTCAACGTCAGATGATGAGAAGAGAAGTAGAATACACTCCACCTGCTGCTATTGAAGAGTATACTACAACTACTACATCTCAAGAAGTCGATAAAATTTACACAATAGATCTTCTCGGAAGAACTCCTAATATTCAAAAAGCAAAGGATGCACTGTCTGAGTTGTTCAAGAAGGTGATTGCAGTTAGGAAGTTGAATATGACAAAAATCTCTCAAACTCTTCCTGCTATTCAAGAGTTACTCAAGGACATCAATGAAGTTGAGGTGATTGAAATCAAGGAGGACGATGATACAAAATGTTTTGCCTTACATGGTGTGAAGGATCAATTAGATGCAGCAGAAAATGTTGTTCTTCACGCAGAGTCACAACAATCAGGCTCAATCAAGTATCCAAAACATTGGATCACTCAAACTGAAAATTGTAAGCTGGTTCCTTTAGATTCATCGAATCAAGAGTATATTCATGTTTGTACAAGGATGAGTGAAACCCTTCCACAATGCCAAGTTATCAAAGTGGAGAGAGTTCAGAATCGATGGTTGTGGAAGAAGTATGTCAACCAGAGAGAACTGATCGAGATGAAGAATGGAGGTGACTCAAACGAACAATATTTATTTCATGGAACGAAATCAACACCTCCAAAGCAAATCTATGAAGATGAAGTTGGATTTGATATGCGTCACTCGCTACAAGGTTTGTGGGGAAGAGGGTGCTATTTTGCGAAGAATTCTTCATATTCTGGTGGAGTTTATGCCCACACACTGTCATCGGCAAATGAAAAGCAAATGTTTTTGGCTAAAGTTGCTGTGGGTGATGCAATTCAGATGAGGGAAGACAACAAAATCACGATGCCTCCAGTGAAGAACACAGGTGTTGATATTGCACACAGCATCAGATATGATGCAGTCAATAGTCTGGACGGAAACATTTTCATTATTTATGAGAATTCAAGGGCATATCCCGAGTATCTCATCACTTTTAAGTAACGATTCGATCGTTAAAGACGTCAAGTGAAATAAAGATCACTTTTTGTTCGCTTTTAGTGACACAATCCTTGGGAGGTCCCCACTCAATTAACATTAAATCTCCGACCCAACAAAAATGAAGGAGCATCCTCCAAAAAAGGCGGAAAATATCTTGACACTTGAAGGAGGAACAAAGTTTTCGGCCCATCAACAAAAACAACAAAAACAACAAACACAAAATGAGTTCAAGTGGTCAAAGGTCTTCGGATGAGGTCTTCTCACCAAAGAAAAAGCACACCCAGAAGAAGAAACCAGAGAGAAGAATCCTCCAATTTTCTTCGCCATTGGCCCTACCCTATGTGAAAAAATTGTTGGCGCCTTCCCTCAGTGAGATCCAATGCGAGTATCACCCAGCAAACAAAACTATTGAATTGTCGGGACACAATTTATCGGTCGTTGTCGATCGTATGAAGGATCACCTTTGCAAGATAAAGGCAATGATAACACAAGCTCCTCAAGAGAACAGAGCAATGTTGGAAGAGTTCTATGAATTTTTTCTGAAGGATGAATGCTTTCTGGAGCTTTACCCGAATCCCTCCAATAGAAACTCCATTTGGATTGCTTTTGCAGGTAATGAGGAGAGATTTACTCTTTTCAATAACTATCTGAAGAGAGTACTAGATGTCAAGGTTATTTCTGACCTATCAATGTGCTTCAAAGAGGAAAACAATGTCCAAGAGGATGAAAATTCTGATTCAGACGTCTCCGACGCGGTGTCAATTAGTAGTATCAGCGTAGCTTCTGAGTTTAATAATTTGAGTACTGGTGCCAAGGATGACCTTCACCGAAAGAAGATTAGATTGATAGTGTCAGTCCATTGGGACTCAGATCTACAGAAAGAGCTGGACAATTTGTTGGAGAAGTGGCCTACTGTACACTATTCGATCCAGAAAGCTAAAAAGGAGAGTGTGGCTGAAAGACATATCGAAATAGCCAGCCCTATGAAGAGAGATGTGGAGGAGTATCACAAAGCTGCTCTGCAATTGCTACCTAATAAGAGTCTGAAATTGAGTGCAAAGAGACTCAAACTCGTCAAAGAGTCAAAATCATTGCAAAACAATGTGAACAAACTGAAAGTAACCATGGTATTCAACAAACAAGGATTAGGTTTCTATGGAATTGGGTCACAAGAAACAGTTGACGAAGCAATTCAATTGGTCAACAAGTTTCTAGATGAGAAAGATGTTAAGATCGAACAATTTAAATTCTGCGGAGAAGACAAGAGTCGAATAGCTTTTATCAAAGAGTTTATTGTTCCTAAATCAATGATTTTTAAGGGAGTGAATATTAAGCATGAAGATACTGCATTCACTATCAGTGGAAAAGGAACAGATGTCGAACAAGTATTCACAGAACTGAAGAAATTGAGGAAACAAATTATTCTAAAACAATTAGAGTATGATGTAACAGATACGAATGCTTCTTATTTTGCGAGAGACCAGTTGAAGAAAAAGTTGGAAGAAATAGCAAAGAGAGCGGATACCGAGCTCATTTTCAACGTGAAAAAACTGTACGATTCCTCCAAAGTCGTTGTTACCGTCACTTGTATGGACTCTAAACTACTAGCCGAAATTGATCCAATGGTACAGTCAGTTTGCCGTGAAGTGACCTCAGATGTCATTCATTACACAAGACGTGATCTCGAGACAGTGAACCAATTGAACGAGCAAAACTTTAATAAGGAGTGGGATGTGGAGATCTCCAAACAGTACATGAGGATTTGTATAAGAGGGTTGAGTCAAGAGAGTGTTCGTGAAGCAAAGGAGGCTTTCATGACACTTCTTCGTTCGACATCCTCCGAGACCATTATCAAGGTTCCATGCCGATTGTTCATTAGAATTCTCATGAAGAAAGAGGATGTGGAACAAATTGCAGCCAAGTATAAAGCAAAACTCTTTGCAGACAAACTGAGAGTTCGTGAGGTGGACTGCCTATCATTCAAAGTGAATGAGAATCATGTTCAAGATATTACAAGAGATATCAAAAAACTGATGCTCGACATTGAACAATCGCTTTGTAGTGAGCAAGTAGTCTTGAGTAAAATGGAATATTCTGTATTGAAGACCGCAAAAGCTCAATTGAATCGTAGGATGGACGAAACAGAGGTTGAGATCGTTTGGGCCAGAAATAATCAAGTATCGAAACTTAGCAGAGATCTCACCAAATTGAAAGGAGCATCTTCATCTCAAGAATATTGCTGGTACTATATCAATGACGACAATGAATTGAAGAACTATACTGCTGCTTGTAACAAGATTATTTCCAAGGCATTCAATGAGGGGAAAAAACAGTTTCAGCTCTCAATAGGTACCAAAACATATGAGATTGACTTTGATCGAGAGATTCAGAAGAATACCGAGACCAACTTTGAGAGAAAACTGCAGAAAAAATTGCCAACCAAATATTGTTGGTCATGGATTGATGATGGCAAAGTTGAGCAATATTACTCATTAGAAAATGCTGCAAAAATTGAAAAGGGATATCAACATAAGGAGCAATATATAGTTGTTAACTTATCAAGAATGCTTGATGACCGAAGCCAAGACTACTATATTTTTTATGATTATCAAAATGGGAACCATATTCAACAAAACTGTGCCACTAAGTTCCAACGCCAGATGAGAAGAAAGGAGGAGAAATACACCCTATCTACTGCTCTCGAAAGGAATATTTCACGTTCGCCTCAAAGAGATGAGAGAGTCTGCACTATTGAACTGTTGGGAAGACCGTCCAACATCCCAAAAGCAAAACACGTTCTAGCTGAATTGTTCAAGAGTTTAATTGGATTTCGGAAGCTCAATATGACAAGAGTCTCCCTAACTCTTCTTGAGGTTCGAGAATTGATCAAGGACATCCGTGATATTGAAGTGATTGAAACGAAAGACGGTGACGGTTCAAAATGTTTTACCCTCAAAGGATTGAAAGAGAAGTTGGACGCAGCAGAAAACATCATTCTTCGTGCAGAGTCACATCAACCGACCTCGATGAAGTACCCAAAACATTGGACCACTCAAACTGAAAATTGTAAGTTGATTAACCTTGACTCGTCATGCCAAGAGTACATTAGTGTGAGTGCAAAGGTGAATCATACTCTTCCACAATGTCGTATTATCAAAGTGGAGCGAATTCAGAATCGATGGTTGTGGAAGAAGTATGTCAACCAGAGAGAACTGATCGAGATGAAGAATGGAGGTGCCGCAAACGAACGATACCTATTCCATGGAACGAAATCAACACCACCAAAGCAAGTCTATGAAGATGAAGTTGGATTTGATATGCGTCACTCTCAACAAGGAATGTGGGGAAGAGGATGTTACTTTGCAAATAATGCTTCCTACTCTGGTGGTTATGCTCACACCAAGCAATCAACCAATGAGAAGCAAATGTTTCTGGCCAAAGTTGCTGTGGGTGATGCAATCAAGATGAGCAACGATAACAGTATCACGATGCCGCCAGTGAAGAACACAGGTGTTGATATTGCACACAGCATCAGATATGATGCAGTCAACAGTCCAGATGGAAACATTTTCATTATTTATGAGAATTCAAGGGCATATCCCGAGTATCTAATCACTTTTCAGTAATGATATCTGAACGATGGAAAAGATACGACGAAATCGTCAAGTCGCTTCTTACTTGAAGAAGGTTCCTTTCGTAAGTAAAGGTATTGTTTTCTTTAGACTTCATTCGAGTTCCCTTGTGACTTCATTTCTCCTCCTTGAAGTTCCAATTAGAAGGAAAATTATTTGACTCCGACTTCGCAAAATGAAGGAGGTCTACCTTTTTTTAAGTGCCGCCGGATAACAAAATCCCACCTCCGAAAAACCAACAAGTGTCACAAGATGAGTTCAAGTGGTAAAGGATTGAAGAAACGGGTTGCAAAAGGCACAAAGGCACCTCCACCGTCCACTCCCAAACAGCCAAACCAAGCAAAGAAAATGCACACCACACAAGAACAAAAGAAGCCAGATAGAAGAATTCTTGAATTTTCTTCACCTTTTGCCGTATCATACGTGAAACAAATGAGAGGTGCTTCACCTCGTGGGAAGATTAAATGGGAATACCACTCGACAACCATTGAATTATCTGGACACAATCTATCATTCATCATAGATCGTCTAGACAAAAGGCTCGCCAAGAAAAAGGCAGTGATGACTAAAACTGCTCCAGAAAACAGGATGATGTTGGAGGACTTTTGTGAATTTTATCTCCAGGATGAGTACTTTCTGCAGTTTTATCTGAATGTCACGGACAGCAATTTAATTTGGATGGCCTTTGTAGGTGATGAGCAAAAGTATTCAATTCTCAAGAACTATCTTATTCAAGTATTGAATGTCAAGGACTTTTCTGAACTATCAATGTTCTTCAAAGAGTACAGTGCCCAAGATGATGTTCGTTCCGTTTCAGATGTTTCCGATAACGTATCAATCAGCAGTAGTGTTGCTTCAGAACGCAATACTTGGACGATTAGTGCCAAGGAAGACCTTCACCGAAAGAAGATGAGACTGTACGTAAAAGTGAGTTGGAGCTCTGATGTGCAGAAAGAATTGGAACTGTTATCGGAGAAGTGGCCTACCGTACACTCTTCTTTTCAGAAAATTGCCTGGAATGAAGGATACATCGAAATGACCAGCCCTGTGAAGAGCGATGTAGATGAATATCACAAGGCCCTCCTGATGATATTTCCGAGCATGCACCTGCCATTGTGTGTAGAAAGAATCAAACTTGTCAAAGATTCAAAACTAATACTGAGCGAAGTGAACAAACTGAAAGTCACTATAGTATTTAAGAAGAGAGGATTAGATTTCAATGGAATTGGATCAAAAGGGATTGTTGAAGAAGCAATTCAATTGGTCAACAGGTTTTTAGATGAGAAAGATGTCAAAACAGATGTTCTGACATTCAACGGAAAAGATAAGGGGCAAAAGATCTTTCTTAAACAATTTATTATCCCCAAATCAGAGATTGCCAAGACAGTTAGTATTAAGGACGAAGAGGGTGCTTTCAAGATTGAAGGAAAGAGAGAAGCAGTTGAGAAGTTTATGAAAGAATTGGAAGCCGTTAAGGAACTATTAATTGTTCAACAATTGCGATATGAACTCCCAAAGAATCTGCTCGCAAACACAAGAAAGTTGCTTCAGGAAAGGTTGGAAGAAATGCAAAAAGGAGAGAACAGTTTCATCTTCACAATGGAAGATCCGAAGCCTGTTTCGGGAGTTGTGCTTAACATCACGTGCGTGAGTTCTGGACTTTTGGACTCAATAGATCAACTGGTGCGGTCTGTATGTCCTGCAGCCACTTCACCTATAATCGTCAATGTGCCATGCAGGTTGTTCATGAGAATTCTAATGAAGAAAGAGGATGTGGATCAAATTGCGGCCAAGTATAAAGCAAAATTCCAACAGAGGGCTAGGGAAGAAGGCCTCACATTCAAAGTTGATAAGCAGCATACTCAAGATATTACCAGAGACATCGAAAAACTCAAGCTCGAGATTCAACAATCTCTTCGTCGTACACAACTATCCTTGAGCAAAATACAATACTCTGTGGCGGAGACTTTAAAGAACCGTATGATGAACGAAACAGAGGTCGAAATGACATTGATCAGAAAGAATAATGTGGGTGCTACGAAAGATCATCAGAGAACTTTATGCAGCTGGGTGTGGATTGATGATAAAAAAGTAGAACAAGATTACTCCTTTGGAAATGCTGAAAAAATCGAACAGGGATATCAACAAAAGGAGCGATACATAGTCATTAACTTATCGAGAATGCTTGATGACAAAAGACAAAAGTATTACATTATTTATGACTATCAAAATGGGAATCACATCCAACAAAACAGTGTCACTCAATTCCAACGCCATATGAGGAGGAGAGAAGAGAAATTCACTCCGCCTCGTGCTCGAGAGAATGAGAAAGTCACTATTGAGCTTGTGGGAAGGCCTACCAACATTGCAAAAGCTAAGAACGATCTGGACGCTCGATTTAAGAAGCTCATTGGAGAGCGAGAGCTGACAAGCACTTCTCAAACTCTTTTTGAGCTTCGAAAATTGATCCAGCACATGCCCGATGTCGAAGTGATTGAATTGAATGAAGGAGGCTCACAGTGCTTTGCAATAAGCGGATTGAAAGAGAAGTTAGATGCAGCAGAAAACATCATTCTTCGTGCAGAGTCACAACAACCGACCTCGATGAAGTACCCAAAACATTGGATTGCTCAAACTGAGAATTGCAAGTTGATCGACCTAGATTCATCATGTCAAGAGTACATTAGTGTGAGTGCAAAGGTGAAACATACTCTTCCACAATGTCGTATTATCAAAGTGGAGCGAATTCAGAATCAATGGTTGTGGAAGAAGTATGTCAACCAGAGAGAACTGATCGAGATGAAGAATGGAGGTGACTCAAACGAACAATACCTATTCCATGGAACGAAATCAACACCTCCAAAGCAAGTCTATGAAGATGAAGTTGGATTTGATATGCGTCACTCTCAACAAGGAATGTGGGGAAGAGGGTGCTATTTTGCGAAGAATGCTTCATATTCTGGTGGTGGGTATGCCCACACCCTGCCATCAACCAATGAGAAGCAAATGTTTCTGGCTAAGGTGGCTGTGGGTGATGCAATTCAGATGAACAGCGACAAAAGTATCACGATGCCACCAGTGAAGAACACAGGTGTTGATATTGCACACAGCATCAGATATGATGCAGTCAGTGGTATTACTCAAAATTGCCTAGTCTTCATTATTTATGAGAATTCAAGGGCATATCCCGAGTATCTCATTACTTTTAAGTAACGATTCGATCGTTCAAGACGTCAAGTGAAATAAAGATCACTTTTTGTTCGCTTTTAGTGACACAAGCCTTGGTTCATTGAATCTCCGGTGGACCATTGAATCTCCGACCCAACAAAAATGAAGGAGCGTCCTCCAAAAAAGGCGGAAAATATCTTGACACTTGAAGGAGGAAAGTTTTCGGCAATCACACCAAACAAAAACACAAAATGAGTTCAGGCCGACCAAGAAAGAAGCACACAAAGGACATCCAGAAGAAGAAACCAGAGAGACGAATCCTCCAATTTTCTTCACCATTGGCCGTGCGCTATGTGAAACAATTTTTGGCACCTTGCCTCAGTGAAGTCCAATTCGAGTACCCAACAAACAAAACCATTGAATTATCTGGACACAATTTATCATGCATCATAGATGACCTAGAGCAAGGGCTCACCAGTAAAAAGGCAGTGATTACTACTGCTCCAGACAACAGAATGATGTTGAAAGACTTTTGTGAGTTTTACTTTCAGGGCGGCTACTTTTTGCAGTTTTATCAGAGTGCCTCGGCCAGCAATTTAATTTGGATGGCCTTTGTAGGTGATGAGCAAAAGTATTCCATTCTCAAGGACTATCTTATTCAAGTATTGAATGTCAAGGAAGTTCGTGAACCATCCATGTTCTTCAAAGAGTACAGTGCCCAAGATCATGTTCTTTCTGTTTCAAATGTTTCCGAAACCGTGTCAATTAGTAGTAATAATACTTGGACAATTAGTGCTACCAAGAAAGACATTCACCGAAAGAAGATGAGACTGTACGTAAAAGTGAGTTGGAGCTCTGATGTGCAGAAAGAATTGGAACTGTTATCGGAGGAGTGGCCTACCGTACGCTCTTCTTTTCAGAAAATTGCCTGGAATGAAGGATACATCGAAATGACCAGCCCTGTGAAGAGCGATGTAGATGAATATCACAAGGCCCTCCTGATGATATTTCCGAGCATGCACCTGCCATTGTGTGTAGAGAGAATCAAACTTGTCAAAGATTCAAAACTAATGAGCGAAGTGAACAAACTGAAAGTCACTATTGTGTTTCAGAATCTAGGATTAGATTTCAATGGAATTGGATCAAAAGGGATTGTTGAAGCAATTCAATTGGTCAACAGGTTTTTAGATGAGAAAGATGTCAAAACAGATGTTCTGACATTCAGCGGAAGAGAAAAGGGGCAAAAGACTTTTCTTAAACAATTTACTATCCCCAAATCAGAGATTGCCAAGACAGTTAGTATTAAGGAGGAAAATGGTGCTTTTAAGATTGAAGGAAAGAAAGAAGCAGTCGAGAATGTCATGAAAGAATTGAAAGCCGTTAAGGAGTCATTAATTGTTCAACAATTGCGATATGAACTCCCAAAGAATCTGCTCGCAACCACAAGAAGGTCTCTTCAGAAAAGGTTGGAAGAAATGCAAAAAGGAGAGAACAGTTTCATCTTCACAATGGAAGATCCGAAGCCTGTTTCGGGAGTTGTGCTTAATATCACTTGCGTGAGTTCTGGACTTTTGGACACAATAGATGAACTCGTGCGGTCTGTGTGTCCTACAGCCACCTCACCTATAAACGTCAATGTGCCATGCAGGTTGTTCATGAGAATTCTAATGAAGAAAGAGGATGTGGATCAAATTGCGGCCAAGTATGGAGCAAAATTCCAACAGAGGGCTAGGGAAGAAGGCCTCACATTCAAAGTTGATAAGCAGCATACTCAAGATATTACCAGAGATATCGAAGAACTCCAGCTCGAGATCCAACAATCTCTTCATCGTACACAACTATCCTTGAGCAAAATACAATACTCTGTGGCGGAGACTTTAAAGAACCGTATGATGAACGAAACAGAGGTCGAAATGGTGTTGATCAGAAAGAATAATGTGGGTGCTACGAAAGATCATCAGAGAACTTTATGCAGCTGGGTGTGGATTGATGATGAAAAAGTTGAGCAAGAGTACTCCTTTGAAAATGCTGAAAAAATCGAACAGGGATATCAACAAAAGGAGCGATACATAGAAATTGGCTTATCGAGAATGATTGATGACGAAAAACAAAACTATTACATTGTTTATGACTATCAAAATGGAAAGCACATTCAACAAAACAGTGCTACTCAATTCCAACGCCATATGAGGAGGAAAGAAGAGAAATACACTCCGCCTCGTGCTCAATATGATGAGAAAGTCACTATTGAGCTTGTGGGAAGGCCTTCCAACATTGCAAAGGCAAAGAACGATTTGTTCGAGTTGCTTAACAAACTCATTGGAGTTCGGAAGCTGACAAACACTTCTCAAACTCTTCGTAAGCTTCGAAAATTGATCAAGCACATGCCCGATGTCGAAGTGATTGCAATGAATGAAGGAGATTCACAGTTCTTTGCACTAAATGGAATTAAAGAGAAGTTGGACGCAGCAGAAAACATCATTCTTCGTGCAGAGTCACAACAACCAAGCTCGATGAAGTATCCAGAACATTGGACCACTCAAACTGAGAATTGTAGGTTAGTTAATTTGTATGCTACAAATCGAGAGCACATTAGTGTGAGTGCCAGGGTGAAACATACTCTCCCACAATGTCGTATTATCAAAGTGGAGCGAATTCAGAATCGATGGTTGTGGAAGAAGTATGTCAACCAGAGAGAACTGATCGAGATGAAGAATGGAGGTGCCGCAAACGAACGATACCTATTCCATGGAACGAAATCAACACCTCCAAAGCAAGTCTATGAAGATGAAGTTGGATTTGATATGCGTCACTCTCAACAAGGAATGTGGGGAAGAGGATGTTACTTTGCAAATGACGCTTCCTACTCTGGTGGTGGGTATGCCCACACCAAGCAATCAACAAACACAAAGCAAATGTTTCTGGCCAAAGTTGCTGTGGGTGATGCAATCAAGATGAGCAACGATAACAGTATCACGATGCCGCCAGTGAAGAACACAGGTGTTGATATTGCACACAGCATCAGATATGATGCGGTCAACAGTCCAGATGGAAACATTTTCATTATTTATGAGAATTCAAGAGCATACCCTGAATATCTCATCACTTTTATTTGAATAAAGAGCTATTGTAATGTAATTACTAATTGAATTGCATCTGAGACGAATGAATCATCAGATAGAAATTGTGCAAACAGAGAATTTTGATCGACTGGAAGGCAAACGAATCGTTACTACTTCTGACTTCTCATCCTCTCTCATGTAATTGGTAAAGAATGTGCAAAGCACGGTTGTTCCTCCTGTCAATGACTGTTGATGATTTGCAAAATATGTTGCTTCTACTTTGTACTTGCCTGTGGGAGCCTTGCGGAGCATATATTCCTCGGGACCATAACCTTGTCTGAAATCACGACTAACATAGCCTCCAATCCTCGTTCGAGGATACGCATAGTAACAATACTCACCATTTCGACAACCTTCATGCACATGCAAGTCAATATCAACGTCATTTACATCCCAGGCCATACTAATTCTCAGATCGAGGTCCATCTTGTATCTGAAGCGTTCATGACATGGCTTCAAATCTGGACACTTTTGCAAGCAATGATTCAATTCAATAGCAGCCGTCTGTTCAATTTCATCAAATCTCATGTCCCATTCGCCTGTAATCACCTTGTTGAATAATTCGACTGCTTCTTCAAACTTGCCCAACTTTTCTTTGATCAGAGCAAGATCACGGTAGCTTTGAGGCTCATCTGGTCTCATCTTCTTTACCTTCTCAAACACAATTTCAGCCAAGTCATACTGCTTGGCCTGATCCAATCGATAACCAACAATTCTAAATAATTGAGCATTCTCTAACTCCAATTCCAGAATATTGGTCAAGATGAGTACACCAGTCTCTAACTCATTGAGTTGAGTCAACCAATAATCAGCGACATCCAAAAAGAATGCAGGAGAAGAACGATGTCCATCTCTCTCCTTCAAGTACGTTTCATATGGATCAGTCGAATTTTGGATAGTGGCCATGTACGAGGCGGATGATTTCCATACTTGCACATTAATTTTCGCACTGACAGCTGATGATTCTCTTCTTGCAGAATTCTTCGCAGGAGTTGGGACTTCGTCCCATTCATCATCATCTTCGGATGAATCAGACGCGGACTCGGACTCAGAAAATGAACGTCTCATTGACATTGCAGAAGCAAGAATTCCATTCAAGGATCCTTCGTCACTACGAGTAGCCTGCGATTGTGGAGGACGGGAAACCGATCTAAGTAATCCAGAGGGTGGAACACAAGGATAGTTGGTCTGAGGCATAGCACAACCAGTGGATGCTGGAGGAGGTGGTGGAGGTCCCAAACTGGACATTGGAGAAGGTGGTGGAGCACCAGCATATACTGTCGGTGGTGGTGGTGGTAGGCAAGGTGTGGATGAAGGTGGCGGTGGTGGAGGTCCAGAGCAGAGCATTGCAGGTGGTGGAGGTCCAGAAAATGCTATCGGTGCTGTTGGAGGTGGGGGTGGACAAGGTGCGGATGAGGGAGGTGGAGGAGGCTCAGAACAGGGTGTTGCAGGTGGAGGAGGTGGCGGGACATCAGTAGACGATGGCGGTGGTGGTGGACAAGAGATGGAAGTGGAGGGTGGCATCGGAGGGTCAATCAAGCTGCTAAAGTCATCGTTATCATTCTGTGGTTCTGGCTCAACCTCCTCAATAAAAGTAGTTTGATGCCAACGTTTCCTTCCGTCCCATGTCGCTAAAACGCTGATGATTTTGTTTCTTACTCTTTCTTCTTCACTTTGGTCCTTCTTGAGCAAGGAAGCGAGGTACTCCTTTCTGATAGTGCCCAATGATGCTGGTGGCATAATTTTATGCTTTACATACTGTTCCAAACTCTCTAATACAATCAAAGAAGTTTTTGGAGTTACAATAGACCAATCTCTTCCTAATTGCTTGAGTTCCTCTTCGAACAGATGAGGAAACACAGACATGGAGCTCATTTTTTGTTTTGCCCACAAAAAGTGAACAATTCTTTCACTTGTTTCATGCTTGTCGCTTGGTTGTTCAATACGCAGCACTCTCGTCTCCACAATATCGGCTCCATATCTAAAACTAACTGCCATCTCTCCTCCCTCTTTAATCTTACCATACAGATTAAAGTAGCCATTTGGATCAAGGATGGTTGGTTCATTGGGATAAACTTCTTCAAACTGCTCTGACTCATAATCGGCAACAAGGAAATAGAGGACTGGTCGTCCAATCTGATCAATGACTTGATCGTCGCTCATCTTGACAGCACTTAGGAACGAACCACCGCTCTTGGTAGCAATATGGGACAATAGTTGACTGTTCGATGTGACAGCAGATGAAATAATATACAACGGAATTGAATAGGTTGTTTCTGGGGTTGCTTCCACACCCAAGGTGTGAATACCATCGGTAAACACAATGCAGTAGGCGGCAGACTCGTTCAATCCCTGCTCTAGCATGGAAATATTGGTCGCACCATCATAGTGAATCTTCTCCTGAATATGACGGATGATGGATTGAGTATTGGTAAACGTTGCTTCTTGCTTTTTCAGGATACCATTGCTAAATGGTGTAAAGATAATCTGCTTGGGTGATAGCTCTTTCAAAATCCTCGTCAGTAGTTGAACATCTCGATCTACCTTGCCTTCTCTACTGAAGGAGCAGTCCCACATGATCTGAATAGTCTCGGCATCGATCCTGGCGTTCGTTTCTGGTTTTTGAACCTTGAATCGGGAACAAAAGTAGGCATCTTCCACAATAGTCACATTATCCTCCAAGGTGTGAGTGCTTTGAACTACAAGCACTTGGACATCAGAGTTCAAATCGTTTTGATCCACCGTTGCCACTTGATAACCGTTCTTGAAGCTCGCTGTTTTTCGTACTTCAATTTGACCATTAAAGAAGAGCTTCAATTCATGAGTCGAAGCGCAGAGCCACTCAATACTGGCCTCAATGTTCACCTGTGACTTGTCCACACCAGGAGGCAGACCAAACGGCACATGAACCACAGATTTCTTGTCTTGTGTCGTTTCGACTGGCATCGTATACACCACCTTGATGGTTTTCTTCTGATTGGGATGCAATGGATACACTCGCGTCTTGAACGAATTGGATTGCTCTGACATTTCGACAATTGCGGCACCCTTGCCCCTAGATCTGACCTCTTGCTCAAAAACAACCTTGGCCTTCTCCTTATCAATCGGAACAGCATCAACCAGCACACCATCGACATCCAACGCATAACCAGTGAGTGCAGCATTGTCGGGCAATGGAAACACGAGTTCTCCCTCCAATGTCGTAGAATGATGATTCACAAATGTCATCAAACATGTGACTTTGACCATGGGTAGAGTCACTTGAACAGTCAATTTCTGAGAATCAATCTGCAGTGGAGTACTCGCCTTATCAGAGAAGGTAATCATGGGAAAAGAGGGATTTCCTACTTTTGTTTCTCTTTGCTGCTGCAAGCAATCGATTGTACTTGGATCTGCAGAGGTTGCATTGTCGGTATCAGAAGGAGACGACTTTGACTTATTAGCTAATCGCTTCTTTAGAGAAGAGAGCCACATGGAGATTTTGCTTGTTTGGTTTGATCAAACAACAAACAACGAATCAAACATGTTAGACTCCCATGAAAACAGAACAAGGAAGGGGAACTAGCAAAGAACTCAAAATGTGACCCATGACAAGAAGTCGCTCAATACCCATACGTCTACGAATTTCTCTTCGCGCCATCAACATTCGAAAATCCCCGATGACAAAAAAAACTCTTCAAGCTCGTTCTTTTCATTCCACTGTGCACCAAAAAAAACTGACAAGCTCACAACGAACGCAATTCGTTTGATCACAACCAACAACAACAACCATTCCACTACTATGACTCTTGTTCACAACACAAGAACAAACTCTACTAGTCATCATCATCAATCATCATCACCCATGATCCTTCACACTCCACCTCTTACCACTACCACCAGTAGTAGTAGTAGTAGTACTTTACGAATGCCTTCTCATAGTCAATGTGTATGGTTACCCATGAAACTCATCTCATCCAATGGTGGTCAATTCAGTAGAGACTATCCCGCTGAAAATGCACTCGCACCAGACTCTTCCGTCTACTGTACGAGTCGTACTCTGGATGTGAAAATGATTGTTCGATTAGATATTGAAAAATTATTGTGTGATCAACCACAACAACAACCATTACCACAAACTACATTGAATACTGAACAACAACAACAAGAAGAAGAAGAAGAAGAACAAAATGATGAAGAAATGGAAGAAGAAAATGAAGAATTTGAATATCAAAATTTGGATGATATAGAACAGAGACAAGAACAGCAGGAACAGGAACAACACTTTGTGTTGACTCATGTGCTCATTAAAGCACC
Organism: Tetramitus jugosus; assembly: GCA_937625935.1. NCBI lineage: Eukaryota > Heterolobosea > Eutetramitea > Acrasida > Vahlkampfiidae > Tetramitus > Tetramitus jugosus. The sequence continues at coordinate 357,356 of OW569388.1, read as the reverse complement.
AGAATTCGGTTATACTTCACCTGTTGGTACAGGATCTATTTATATTCATCATTCTTTGCGTCATTTGGATCGCAATAGTAGTAACAATGATGATGATGAGAGTGATAATGATGATCAAACGGATGACGAGAGAGATTTGAGTCAAGAGAATCGGTGTTGTACGTTTTCGTTACAAGACAAAAACTATTGTACAATGATACCGTTGAGAGTGCCTCGATGGGGAAAGTACATTACGATTCATTTGACTGGATCTAGAATTGGATCTGAAGGCAACAATATCGATGTACAATACATTGGTTTCAAGGGATTTGTTGGTGCTCATAGCTTTGCCAAGGGAGTTTTACTGTGATGCGATGGTCGTTGATGAGAAGAGTAAACGAATGACGATGATCCAATGGGATTGACACAAATTGAGCTATGAGCATGAAACGTACGTGGTGTGAGTGATTTTTCACAATTGAACATTTTTCGATCAGAAACAGCGACGCACCAGTGTAAAAACAGACCACGTCAAAAAAATGTGGAGTTCTGGTGTTGTTCGTTCACGATGCGAACAACAAGAACAAGTAGCTGCTGAAGGGCAAAAAGCAAAGTGCACCATCACTTTGAACATTGCGAAAATAAACAAATAACAGAACAAACAGACATTGGCAACAACTAAAAAAAATGAGTACCTCTGTCGCTAGTAGTACGAGCAGTACCAACCAACATGTAACACGTCACACACTACAGCATCAAGATATACTGAGTCAATTTTCAAGTTCCGACTTGGATGAATTGACAAGATTACTCTCTCGAACAGAATCAGTCAAACTAAAGTGTTTGATGGAACGTGACTTGGACATTGCACGAAGCAAGTTTGTCACAAGGTCCATCAACGAATCACAACACGACAACGTCTCTGTCGGAGCTACGACTACAACAGTTCCCCCTACAACGAACAAAAATTCGGGATTACTCGCCAATCTTTTCTCCGGTTTTACTACGACTACTGCGGACAATCAGACGAAAGACAATAGCGGAGGCGGTATTCGAATTGAGTTTGTGGAAGAGGAGATTGAAGTGGAAGAGGAGGACATTGAAGGTTACATTAGAGACAATGTTCGTGGCTATGAGAACAAGCTTCGATCCATCAAGGGGATCCTGACTGATGTCCATGAAACAAAAATCAGGGAAGCTCTCATTTGCTGCGGCGGAGATGAAGCTACAGCATTGGAAACTCTGCTGTCTGGTGGAAAGCTTCCTATGAGACCAAGCATTCCCACACGAAAAATCAAGAAAATGATCAAGAAAAAGGTCAAGAATACTTCTTCTGCTTCCTCGCAACAGCAACAGAAGAATGAAGAGAATCAACTGTTGCCTGATATTACCTTACACTTTTTTAACAACAAAAAACAGACGACTGACAATGAATCATTAACCAATCTGTTGAACACTAGAAAGATGATTATTAGCTCTCAAATTGCCATGGAGAAGCTAGCCATTGACAAACTGAACAAAACTGTTCAAATGCACAGAGATTCTCATCAAGTGTTGTCTCATCTCACATCAGGTATCAAGAATATAGATGAAGATGAAATGACATCGAATCGATTGTTCTTGGCCGGTGAGTACGAAGCCATTCAGAATGAAGAATTTAGACTGTTCACGTTCAAGCCTGAACGAACATTTGCAAATGAAGTTTCACATATTCATTTCAGAGTGGCCGAATCAGAGTTCCATCGTCTGCTCGTGAACAAATCAAGTCACACGGTAACTGAAGTCAAGTACATTGTGTCTCCCGACTTGATTCATCGGTTCGAAAGAAACAGAGCACAGATGGCATTTGAGGCCAAGAAGAAATTCAAGGATTTTAAGCCTATACTGGCATTTGCTCCTATTGCTGATGATTCAGACGATAACTTGTTGCGTATTGCTAGAGAGGGATACGATAGAAACAAGCCAATCAATTTCTTTTATGAGCCATCTCAAGTGTCTTCGCACATCAAGAATGGTGAGAACCAAAAGTTGATTCTGTCGCTCGTTCTCGCTCCACATCAAGTGAACCAATTCACCTCCTTTACCGTTACAAACACTGAATTGGTGTTGCCGTACTATATCGTGCAGTACTCTAGTCGACTCAATGCTCAGATGACGTATCAACAACCTACTCCTGCCAAGGGACTGCATGACGAGTGGCAAACTTTTGAGCACGAAGCAAAGGCAGACAAATTTATCGATGACGTTCAAAAGTTTTATCAGCAAGCACTGTTACAAAAGGACAAGGAAGTGAAGCTCGGTCCGGTGGATGGCGCTTCCAAATCAGGAACGGATCTTTGGTTCGAGAAGGTGTACAAAGCTCGTGCTGAAAAGGAAGGATTTATGCTAGGTGCTGATGAAGCAGAATTGCCAAGTGCAGTGAGCAATGTATCATACGAGTTTGATGTCGACGAAGATGATGTCGAAAATGATATGCCAGAGGAAGACGAAGAGGGCGGTGACGAAGAAGAACTCATGGAAGATAACGATGATGATCTCCTGACGGATGACATTGACCTGGAGAATCTCACCGAAGAGGAACGAAGAATGCTGGAAGAAGCAGACGAAGATGAAGATGACGAAGAAATGCCAGACAGTCAACTCTAACAACAAAGGAAATAAAATTTGTACAACCATCAAAAAGACCAACGCTCAATCAATCAAAAACCTAGCAAGAGTATTTATTGTGGAGGGATGATTGTGGAACATCTAAAGTACATTTCACGTGAGTATTCAAAACGAGAACACACATTCGCCTTAGAGAGAACTTATCGCGCAAGTGTTTCTTTCACGTGATCTTAAGTGGAGCCTAGTGTATAAATCTAACAAAAAACTTAGCACGCAAAAACAAAATTGTGCTGTTGTTCTTGTGTTGTCGAGTGATGATGATGATAATAGCCGTCATGATCCACTTCTTCTTCTTCTTCCTCATTGCTTGTAAAATAGTCATATTCATCACTTGTGTGTTCAGAGTCATCAGCAATCTCTTCTGATTCTTCTTCTCCAGCTGAATGATGACTGCCATTTTCTTGTTCATCAGTATCATGATCAGTAGAGACACTTTCTGACTCACTATGTGATGCATTATTGTTGTTGTTATTGTTACTGTTATTGATAATCAATGACAATAGATGCAACAGAGAGTCAGTGTACTGTGTAAACTCATGAGGCAAAATGTGCAATCGATAGTCAATGAGCTTTAAAAACTCAATTTCCAATCGATTGAACTCCTTGGTTGAGACACCACCTACTCTAGCAAAGTAGACATTGTCAAAGTATTTTTCATCAAAGAACTTGCTTGCAATGACAATGCTTGTGAGCAGAATCTTGTGAATCGTTTGAGAGCTAACCTCAAAATTGGCCATCATGAGGCGATCAATGTAAATGAGAGATGCCACGTAAATTTCTGGTCCGCAAAAGCTAAACCTGGATATTCTGTAGTAGAGGAGAAATTATTTTTGGTATTCGGGTTAGAAAACGGTTCACGTCACTACGGATATTTTGGGTCAAAGCATTATTCCGCGGAAACGAAAAAATGCGCGACACCGTAAAAAAAATCTTTGGTGAAAAATGGACAAAATCTTACCTTTCCGCATAGGTGAAAAGATCAATCGTCTCCCAATCCGTACAAGTGAACAATTTTGCTACCGTGCTCTTCTTCTTCTTGTTGTTATTGTGTATCAATTTTTGAGTTTCATCACCTTGTCCAGCCACTTCCAACAGTGAACACACAAATGTGTAAAAAAATTCATATTGAGTCATTCCAAAATATCCATGTTTCAACAAGTGTTGATTCGCATGGTATAGCTCTCTCCGTGAAATCTCTTCTTCATGTTGTTCTTGTGCCATCTGATAATGTAATTGTTTCAGAGCACGTTCTTTATGTTGTTGCTGTTGTTGTTGCTCTAGTTCTAGTTGTTGTTGATTATTTTTGGAGTGCATGTTTGAGTGTTGGTTGTGTGAAAGTAATAGTTTTAGCTTTAGCTTTTGGATGGTAAGATAGGATGATAGGGTTATGGTTATGGGTGAGTGGTTGTGAGTGAGTGTGGGTGATGAGTGGTGGTGGTTGGTTTTTGTTGTTGGGAGGAAAGGTGGTAGTGTGGCTGTTGGGTTTTTATGCAAAGATTGAAAGGTAGCTCAGCTTCAAAGCCCCTCTGGTTATTTTCCATGTGCGCTCGCGATGACCCGACGCTAGAACAGCGAAAAGCCCAATTCTTTTTGGTGGAACGTTCCAGATTAGTAATTTGCGATGTCAGCAAAATGCAAGAGACGTCACCAACGATTAGACAATAAAATTCCGATATCTCGATACAAACGTGGTCAAATCAAAGAAAAGCCGCGAGTCCTGCATCTTCACCAAAAGGAAGGAGATGGGAAGAAAGGAATAAAGACCAGAGATTTTTATCTCAGGCCGTATGGTTTCCGAAACTAATCTCTCAGACGTCAATCACCAACACAGTTGTTTCTAGTGCTGTGTGAAAACTTCAACTTCGGTGAGTTGTTGTTTCAGACAATACGTCCACAGTCTTTCATTCTTGACCGGACGTTTCAATACAACAAGAGTAAAGTAGGCACCACAACACACATGGAACACTTCTCTCCGATGAAGTTCAAGCTTATGATTAATGTCGCGCAATGGACCAATGGCCAAGTGTTGTGTCGTATAAACGTTCTCTCCCAGTTGACCAAAGGAGTTCGTGCCACACACATAAACATGGTTTTGGGAGGTCACAAAAATCATGTGTTGTTCACCACCAGCAATCAAACGAATATCAATGGGTGGAATGCCGAGTGAAGAATAGGAGACGTGTGTCATTGTTTGATACTCGTGATTGAAAGCTAGTGCTTCACCATGAATGTACACTTCGGCTTCCTCTGTAAGAACCACAAGAGTTCTACCTGCACAAGTCATACACTTGATACCTTGAGAGCCAACAGTTGTTGCATCGAACAGCAATGTTGGAGTATTGTTTTGGGGTCCACCTGCGCGATTGAACCCACATACGTATACTTGACGATTATCAACCAAAAAGGCAGAAAAGTACAAACCACATGCAATATCTGTCACACTCTTCGGACTCCTCGAAGAACGGCCCTTCAAGAATCGGTCGAAAACCGTGGGTTGGATGCTGTTTGCAGCTGGAGAACCATCCCTTGGCAAATCGAAATCCTGGAAAAATCTCCAACCATCATATCCAGGCACTGCTTTGCCTACTGGAACAGTGGAGCAATAACCCTTGGACCCTGCGCACAACACTCTTCCATCACTTGTCAACAATAGTGAGTGCCTCATACCACAAGCCACCTTTACAAATTCCAGAGATCCATCTCCTAGTGGCTCACTGCACTCAAAAGCCGCAGTACAATCGGTTCTACCGAGTTGACCATCATAATTCGACCCAACACTCACAATACGATGGTCCATGGTGACAAGAATAGTACATGTTCTACCGCATCCAATGGCACGAACACCTCGCTTCAACCAAGGATGTTGCGACGCATCCAACTCTGAAAACGTTGTCAATTTTGTCACTGTTTCTGGGTTCATAAACAATTGACCATAACTGTTCTCTCCGCAGACAAACATTTGCTGATTCCTTGTTCCAGTCACCAGTATTGTAAAGTAACCACCTGTAGCCACCAGATTGACCTCTCGATTCACATGATGGTACTGTACCGAGTGTACACCTCGAAGACTTGACTGAACAAGATCATCACCCAGACCGAGTTGACCCTTGGCATTGTTTCCAAATCCAAGAATATTGTCACTGGAGAAATTGACAGTTTCATCATCATCAGATGATTGTCGTAGTTGGGTCGTAGTTGTACTATAGGCCGGCGAGGAATAGTAGGGACTATAATTGATGTTAGAAGCTGCTGTGCCCATGTTGTGTGACTTTACTTGTCGTTGTGAAAAATTCCCAAATTCCACTTGGATCAATGGTTGTTTTGTTGTTGAGAAACTTGGAATGACGAACTTTTCAGTTGGAAGATCTCGGGAGAAAGAAAGTGGAATTTGGGAATTTTTCAGTGCCCAGAAAAACAACAAGACTGAAAATGTTGAGGATTACGGGTGTGAGCTGGGACGAACTGAACCAGATTTTGCTTTTTCTTCCAGTGACTGATATGGTTCACTATTGTCAAACGAATCGCACTGCGTATGACCACATGAACCGCAGTTCATCTCTCTGGCAAGAACTTATCAATAGAGATTTTTCTGCCCTTGTCGAACAAATGAATTTGGGATCAATATTGGAACTGGACAGAGAAGCTCGAATGACTTCGGATGCGCTTGTGGATCCAAATTGTGGTTGTTCTTGTGATGAAATGAGAGAATACATGTGTCACTGGATACGTTTTTATCATTGTCTTCCATTTGAAAGAGTAATGCACGGGTTCGTGGAAGACGAGTATGTGATATTAAAGGTACTGTTCTTAGTGCCCGATTTCTCGTTGAACGAACCAGTGGTTGATGCCCTAGTGACCAAAACGCTCGTGATACCAACGGTTGGCCAGTTTACTCGACCATTACGTGATTTCTTGATCTTATCTATGGCATCCAGACAGACAGATATAACTGACATGGTTTTTCAAATATGGACGAGTGGTCCAGGACGATTTCAAACGGAGCGACCTCAAGATATTTCGAGAATGTATTATCGTGGGAGTCATTGCATGGTGGTTACAGTAGACTCGAGAGATGCGTGGAACGAAGACACGTATTCTACCACTCAATCATGTTGTAGCTACTATCGTTCAAACTCTTTATCGAGGGCTTTAGCCGTACTCAAAAGAGCTAAACCCATGTTCAAGCTCGAATCGTCAGGTGTTTGCCAAGGCGTATTGATTGTTGGTGTTGGAATTTGGTCACAAGATGCACCAATCTCAATCCAGATGTTCCTCAAGGATTGTACTCAATCATTCAACATTTTGCCTTTGGAGTATTTTGAATTCACTCATGACAACCTAGCTGCCATGTCTGATCTCTTGTTGAGAAGGTTTTACTCATGCTATCGACAGTCAGTTCTAGAACGATCAAAAACAAAGACCAGATGCATCGTGAGTTGACAGCCCGAGTATGTGTGGTTCAATAAAACGTAGTTCTCCGTTAATTTGTTTTTAATACGGTGTTTCATTTCTCTTCACAACAAATTGATATACACCTTGTGCCTTAATGCAGGCACGTTTGGTTGAGTCGACGATTCCCTTCATCCTTTTCTCTGCTTCCTTCTTCTTGCGTCCTCTAAGCTTCAGCTCCTCCCGATAATCCTCCCTAAAGTCTTACTCTTTTCCCATCAGACCTTCAAGCCCCTCTGCAGATCTTTTGACGTTTCGTGGTCGGACCTCCCACATAAACACATAGTCGTCCAAGCTCTACAAGTACCTTCAACTATGTGTGCAACTACATCTGATTGCAATGATCATAGAGCTGTATGTGCATGTAATGCTGGAGCTGAACAAGGAATTTGTGTCTATCGTTCTGCTACTGGTTCAAGATATATTGCTGAGGTAGGTTTGGCGCATGCTTGTGCTATCAACAAATGCAACATGTTATATTTAGAAGCAGCAATGTATGATCTTGACAGCTGTATGAGTAGAATGTGCTATTCTGAAATGATGGCTCATCTAAAGAAGTTGGAGAGGACTTTGAAAACTGCTGGTCTTAGATTTCCAACACTCCCAGTGTACCAAGGTTCTGGTACGAGTAAGATTACAGCATCTATCGTTACATTGTTGATTGCAGGTTTGTTCCAACTTGTTATCCTTGTGTAAACGCTTGATATCTTCTATTTTGTTTCAACACCTCTTATCAACAATTTGTTACTGGTTGTCGCTTTATCCGTTTTTGGTTCTATTCCTGTTCAGATTTTCGTCAGCCGCGGGTTCTCAGGTCCCAGTAGCTTCTTGATGTCGCCCACTGACATGTTCTTCATGTCATGGACTACCACCTGTCTTGGGAAATTGCACGACGCTTGGGTGCAGCTGAGCTGTCCAAATATTCCTTTTTTTTTTTAATACAACAAATGCCCGAATAAAAATTTTGGCGACACATGCTCCGTGACTCGAGCAGACTCTCGGGTCAGTGTGGTGTTTTCCGAAGCAGATATTGGTGCTGCAATCATTGCCCAAATATCCTTCATCACACAAGCATTCATCTGGCCCAACACATGCTCCTCTCCTTGAACAAGCATTCTCATCATCTGAAAGAATTCCAAAACAATATGTTCCATTGTAAATCATCAATGAATGAGCACTTCCTGATGAAAATGAAACAATGAAACTTGTTTGATTCTCGAATCTGAAAGTTGGATGAGGAAACAGCACTTTGGACATTGTTGTTTCCAAACTCAAGTGCTTGTTGGCATTGTTTCCCCAAGCATAACTCAATCCATCACTTGTTGTGACTTGAACACTGTCTGACCAAACACTTGCTGAAAGCACGGTGATGTTTTGAATTCCAATGACTCTCACAGGCGTTGTTGACATTGGAATTGTTGAATTGATTCCGAGTTGACCGAATGAATTGTCACCCCAAGCATACAAGAATCCATCTTCAGCAACTGCATAAGCTGTTTGCCTTCCTGCTGCAATTTTCTTGACTGATAATCTCTCCAGAAGACCACCAACTTTTACGGTCGTTTTTCTGATTTTCCCAGTTGGAGCTCCACATGACTTTTAAAAGTCGACCCCTCAACAATACAAAGTGGACACATAAGTTTTTTAGTTTTCTTTGCAGTGTTCACTGTCGAAAATTGAAAGGTTGATCTTCGAGGTATGAACTTTTCGAACAATGAAGCAATGTTCTCCCCTTCCACTTTCCTTAACATGAACGGAACAACATGCAACCTTGGAGCAAATAAAACAAAGGTAGTATCAACTTTTCTTTTATCGAAAATTAACAAAGTCTTTGAAGTGTCTCGTGACCTCTTCTCCGCCTACCACTTAAACTAGCGCAGCAATGCTCCATGCCAGGGCAACAAATCCACACAACCAATCACCTTCTCTTGCTTCCAAAACACAATCACTGGAGTTTCGATAGCCGATACTCGGCAATGCTCAAGACCTTGAAACACTTGATTCATCAAAACCTTGAATGAGATGCACACTCCCTCCTGCTTTTTCACTTGAATGCCCACCACTTGAACAACTCTTTAACAATGACAGTTAGATGATCAAGAATAAATGAAACAGCTACACCAAGTCAACATACCTTCCATCTCTTAACCTTACAGTGGAGTTATTGTACGACCTTTGTCTTACATCATGCAGCGCATCAATTGAATACCAGTCTTTTCTCATGTACTTGTAGTAGCCCTCCTCCTTTTTCTTCACTCTTCCAAACACATGCACCCCGTCCAGCCGAACACCATCAGAGCGAGACCCGAATCGTCTCTTCTACAAGGGTAAGTAAGAATTGGTTGAGTTCATTGAACAAAGTGACAACAACATACTACTTACACTCATTGCATGTAACACTTTCATCGTTCCTTTGTGTGTCATGCAGTTCAAGCGATCTTCGAGATGCTGCAACAAGGGAATAGCCTCGCAAATACCTTGATCCACTCGATACGTTCCGTGGATGGATCGAAGAATCACTCGGTTAAAACTCTCAAACGGGAATGCTGTGTAGCACCAGAGAGGTCCATGCCTCTTCACACAGTCAACCAAATGGGTAAGAAGATGAACATTTAAGGTAACATACCGATCACCATACACTTCCTGGAACTGAGTCACATAATGTGTCAGCTCCATTTGTACTTTATCCAATTGTTGCGTTGACAGTTCAGGTTGAAGCAGGTCATACAGAGCATTGACCAGAATCATGTGGTGGTCAAAATAGGGAGTGTTTGCTGGAAACAAGTGTTTTGTAAGTCTCGATGTATAGAGCATGAACACAAGACACTCTGATGCTTTAAAATATCGATGATGCTTGATGATTGATCTGAGATTTCGTCGAAACACAGATGGAAGCTGTTGCTGCAGGAGCAATTGATCGAATGACTCCCACATCTGCTTGCTCACTCTTGCTCCCAATCTGTCGTTATACTGCATGAGTGCCATGAAGAATGATTGTCAACAAAGAGTATGTGCCTTGGAGAATGAGTGTAAACAATGAAACGTCACATACCTTGGATTCTGTCCAAAGCTTCATCAACAAGGAGAATACTCCCTCCAGCAAATGCATAATATCAATACTTCCAAAACTTGTCCATTCCCACAGTGTGTCCATTGATGACTGGTAGATCAGACCAAGCCACTCCTTCACTGAGTAGTGTTCGATACTTGTTGTACACTTCTTTCACTTGAGTCTCTGTTCTCAGGGAGTGATCAAACACAAAATCTTGGAATCGTCTCAACAGAGGATAACAAAACCTCTTATCAATAGTGCAACCAGAGTGATTGCAAAATCCACAGGCGCCCCTTCCACCGTGTTGTTGTTGCATGAACAAACCTGCTTTAGCCGGTAGACCGCAACAAGAGTTGATACATCGGAGCCGGAACAACTCTTCTTTACCGTGTGCATCCTGCCCTCTAATACCTTGATCAGCCTCCTTCAATTCAGTTGCTAGCACCGAGAACAAAATGTTCGATGTTGGCTTGTTCTTGCCAAACCACACGCCACAGAAGATGACATTTTCAATCTTCATCCTCTCGTTGAAAGGCAGCTCGTTGCACACCATGAAAATGGGAATGGCAGTAACGAGACTGCTCTTCCACTTTGTGGCACCGTCATAATTCACCAGAAAGGAGTAGCCCCCTCTGGTTTTTGTCACAGGAGCAGCAATTCTCTTGTAAACTTCACCGTCATAAACATCACTAATCATATCAGATGATTTACAATGCCTCAGGCGATAGTGCTGGGCGAGAGTGTAAAACCCTTTGTCCACTTTCATTCTGTCAACAAACTGCTGGACCGGATTGTTCCAAAGGAAATACTCCATGGCACAATTCCTATTGTGCTTGCAAACACTGTTGCCCGTCACAAAATTGTGCTCGCGACAAAAGTAAATCTTGTTCATTCTTGAGTGGTGAGCAAGGCACTTGAAAAACTTGTGCTTGGATGTCACTAGAGCATTGTTCTTGGGAAGAAACGCCTGGAGGAAGGTCAACAACTTTTCCAAACCTGACTTGCTCAGATTGAGTTGGACCATGAGATACAAAATCAAAGTGTAAGCAGTATACAAAGAAATGGGAAGATATAGACACACCTTTTGATCCCATAGTGGATCATCACTATGAATCGTGGAGATTCCATTGGTGTAATCATCTCCGATGACTGACCTTGATTCTTGCATCTCGAGCACGGGTCGAGCTTGAGCCAAGTCTTCTACATCAACGGACGAGAGTTTGGCTTCGATGAACTCTTCATCACCAAGCATTGGTTCACTACCACCAAAATCAGTTGTTTGGCATTGGATAGAGGGCACGGCAGTGGTGATCAGTGGAGTGTTGGGTGTTGTTTGGACTGTTGAGGAGCAACAATCATATTGATGATCAACAAAGCTATATGTTGGATTTTCCAACATGTTCAACAACACTTGTCGCCTAGTTCTTGTTCTTGTCGTTCGATATTTCATATAAATGGACGTGCTTGTAGGTTTTTTGAGTGAGAAACTTTGAGAATTGTGATTTATTGTATCCACGAGCGGCTGAAGTCGGAGCTTTGTCTTGAAGACGAAACACACTTAAATTGAACAAACATGAGCACTAGAACATACAAAACTCTTCATGTGGAGAAGTTTTCGTCCGCAGATCGTTTAGCTCTCATCACCTTCTTGTCACAGGACTCCAACAACAACTACAGCAAACTGTCCAAAAAACAACTGCTGTATGTATGGCTGTCCTCAAAGGACAAAGTAATACAAAAAAACAAGAATGAAAAAAAGTTTACTGGACTCTCGTATGACGATTTGGCCAAGAAACTCAAGGAGTACAAGGTAGAGTGTCTACCTTTTGTAAGACAACTACCTGTCGAACCATCTGCCAACACAAAGAAAGGGGCAACTTCCTCATCAGGTACTACTAACCTGACAAAATTCAAGCCATCACTCTTGCAAGACGGTAGTCGTGTCGAGCTGCTGTGCGCAGATGGAGCGCATTTTGGAAGTGCAAATATCTGCGGTGACATCCCCAGCACTCAGGAGGACAAAGTGACTGTCTCCATCATTTTCATTAATGCTCAGTTCGCCTCAGATTTTTATCTTCCAGAGGAGACAGAGCCGGTATGCGTTGGTTCTGTCGTCGGTTGGGATAAAGTTCTCATTGTAGACCAAGATGAATTCACCAAGAGTAGTTCTAATGAGGATAGGGAGCGCTTTAAGCATGTGGATGAATTCTTCGATGTCAGAGGGAGCTCCCAAACCATCGCTCCTCCACCAGTGGTTCTTACTCAAACGCAAGAACCTCAATTGCGTCAATCAGATCAGGTGCCTCCTACACAAGATAGTGGGTTTGTCACGGTACCGGTGGAAGAATTTGAACGAGGCAAGGATGCACAAAGAAGATTGGTTGAAGCTCTGGAGAGACTGGAGAACTTGAAGGTCTTTGAAGCATGGTTCATGAAGACCCAAAAGACAGTGATAGAAAAGATGGCTGAAGTGACTCAGGGAAAAAAAGTGCCAGTCACTGAACTTTGAAACTGGGTTCAAGTTCAACAACAAGTTTTACAAAACAACTCCCGAGCAACACCACAAGTTGAGTCTTTCCCAACCGAATGTGGTTCTCAAGGCCTTCTTGGAAATTGTCGCCTCCGATTGCCAGTTGGATTTGGTAAACGTGTCTTACAGTCGTCCTGGATATACAGGCACAGATAGGATTAGATTGGATCGTCAATTGGTAAACAACATTTGCGCTTGTGTCCGAAAGTCATTCAACTTCTTCATTGGTGCGAATGATGCTTCCATCACGAAAGCTTTGGGTAAGACATTGGCAGACTTTCACAAGGAGCGCCTTGAGAAGAAAGGTTCAAGTGAGGAGGTTATCGAAGATAATGTAGACGACGACGAAGTGGAACCTCCTGCCAAAATTGCTCGTCATCAATAAAAGATTATGACAAGGTAAAACAATTTCTTTTTGTTTTTCTTTTTGGACCCATTTTTTTTTTGTATTTGACGTGCCAACTTTTAAAAGTCGAATCGTAAGTGAGAACGACACGGGAGAAAAAAAAAGTCGACGGTTCATCTATCGTGTCAACTTCCAAATGTTGGTGGACAAATTTTTACTCGGGTGGTGCTCACGCACCACGTTGCGGAACTTTTATTTTTCTTTTGCGTGAGAGCAGGCTTGCCTGCTCTCAATTGTAGCTGACTTGATACTGGCCAACCTGGCCGGGATCTTGTTGGCAGCAGTGTCACCAACGGTGACACGTGCTGATCGCTTCTTGTGTTCGTTGAGTTGGGGACTCTGTAACTCACAGTCAGAGTTACTGAGATCCAACTCAACTGGATCTTCTTCGGTGGTTGTGCTTCTTGCACGGTCCACCATGATTGCTCGGGCAGCAATCTCTTTCTTGACTTTCTTGAACACCTCGGAGGTGTTCAATACTAGCTCGAGGATCAGGTCGTCCACCACAACCAGGAGCTCTTGGTACATCTTGGTCAGCCTCTTGCTGACAGCCTTGACCGGATCACGTGGGCGTGGAAGGAAGCGTTTTGCTTCCACCTCCACTGGCATGGATTGAACGTTCCGAAGCAAAGCTTCGGCATACGTTTCGGACTCCATCACAACAAAGGCGGTGTCGTGCTTCTTGAGCACGTTCTTGACCTTTGTTGTGCCAAGCATGGCCTTTATGTCGTCCTCAGTCTTACCTTTAACTCCGTGGAGGACGACCTTCTTGGCACCATCTACGTTGTGCTTGAGTGCTGCCTTGCAGCCACTCATCTTCTTGTTGCGGTTGAAGGATTCAACAAATGGGTAAATGTTGTCATCAACAACAGTTACCCACGCAACAAACCTCTTGGGGCCCTTCTTGATGACTTGGACCCTGGTGAGCAAATCACCAAAATCCAAGCCAATCTTCTTGGCCAAGGCAGCCTTGGGAGAGTCATCACACTTTCCAGTGATGATGACCTCCTTGCTTGGAGCAGTTCCTCTTGGTGCTGTGGTCCACACAGCATAGCGTGGATTCTCATACTCGCGAACAACAGGGGTGTGTGTTCGTTTTTTCATCGTTGTTTTTTTCCAAATTTTTTTTTTTTTTTTTAAATACAACCATTTCGGTTGCTCTTTTTATTGTCTTGCTTATTCACTTGCCTACGCTCGAAGAGCGTAGGCCCTGGTTAGTTACCAGTTGGTAGGCAATGATTCTCGGAGAGCGTCATTGCCGTTGATTACATTTATCCTTCGTCGTAGTGAACAGGTGGTGGAGCGTCTTAAGACATCTCCTCTTGACACTATTCACATAAGTTTTGGCTTTCTTCTGTGCCAATGGCTTCTTCATTCCTCCAGACATAAGACCCTCAGCGACCTCCATGATGGCGTCCGTTTCTATGCCCATCATTCCTTGCAGCAGTTCACGGCTAGACTTTTTGATTGGTTGCCTCACAACCTTTCCTTCCTTCAGTCGCACCTCATCAAACCAAACATCGGCGTAGGCAGAGTCCGGGATTCCCATACTCTTGAGCTCATGCCCCACTTTCACAGCCAATTGCCTTCTAATCATAATGGCCCTTGGACACCTGATCAAACAATGTAGCACACTTTCGGGCTCACTCTGACACCAGCTGCACATGATCTGTTCCTCACCAGTGTTGTATAGATACCGTACAACTTCTGCTGTGTGGAGTGTTCCACTGCGTACCTGTGCATGAAACCATTCCAGCTTCCTGTCTATACCATGGGGGTATTTGAGGAAGCTAAAATCTGCACCACTGTTATTTGCTGCCCTCTGTAGCCAACATCGCTCGTCTTCACCAATTCTTGCACTTCTTTCTTGATCAAACAGCGACTGTAGATGCGATCTACTTTCCACATGCAGATTTCCTTTGTACAAGTCCGGTTCTGCACCTTCGATAGACCTCTTCCCTTCGCATCCACACCCACTCATTTGGGATATTAACACTTTCAGCACCTCAAACGACATTGCTCCGACCTTGCAGGAGGGAAAAATATGCTTAAATTCCTTCAGACACAGTGGGTGATCGTCCACCATTAGTTGCTCACGGCTTGTGATACCTGCCTTGTAGAGCTTCTTGAGAATTGCACTTGGTACATACCTGGCCAACCAACAACTATCACAGTAGGGATTAGTTTTGGTGACACGTATTTCATGTTTGTGCATTCTGCATGCACACCACTTGAGGAAGGAGTGCTTGACAAATTCAAGCCTGTTTCTTGACTGGAATACATTCTCATTTTGGAATGTTTGTGTTTGCTTGATTTCCTCAAGCGTGCCAAGAAACAGTTGTCTAGCCTCGGTGTCCCTCAATTATCATCGAGTACACGAACCACGAAGTACGGGTCGCGATGGTCTCCTCGATGTCCCTCAAGCCCATCAACCCCTTTTCGTCTCCTACTGAGAGAAGATCCACTGGAAATCGCGGCATAGCAGTAGATCCATGCCTCACTAGACTTCTGCCCAGCAAATTTACTTTATCAAACCATTCTGCTGACCAGTCTGTGAACTCAGAGGCATATGTGAATATCGGGTGAATGCAAGTGTTGACAACTCTGCTCACTTGTCTAGATGTCAGTTTCATCAACTTCAGCCTGACAACCACCCTTTGAGCCTTCTGCCAAGCTTGCTCACGCTGCTTCTTAGTATCACCCTGAAGATTGGTGAACAGACCTAGAGCTCTGAACACTTCTCTCCGATTTCGCGCTTTTACCAAATTATCATTCACCGCTATGTCATGACAATTGTCGTCTTCCGACTTTCTCACATACAGTTCCAGCTTGTCAGGATGCATGGTCATCCTAAGTGATCCGAGAACTGAGGACATCGCTTCTGTAGCTCTTTCTATGTCTGCTCTGGACTCAGCGAACAAGTTGCAGTCATCTACATATGCAGCATTCCACAGCCTTTGTGACATAGCCCTGTATCCATCCATTCTTTTGTTAACATACATCAGCACTGTTTGATGTACCAGCACATATGTTGTTGGTGAGAGGGAATCACCCTGTCTCGTTCCCTTACCTATGTGGAACCTCCGTGACAAGGATGACGTGAGCACTCGCGCAAAATTGTCTCTAACCATTCCACTCACAAGTCTTACAATTCCTTCCGGGAAACCAAAGAACCTATACACCGCTTCGATTGCATTATGTGGCACCGAATCGAAGGCTTTAGAGATGTCGGTTAACAACAGATACAGTTGTTTGTCATGCCGGTTGGCCGAGTCAATCACCCCTCTGATAATCGAGAGTTTCTCTCTAATATCACGGAATTTCCTCCCTCCACCTTGCACGTTGGTGAACACTCCACTTACCTCTGCGGCTTTAGAAACTCTCATATTAAGCAGCTTGGTATACAGTTTGGACAATGAACTCAGCAGACAAATCGGCCGGTAATTCTCCGGGTTGGTCACATCCCCTTTCTTGTAGGCACGGATGATGATACACTCTTTCCACGCCTTAGGGAAGCACCCACTGGAAGTCACATTGTTGAAGAACCCACACAGGATTTCGGCCAACGCAAAATTGTAGTCTCTTTTCTTAGTCCGAGGCAGTTTGAACATTTCATTGTGCAGTCCATCTGCTCCTGGACATTTCCTGTTTCGCAGCCATTTTACTGCAGTTACCACTTCCTCCGTCACAAATGGGACGAATGCTTCCCGCATCTTTCTTTTGTCACCATGATATTCCAAATTCCTCAGGAACCCCATGTCAGCCTCCTCTCTTTTGAAAGCTTGTTCGAAATACTTGGCAGCCACCTCTCCTACAGTGACTGGGTCAGTATGTTCCATTCCCTCCTTAGTGACTCTTGCCAATCTGATTCTGCAACTCTTTTTAGCTGAGGCCGCCGAGAAGAACTTGGAAGGGTCGCTGAATTCCGCAGTTCTTGCCACCCATTCCCACTTCCGAAACTTTTTCCCAGCATTCATGGCTCTGGTATGGTGTAGAACTTTGTTAACTTGACAGAGAGTTTCCAACACTTTGTCCGATCTAGATGCACCACCTTCACAATTCATGCACAGCGCTTCAAGCTTCGAACTCCACACATGCTCTTCCAAAAATTTCATTAGTATGGCCCTACGTTGTAGAAGCCTACGAACTGCTCTGTTGTGCCTCCAAATTTTAGAACTGTCAGTTTTGCGGAACGACTGTGCGTGCTTCAGTAGTGTGGTTGTAATCGCATCGCATTGCCTGTCCACATCTTTTATGTTCTCGACATTGCGACTCTCCAACTCATTCACTACACTTTGGCCGTATAGTATCCACCTCTGTTCCTTTTTGTTCTTCGGGAACATATATGACACCCTTTCGTCAACAGTAGCGACCTGCGGTTCGCATCTCAATGACAGGAGGGTGGGAACATGGTCACTGTTTACCCCATTCCTAGTGAACATCTTCACTTCACTCACTATATCCAGCGCCGCTCTGTTACACCACACACTATCTATGCGAGACGATGTTCCCTTTCTATAGAATGTGTGATATCTTTCAACGCCTAATGCATCGTTTACATCCATTAGGTTATTTTGTGACATCGACGCTACTAGTAGCGCGGTGTTACAGTCAACTCTTCTTGCTGTTCTGTCTTCCGCCTTGGCTACTGCATTGTGATCACCTCCGATCAAGAACTTCCCTTCAACAGCGAAACCACTAATCGTATCCTTGATTCTTTCGTAGTGCTCCGAGTCTTTTTCGTGCGGTCCGTAGTGGTTGGCGAGTGTTACCACAGTATTATCAACTACTACTCTGATCACTTGGAGACGTTCCTCACTGTGTAGTAGTCCATATGTTGGCACTCTTGTTGTCCGCACTATGATTGCCAGTTGAACATTGGGTGAGTCACAAATCAACACACACTTGATTCTACTGAGCATTCGGCTTATCTTCTTGTACCACCCATCGTCAATTCCCGTGGCCTCTTGCAGCATGAGTATATCTATCTCCTCCGCCTCCATCATAGCAACGACATCTGTGACTTTTCCTTTGATGCCGTTGATGTTGTACCATACAACATTCAACATGGTTGTTGCTCTTGAACTGACTCTGGGGACTCATCAACCATCGTTTGGTTGACGTCATTCCGATCTGTTGATTTGTCTGGTGTGAACAGCATGGGTTTCTTCTTTGTCTTTTCGGTGAGAGGATGGTGTGCACCCCTTTTACCACTCTCCTTAATTGGGGTATGCTCCTCTATTGTAACTGGTGGACGTTCCATAGTCAGAAATTGTTCAATGCTCGATTGGCGCTCGAGTCTTCTTCTTCTCCACTCCCTTCTCCTCTCTTTCTTCTCCTCCTCACTTTGTAGCAAGTTACTTCCAATTGTAGTTCCTTCACTAGAATTGGTGGTAGCAGTTATGGGAATACATGCATTTAGTACTGTTGTGGGGGTTTCTTCATACAATACTGATTCCCAGTTGTCATTTGAATCTTCCATCTCTTCAATCCTCACTGGTTGCTCCTGTTCCTCGGAACTATCGAACTGTGTTTCTGATGGTGCTTCGGTATTTGTTGCTTCAACTGTGGACTCGAAAGGGACAATGTCCCCTTCATCCTGCATTCTTTCCTGATTATCCAATTGCTCACCTATCATTCTGTCCATAGATCCATCCTCCGTGTGACCTGTTTGTGGAGACTGCCCAACAGCAAGCTGTTCAATACTAGTCGTCACCTGACTTGACTTTGTATTTACAGTATTCTTTCCTTTGCGATATCCTCTACCTTCTGCAACCAGTTGCTCCAATTTATTGACTCTCTTGATCAAGACTTTCTATCTGCTTGCTCATTCCTTCCTTTGTCCTCTGGAGTCTCTTCGCCATGACCTTGTGCGGATCTAGTTCCTTGTTAATATATGGTGAGATATCCGAGTTCAGCTGTTTATTCCCAATCACTGTCTGTGCATATGTCTGAGTCATCATAGTGACAAAGGCTGTTTTGCCCTTTACATCCACATGTTGCACCTTGTCTTCGCCAATCATTTTGGCTATCTCAAGCTTTGTCTTACCCTCGATCTTGTGTACCACCAGTTTCTTCTCAGAGTCCATTCCTCTCTTGATTGAAGCCACAGTGTGTGAAATCTTTCCAGTCTTGTTGAATTCATCCACAAACTCATATATTTTGTCTCCTTTGACATTTACCCATGCAATGAAGTGACCTTTATTCCATTTGATCACTTGCACTCTGGTCACCCATTCAGAGTAATTCATTCCAATCGATCGAGCAATTGCTGGGCCTGTCCTGTTGCACTCCCTGCCTTTGATGACTGCTTCCTTTTTATTAATTCCACTGCCATTTTTCAATGTGGTCCACACCGCATACCTATCTCGAGTATATTCTCGAACCTCGCGAGAGGATGGAATGTTTGCGTTTGTTTTCATTGCGTTTTGTTTTTTTCCAAATATTCCTTTAATTTATTGTAAAAACAATTGTATTCAAGTCGGCCTTATAGCACAGAGGTAGTGCACTGGCCTCGTATCTAATACGATCAGATAGCCAGGGGTCCCGGGTTCAATCCCCGGTGGGGCCTAGTTTTTGGCAATCTCAAATTCCACTTTTTTCTCTCTCCTTTCTGGAACTCGATTCCACCAACACAACAATTCACACAACGTTACAATTGGACCACCACCATAATGCGAATACCAAACACACCGATTGTCATTGATGAATTTCGTTACATCCCAGGTGTCTACATTTACCTATTGACTCACATGCACTCGGATCACACATCTGGATTGACACCCAGTTGGAACCACGGTACGATTTACTGTACTCGTATTACACGTGCTCTACTATTGGACAAGTTTCAAGTCAATGATGCAAGTTGTGTCGTAGCTCTCGATGAAGATGAATCCCATAGTATACCACTGGACAATGACAATCGAGTGAGTATGCAATTGACATTGATTGATGCGAATCATTGTCCTGGAGCTTGCATGTTTTTGATGCAAGGGTATTTTGGTAGTGTGTTGCATACGGGTGATTTTCGATTTGATCCCTTGATTTTGGATCATCCTGCACTGAAAAGCTTTCGACCATTGTTAGCACGTCAACATGGACAAGATGAGGAACAAAATGATGAGGGTGATGAGGGTGATGAGGGTGAAAATGAAGTAGGTGGAGAGAATAAAGTGTTGGATGCACTGTATTTGGATGATACGTTTTTGGATCCGGACTATGAGTTTCCTACGAGAAGAATCGCTGGTAATCAACTTCTTCAAATATTGGAACCATATGCTCCTCCGACTACTGCTACTATTGGCAACAATATGAATGCGAGTAAGGCATTGATGACTCGGTTTGTCATTGGAATGGATACGTTAGGCAAGGAAGAATTGTTGATTGCTGTGGCGTTGAAACTAAAGAGTCTTGTTGTTGTGGATGAAGAACGGTTGAGAATGTTGAATACGATACGTGATGCTACCAGTTCTTCAGCATCATCTTCCGGAACAGGCATACCTCATGTGTTTACTCATGATGAACGTTTAGGTCGAGTCATTGTTGTCGGTAAGAAGGAAGTGTATGCCAAGATGAGACAGTTGCGAACATCGTGTCCTTCGTTGCCTGTTATTGGTATATTGCCTAGTGGATGGTCAGTGTCTGCTCTGAGTACGAGCAACAATCAACAAAAGAAGGGAAATCCATGGATTCACCGTGTTGCGTACAGTCTGCATTCTTCGTACTCGGAGTTGATCTCATTTGTGAGTGCACTGAGACCAAAGTGCATCTACAGTGGATCAAAGCATGATAATGCTTATGTGCAACGATTGTTGGGTCAATACTGCACAAGATTGTCTCCACCATCGCCATCGACAACATCAGCACGTGGCACAACAGTGATGGATGAACATGAGGCGATGAACCAGTTGATTAACAAGATTCCACGCTCAGTGCGACTCACCATGGAAATGAGATCAAAGCATCACCAGCACCAGCAACATTCCCATACAGGTACCATTGCAACTCCAATAGCGATCTCTACAACAAGTAGCAGTAAATCACCTTCTGGTGGTACTGCATCTGCAAAGAAGAGGTTATCTCCGATGTTGAATCCTACGAAACCAAGTAGACTTGGACTACGCATCATTCACTCTGATAAAGAGAATGGCGTCGGTGCTGGTGGAGATGATGATGGACTAGCTTCAATTGTAGATTTGACTGAATCGTCAGCAAAAACCATTTACTGTATCGATGACGATGATGATATCGTTGGTAACAGCTCTAGGCCACAAGCAACACCACCAAGGCAGAGAAAAGCAAGATATGACGATGTGAGTGAAGTTCTGACTCAACAAGAAGAAGCTCAGGAACTCGCTGAGTTGTTGGGTCGGTTGGACGAAGAAGAACAAAATGATTCGTTGAATGACAGAGAGAAGCAAGTGGACTTGTCTGTCACAAATACATTGGAACTGATGGGCAACTTAGGTGCTTCACAACACGACTTGAAAAATGGCAATAGTGTTGCTTCTGATTCAAATGAAGTAATCGTTGTGGACGAGGAGAATCACAATGATTTTAATGACTTGTTTGGCTATTCTCAAAGAAAGAGGAAGAATGAGGTCTATGAATTGACTCAGGCCAAATTGCAGCACCAATGGAATTCGGTGCCCAGTCATCATCATAGTAACACAACGACACAAGCATCATTGACTAATCTAGGAAGCAGCAACAATACTACTGTTTGCTCTGCTGTATCCAATGTGAATACAGTGGAGGAACCGCTAAAGCAAGAACAACAGCAGATTGCCTCGATTGTGCACATACCAACAATGGACTCTCCTGAGCCTGAAACAATGTACAATACACAGGATGAAATGAAAGAGTTTCAGACTGAAAATCAATTCAGAAAACGGAAGCGTTCATTGGATTCCACAGAAATGACACAAGCAAGTGAAATACCACAACAGAGCCAACCAAAACGACAAAGGAATAGCTCAGTATTACCGCCAACGTCGACTAGTGCTACAGAACAAGTAGAGTACGAAGAAACACTTTCTACTCAAGCATTGTTGGGAATGGAATTGTCGTTAAATGGAATAGACACTCCATCTAGCCAGAACGACGAGATTAACACGAACACTATTGATACTATGATTGATAATAACACGCACACCAAGACTGACAAAGTGACGGAAACATCTAACGTTTTACCGACGGTTCATGCTGTTTCAGAACAGAACCTACAGAGTGCACAAGTTTGGGAGACACCACTACCACACACTGCTGCTACGAACACAAAACTGAGATCATTGATTGATGATGTCAGTCCCACTTGCAACGTCTTCGTTAGCGAGAGTCAAGAAGAAAAGGAACCAGATGTATTTTCTTTCTTGTTCAAGAGCAAGTCGTAGTGTTACATCATGCATTATTTTGGGATTTTGAATGGCTGGTCTACATTACGGACTGTAATGAGCAGTGAATTTTTTCTGAAGGAGAACAGTTAACTGTTCTGAGTTTCCATCATTGAAAACAACTTGATTCAAAGATGCAGTGACTGAAACTACTCCAAAACAACAATAACAAGCAACAAACGATGGGAGGTTTTGAAACAAAGATCTTGAAACCAATCTTCACTTCCGCTACGATCCTTCATGATGATATTTCCGGGACAATATCATGATCTTTGAGTTCGTTTCTGAACATAAAATGACTGAGTTCACAGTGTTTGCCGAGACCATGGTATACCAATTCATGTTCCTTCTTGATGAAGTAATACTCTGAATCACTCTGAACAAGTGTGCTTCGACAAATTCTAATCGGTTGTTCAGAGTACCAAAACTCTTGTATCCCAGATTATCTCCACTTCTTCAACAATTAATTCATTGAAGAGAATGCCCATCTTTAAAATGTGTCTAACTATTTGAAGGAGGATGTCGGACAGGCCAACTTGAAACGGTCTCTTGAAAAAAAAGCCCTGCAGGGATGAGGGAGTATTGAATGTCGCTCCAAGCCTTAACACTGAGCACATAACAAAATAAAACAACCATGACTATCACGTTGTCAAAATAATTTACAATTTATGATCATTCTCTTGCTCAGAGCTTTGCACTTGGATTATAGGAACAGTTCTCGATAATCATGGCAACAGCAGCACCGTGTCCAATACACATGGTAACCAAACCAAATCTCTTGTTGGATCTTTCAAGCTCGTGAACAAGCTTTGTGATCAATACAGCACCAGTGGCACCCAATGGATGACCATGAGCAATGGCACCACCATTGACATTAATCTTCTCTCTTGGCACATTAAAAGTCTTGGCCCAAGCAAGCACAACACTCGCAAAAGCCTCATTGACTTCAAACACATCAATCTGATCAATTGACATGTTTGCTTTCTGTAGGGCAGCACGCGTTGCAGGAATGACACCATCCAACATCATAACTGGATCGCAACCAATGGTTCTCTTGGCCACAATTCTCGCGCGCTTTTTCAAACCAAGCTCATCCGCTTTTCTTCCGCTCATGAGCAAAACGGCGGCAGCGCCGTCGGAGATTTGACTGGCGTGACCAGCGTTGATCCAACCGTTCTTTCTAAAAATGGTGGGCAAACTGGCGAGCTTTTGTGTGTCGACAGGATAGCGAATGCCTTCGTCTTGAGTGAACCAAACTTGCTTGTCGCCCTTGGTGACGCGAACAGGCAAAATTTCTCTCTTGAAAATTCCCTTTTGATTGGCTTCAAAGCTTCTCTTGTGAGATTCAGCAGCAAATTGATGAAGCTCTTCTCTTGAAATGCCATACTTTTCAGCAATCAAATCAGCACTCAATCCCTGATGGACGAGCTTGTGTGGGAATGGTGCAAAACCAAGCTTGTGTTGATCTTCTGGGTTCATTGAGAAGAGCAATGGATCAGCGTCAGCGCCCATTGGAACCACAGACATCATTTCAATGCCGCATCCAATCACCACTTCATTATCTCCGCTTTCAATGCCCTGAGCGGCAAAATGTACGGCTTGTTGTCCCGATCCGCACATTCGGTTTAATTGTACGGCGGGGACGGAGACGGGGAAATTCGCCTTGAGAAGGGCAAGTCGGGGAATATTGGAGCCTTGTTGCTTGAGTGGGGTAACGCAACCACAAATGACATCTTCGACGAGTGCCTTGTTCACGTCGACACGGTTAGTCACTGCATCGAGTACTTGAGAGAGAAGAGTCACTGGGTGAATGTTGTGAAGAGCACCAGTGGGTTTACCAATGGCAATGGGAGTTCTTATGCAGTCGATAATGTAGGCGCTGTCTTGTGACATGATTGTTTGGTTGATTGTTGTTGTTTTTTTGTTCTGATTTTGTTTTTTTTATTAAAAAAAATTGTTGTGTTTGAGCTTTGGGAGCTTTTTTGATTTGTGGCTTTATTTTGATTGCTGGTCAGAGAAGAATATTCTCCTGGAAAATGTTCCAATTTTCCGGACTTTGAGTACTGTGAATTCTCGGTTACAAGCAACACTCGCTTACTAGCAACAGCATCTGTTTGGCGACAAAATTAGCCCGGAAAAACTTTGTCCTCTCCTTTTTAAAAGCTGAAGGTCCCCTGTCTTCTCTGAACCAATACACACAACAACCGAAATCATCTACTGGAAGAGACTCCAAGATGAAACTCTACCAAGTATTGCATCTTTGACTCAGAACTTGTTTAATGACAACGTGTGGATGACTCTAATCATCCAAGTGTGTTTTTGTATACCCCAGAGAGAATTCAATGTTGCTGTCAACGGGCCCAAATAAAGAAGCCCGAACCTCCGCCGCAGAGAAATCACAAAGCACGAAAGTGTTGCTTGTAACCGAGAATTCACAGTATTACGTTCATTAATTTCCTTCAGCACACCACATAAAGTATGCTTTGTGATACAATTTCAATTCTTTTGAATTGTTAGTATTGAATTGATTTGAAATGGTGGGATAAGTACGCACAAGACGGTTAATCTCGTTTTCGTCCTTAATAATTACGTAAGCGTCTAGTTTCGTTTCTCTCTCGTAATTATCACACCTTTCCTGTCTACAGCATCTTTCAGAAATGTTTGCAAGTTGTTTCCTGGTGACTAAATCATCCACACGTACATCATCCACAACGGCCTGTACATAAAACACCTCCTTTGATCTCTTCTTTTCTGGTTGTAAAGCCTGATCTTCATCTTCATCTTCCACTTCACTTCTTCTTCTCTTTGGTTCGCGTTTACAGTTTAATATTTCCATACTCAAACTATTGATTCTCATCTGTGAGGATTGTTCATTCAAGTAGTTAGAAATTGTGCCAGTATTCTCTAAAAACTGAATAGCTGATGGCAACAGTGAGGTTGAGTCATGTGGATTTGCTATGAGCATTGGCTCACGAGCAGCAGCACCTTTTCGAATGGATTCTAAAACCTCAAGACAACACATGTCATTCTCTTGAGAAAACAGCTCGACTTCCCTCAGAACAAGATTTTTAATCATGTCAGGGTGTTTTTGTCTGAACATTGGGAGCAAGTGTTCAATGTATTGAAAATGAGCTTTCTCTTCTGAAGTGAGATCTCCTAATGGAGAACAAGAACTTCCTGTTTCCATACTTGTAAATTCGTGTTGATTATTGGTGAGAAATTGTGTTGGAATTGTTTTGTCATACCCTTTGTCAATTCGATTTTTGTGATCCTCTGGTAGTTGAAGCAGTGATCTAGGCAAGGGTTCTCCTCCAACATTTTTCAATCCTAGGAATGAATCATTAAGGTGGGCAATACTCAGTGATGCTTGCTCTGACACAACATCATTAGATTTAATCCATATCACCATTTTGCACTCTACCTGACACATATTTCCGTACAAGATCATAAACTTGTTCAATGTTTCTTCATCACATGACCCATACTTCAACTCTATACTATTGATCATTGTATCGGGGCTGTACTGTTTCACCAATGCACTAACCGCCGAGGTTCCTTGATGTGTGACAACTGATAGATTTTGCACGAAAGGACAATTCGACAATAAGTTCTCAATATGAGATGCTTGCGCGGATTCATTCTGACATGTCAGATCGATTGAGACATTTCTCAAATTTGGTGCTGTTCCTCCAACAACCTCCCAAAAATAATTGATCGTTTGTTCATCTTCGAATGTAACATCACCAAGCTCAAGATGTCGAAGCTTACTACAACAAGTAGCGAGTTGTTCCACATCCAATGAATCATCAATATGAAAGTGAGGACCCAAAATTACACGAGTGAGATTCTCAGGTGCACTGCCTTCCAACTGCACAAGACCGGCATAAGAATGAACGAGTTGGAGCGTGTGAACAGAAGTGCTCAGATCATCCAAGTTCAAAGTAGAATGATAACCAAAGTCGTATGTGACAGATTGTGACAAATCTTTGTGATGTTTGCATTGGTCAGATCCATTGCCGCAACCAATCACCTTCATTTCGTTCACCAGTTCTTTCATAGTTGATTTCAGCCACATGATGAGCTTCGAACTTGCTTCAGAGCAAATAAGGTGAATAACCCAATGTGGGAGACCAAAGTCAAGAAAATCGTGCTCCTTCTCTATGATATTCAATTCAGCAGCACTGACAATGGTACTTTGACCAATAATTGGTTGATCAGAGTATAACATGTGGATGTTTCCTGACTTTAATCGACCAAAGAGTGTTTTGTATGGATTGATCTTCGATTGTGATGATGACGAATATTGATTTCTATTTGTTAAATAACTATAGATTGAGTCATCATGAAGAGCAAAGTTCAAGGTGAATCCACAATTAATGAAGGATAAAATGTTCAAAACAATACTGTCCAAATCACATAATCGAGAAAGATTCATGTTTCTAATCTTTGCATCTTGAATCATCTCAAGTGCTTTCCTATTTTTGAAGTAGTGACACCAAAACTCTTTGGTGTACCCCAAGTTGTCTTTAGTATTCAAATTGAACTTATTTGATTGCAGAGCTCTTTCCAAATCTCCATAGTCAAAGTTAGCCGTGCTGAATTCTATATCTGTGAATCCTCTAGCATCCAATGACCCAAGTGGACGGAAGTTCGTTAACTCATCAGGCTCAAATAAATTACTCAAATCAATCAATGGTGCCTGATTTACTGAAGCGGCGATTGTGTTCAAAGTACCTGCTTCATCTTTCTGAAAGGTTATATCTGCTGGGCAATTGTGGCGATTGATGTGAGTCAATTTTCCATTTTGACTTTTGATTGTTTTCCGAGAATCTGTGAACTTTACTTGAATGTTGACTTTGGCGATATCTCCTTCCTCCGGTTTGGGCCAAGAGGGAAGAGCAATGATCATGGTTAATTCATCATTCTTCAACATAAATGTTGTTTCTTCGGCAGCCACTATCTGTATATCGTCGAGCTTCGGAAAGAATTCATGAAGAATTGAGTATTGCGGCTCTCTATGATCCGGACTCAAATGAATTGCAATTGTTTTCGGAAAGAACAGGTGAGCAAATTGACGTGGGTTGTTAAATCGAAGTTTTTCTTCGCATTCAAATGTTAGTTGCTCCAATAAGAACTGTAAATGTGGAACAGAAGGAATTTTTTGTCGCTTACTTGATCTATCAGTTGTGCTGCTACTTGATCTCTTGTTTCCATTGACTGTACTTACTGTGCTTGCGCGAGAAGAACCAGAGCTTACCTTTTGTTTTTTATCAGCCACCAAGGGACAATCTCCTTTCTTCCCGAGGTGGGGCACATGATTTTGTCTTTTCCTTACTTTATCGAAAGAATCAAAAATCTGATCACATCCTAGACATTTGAATGTGTCAGAAACCTGTTTACTTCGAGTACCAGTTTGAGGGTTCTTTTCTTTGGTGCAAGACGGACAAAGATTTTGGGTAAAATTATCGGGTTGTTTTGTCAGTTGAATTGTGGCTTCCTTTGTTCCACATCCTTCGCACTTGCTCAAGGAAAGAAAGATCGAGTTGGAGGTGGCACCTTGTCCAAAAAGGCTGCCAAGAGGAGATGGCCTGATGCTTGTGACTGTGCCACGTCTGATCGGACTCCATTCTCACCACTGGCTTGCAAATGAAGGGGATTTGAAGGTTGGAGTAGAGCCAATGGAGGAGTTAGTAATCGATGTTGATGTATGTTTGAGAGTAGCTGAGTGGTATGTTGTCGTGTATTCGGAACTGCCACCAAATGATCCACTAGTCCTTGTTCTTGTGGTTGTTGATCTCCATGGAGGGGCATCTGAAACAGACCTTTTTTGATGTGTGTTTTTCCCTTTTTCTGGTCAACCAGTCAAGAGTCAGGGAAAAGAAGTGTTTCCAATTTATCCTTTAAGAGATACTCCGTTAAGAACTTTTTATTCATTCCCACAATCTTAAGCCATTTTTTTGGTGTGGAAAAAGTTTTTCATCGTGAAGACCTGCCACGTACCCAAGGAACCCAAGAGTGAAATCATTGCCAAACTGTACCACAAAGTTCTTGATGCAATGGATTCTGATGTGATCCTGAACCTCTCTTCTCTCGTCTTGAAGTAAGATTGATCTTCCTCAATATATTGTAATTTGTCCTTTAATTTCTCCAATAAACCGGACATTTCTAAACAAGGATGACAACAATGCAAGGATTAGAGTGCTTGAACAAAAACAAATACTCCCTGAAAACTGAATGAACAAATGAAGGGAACATACTTTCGAGGCGGTCTCGAGACTCCAACTTGTCATAATGAATGGCATCGTCATCAACTCCCACATCCACATCGACACGATAAACAGGACTGGCAGAAAATGAGAAACTAGTGGCCGCTTTAGGTGTCATACAAATCTTGAATTCACCTGCATTTCTCTCTGTTGCCAAATAGTATATTTGGGCTTCAGGTTCAGTCTTTGCTTGAGAAAGAACAACGTTTCCAAGTGGATCTACAATTGAAACGTAGATGCTGTGAGGATATCCCTGAGTTCCCATACCTGGAAACTTGAAACGAACGACAACTTGTCCCTTGGGATTTAAATTCTCAAAGAAGCACATTTCCTGGTTGATTCGAAATTCGGCTTTCAAAGCCTGTACGGCAGTATACCGATCAGAACTTAAAAAACAAACAAAAAAGAGTGCAACGAACAGTAAGACTAATTGTCTACAACAGACTCTGTTCTTGCCAGTTGGTGATAGGGTGTTTTTCATTATTTCTACAAGTAGTGTTATGTTATCTGTTAATCTGACTCTCAGAGTTTGGTATTGGTTTTTTTGATGGTGTTGGTGTTGTTTGAAATCATGATAACATCTGCTCAATCTTTTTTTGAAGATCTGGCAACACTTGCAGATGACTATTTTTATCTCACCTGGTTTTTTACAGTTGAGGGACAAGAACCATAACATTCTCACTCTCACTTCCATAGTTTTCATGGAGGGGAAGTGGGCAGTGTAGACAAATCTGTCTCTGTAAAACTTGCTCGTCGCTTGTTTTGATGAGCAAAACTGAGTTCGTCCAGATTCAAGTCTGTCACGATTGTTGGATCCATTTTCACTTCTCGTTCGACTATTTGGACATTGATTCTGTCTGGGTTGTCGCTCGAGGATGAGGTATCAGCATTGTAAATACCGTGAGCAGGAGAAGACGCAAATCTCAACATCAGATTTTTGATGGGTTGACTGCGCTTAACTCCACGATCTCCACTTTCATCATGTTTGTGGGAAAACCTTCGTTTCAATCGAGTTGCCTGAGCAATGATTTTTGGTTGAGTGTCCGAATCATCAGCTTCATAATCTCTGATAACAATACGCACGAAAGCGGCACTGCACAACAAAAAGACTCCTAATGCGACTCCAACAGCGAAGAATGACCAATACACTGTTGTGTATCGATCAATGTTTCTTTCTTTTCCGTTTGTGCAAGCATCTGACTTGTTCACAGTTAACAATATCAAAATAATCAGTTTAGGTAAGTCTGCTGCAACGGCCTTGCATCCCCAAGTCATAGAACTGTACAATTGACTCTGAATGGTCGATTTGGTTTCTCTTCTCTGGTTTCTCTTGTATTCTATTGAATCAGTTAGTTTTTTATTGATCAACCAAAAAGGTGAGAACATTACAGAACACTAGCTAACAACATATTTGACTTACCGAACGCCAAAAGACAAACTCGCACAATGGACAACACCATGCTAAAAAATTCAAAAACAATCAATGCAGTTATGTTCTTTTGAACAGGAGAAGAACAGAAAGGAGCAGCAACCTTCTTCAGCAGAACGATACCATAAATCGCAAGGATAAAGTCAATCAGAAAGCTGCATGAAGCTCCCACGAGTTGAAACACGGTCAAAGAAGCCACAATGATATTCATGTTTTGCTTGATCTGACCTTTCTTGATTTTATGTTCCTTCCAATTGTATTGCACACAAAAAATAGACCTCTCAAAGTGAAATCCAGTCAACCGACCACCCAGGTGCGGATCTTTCCTCATTCTCATGATTTTTTTCTCCGCAATCACAGAGGAATAATTCAAACATCGGTGAATCCTTGCACCAATCATCGGGGTATTTCAGATGATGATTGGTGTCGTGGTCTGACATTTGACGTTGTCTGTTGATAAATTAACCCTTCTTCTTTCACAAGCACAATCAAGCATACAGCAACGACAAAAAATCCTTTTGCAACCCTCCAAACACAAAACAAACAAAAAACAAACTTTTTACATCATCACCTCCTCAAATAACAACAACAACAAAAAAAAATAGTGATGATGAACAAAAGAAAATCATCATCCTTTTTGCCATATGCACTAAGTATACTACTACTATTACTCACTACTCTCTCACTCTTCAACAATGTTCATGCAGCAGTAGTTCAAACTGTCAACAACACTCGTATTCTCATGGGTTTCGGTAACAACAAGTATGGTCAATTGGGATTGGAAGATTCTACTACACTGTGGTCGTTCGACACTACAAAATACCTGAGGGACCCAACAGCCAAAGTCTTGAAAACTTGTGTCGTGAATCATGACTCGACCAATGATTATGAATCATTGATTGGTAGTACGGATACGAGTCCAGCCAATTTTGATCCATACGAGTTTCATGGTGTGCTCATTGACACCAAATTGAACGTGTATACGTGGGGTCACGGTTCTCAAGCTCACGGAGTTTCTGGTGATCGATTAAAGAGCGGCAAAAATTATCCGTTCCAATTTTTGGTCAATATCAACAATTTGAAAAAATCAGGTGAAACAGTCAATGATTCATCTGTATTGTCGTTGGCATGTGGTAGAGCTCATACTTTGATTATTACTGGATTGGGTAGAGTCGTTGTGTTTGGTTCTCAACAGTATGGTCAGTTGGGTATTGGTGATAATGCAACGTATGCTGATTCTAGCTATGTCGTTACACCACAGAGAGCACCGGATTTGGAGAGCTACCATTTTGTGAATGCGTGGGCTGTGGGTAACGGCACATTTGTGGTTGATGATCAAGGCGATAGCTACGCGTTTGGTGATAATTCATTGGGTCAATTCTGTAGAAATAATTCTGATTCGACAGTCAGCAGATACACTCCAGTTGACGTGTTGAGCACGCATGGTGCAGACAAGACGATTCAAAAGGTGACTGGTGGTAATCAATTTACAATCATTTTGACAACAACTGGAAAGTTGTATGGTTGTGGTTCGGATACAAAGGGTCAAACTTTGGGCTTGGGTCAAACTTCGACCAACATTTATGACTCACCTCAAGAGCTATTGACAGGAAAGACCGTCAAGCACGTGTCTACCAAGGGTAGCACTACGGTAGCCGTTGACAGCACCAATCAATTTTATTTCTGGGGCGCCAATTTGAACTCTCAAATTGGAAATTCCGCTGCTACTTCCGTGCACACACCCACCACCTTTACGGGTGTGACCTTGGGCGCCAATCAACACATTGCACAAGTCAGTCTTGGTCGATTTTCGTTGAGCGTGGTCGTTTTGGACTCGTCTGCTCATTTGGATGAGATTTGGGTTGTTGGTAACAACACTTTTGGTAGCTTGGGTGTGTTGAACAGTTATGATAGCTTACCACCAGCTTATCTCTCCTCTTGGACAAAGATTTCTGGTCAAACGTTCCCTAACGGCACCACCATTCAATCTCTTGACAGCAATCTCTTTGTTCTCACAAGTGATCAAAAGCTTTATGTTCAAGGAGATGTCGTAAGATTGCCTGGTCCTCTCGTCAACGTTCTCTCACCTGCTGTCATCAACGTGTACTCTGATGACAAGGAAGAGATGATGATTGAGAAGATTGTTGCTGGTTATTCCGTTTCTGGCGCCATTGCTAGAATTAGCGGAAAATTGTTCTTGTGGGGCGCTCAGAGATATCCAAACGCCTTCTTGACCAATGGTGAGTCAAAGCTTCACGTCTTTGCTCCAAAAGAGTTCAACGGATTGAAGGGAGTCAACGTCACTAGCATTGCATTCGGTGCCACTGACGGTTCTGCTACTTCACACTCTGCTGCTGTGTCCTATCCATTTACTCCAACTACGTTCTTTGTGTTGTACAATGATAGCACTCAAGCTGGTTCCTGGGGCAGCAATCAACAGTATCAATTGGGATATCAGTACTTGAACGGAACGTATGCTCCAGTGTACCATATTGGTAGTATCTTGACAAGAAACAGAAAGATTCGCGAGTATGCAGTCAGTGGACGTCACACGTTTGCACTCGGTGATGCAACAACTGATGCCAGTGCTTATGAGATGTATGTGTGTGGTGATGGACGTGTGGGTCAATTGGGCGCTGGTCCTAGTCTCATTGAACGTAGTACTCTGCTTCAAACTCAATCGGCAAAGAAGATTGCTGTCGGAGATTGGCACAGTCTCTACGTTGACAAGAACAATACTGCATGGGGTGCTGGTGACAACACTGATGGCAGAGCTGGCTTCGTTGTTGCTCTGTACAGTTCTCAGTGGATGCCAATTTCTCTCGGTGCTGTTTCCAAGGTGTTTGCTGGAACCAAGTGCTCCTTCTTCCTGTTGCAAGACGGTACTCTGTGGGCTTCTGGCAGCAACGCTGATGGTCAACTTGGATTCGGTAATTCAACCACCACTGTCAAGACTCCAACTCAAGTGACTGGTCTCACTGGATCCGTGCTTTACGTGTCTACTGCAACCGGAGGTGGTGCTCATACTTTGATTTTGATGACTGACGGAAGAGTATATGTCAGTGGAAGAAACGACAAGGGTCAATTGGGTCTCGGTGACACTGTCACTCGATACGGCTTTGTGGAACTCACCATTCCTGATGGTCACATTGGTTTGGATGTGTCTGCTGGTTACGATCACTCTCTCATTCTCGTTGGTAAGAGAGCTTGCCCTAACGCCTGTACCGGCAGAGGTGCTTGCGATTATGTACAAGGTGTGTGCAACTGTTACTCGAGCACTGGTGTCGGTGGACAGAGTTTCATTGGTTTTGACTGCTCTCTGCTCGGTTGCAAGGATCCAAACTGCCGTGGTAGAGGAACCTGTGATTTGACCAGAGGTAGATGTTCATGCCAAACTGGATTCACTGGTCAGACATGCGAATACAGAAGATGTCCAAACAACTGCAGTGGAAGAGGAACATGTGACAGAAAGTCTGGAACTTGCACATGTCCTCCTGGATTCGACAGGGACCCAATTGCTTGCTCCATTGGCGGTGCACACATGCTAAAGGCTGGTATTGTTACTCTCCTTATCACTTTGATGACCGTCGCCGTTAACTTGTTGTAAACTACTTAATTACTGATCAGAGCTATACCCCTGATATAACCTACTACTAAAATAAACAAGGACATGTACTTTGAGTGCATGTACTTCATTTGTCCAAAATCCGCGGCGATCATGACTCTTCTGATGTTCGTATAACCGATAACCGTTTGGAACATAGGAACAAAACACGGCGGTCGGTTACGACTGTTACAGTATTTCAGCTCGGATGACAGCGAAAAAATTCTCAGAGTCATCTATCCATCACAAGGAACAAAGACATCAGAGATATTAACAACAACAACAATGGGTTGTGGAGCATCGATTGAGAGACATGAAACAGAGCCACTTGAGCCACATGAACCATCAGTAGATGGTGATCAACACAGTGAGAAGGGCGAGAAGAAAGAGAAGAATGACAAGAAGGATAAGAAGGATAAGAAAGAGAAGGGCGAGAAGAAAGACAAGGAGGAAAAGAAGGAAAAGAAAGACGATAAAGACAAGAAAGAGAAGAAAGACAAGAAGGAGAAGGATAAAGACAAATCAGAAAAGAAAGAAAAGAAGGAGAAGGGTGATGAGGAACATCATGAGGATGATGAAGAGCCAAAAGAAGTTGTACATGATCAAGAAGTCATAGACAACGTAGAAAAAGCTGTCAATGAGCTCGAAGAATTAAAGGAAGAGAAGTCCGAGAAGGACGAAAAGAAGAAGGACAAGAAGGATAAGAAAGACAAGAAGGACAAAAAAGATAAAAAAGAGAAGGGCGATGAGAAGAAAGATAAGAAAGACAAGAAAAAGAAGGAAGAAAAAGAAGAAGAAGAATATTGTGAGGAGCCTGTAGGTCAATTGTTCTTGGTTGTGGGACCTAGAGGGGTAGGAAGGAGCACCTTGATTCATGGAGCCAAGAAAACCATTGGAGACAACAAGAGCTTCTACTTTGCAAAGACAATCATCACAAGAGAGAATACGGATGGTGAAAACTTTGAAAGCGTTACAGAGATTGAATATGACGAAATGTTACAGCAAGAGAAGTTTAGTTTTGCATGGGAAGACAAAACTCTCAGATGCGCCCTTCCTTTTAAGATTCTAAAGAAGTTAGGAAAGGGCAAGACTGTGGTGGCTAGTGTGTCGCAAAAAGCGCTAGGAAATGCACAGAAGACATTCAAGAATAGTTTTGTAACAGTAGTAGAGATCAATGCCGAAGATGATGTCATTCGCCAACGGTTAAGCGAGTCCGAGGAAGACATTGAGAAGATGTTGAAGAAGAAGGAGAAGCAATCAAAAAAGATTCATAAGGTCTCCAAAAATTTGCAGACTGTTTGGAACAACACCACAATTGACGAGGGAGTTGATCAATTGCTAATCATTCTGCAGTATTTGCCCGAAGATATGTTGGATGGTGGAGAGCAAGCAGTAGAAGAGGTGCACGGTGAAGAGAATGCCGAGGAACACGAAGAAGAGGTGTACAGAGAGAGTCACGAAGAAGAATAAGAGTATCCACAACAAGTACACCCTGTGCGGTTCTCATGGAATACTTTAATGAAAACAAGATTATGATAAACATTACTCCTTTACATATATTTACAATCAATACAAAATCTCAACAACAAACCGTTTGAGTGTCTTACATGACTCCTCCTCTACGCAAATTCCTGTCAATATCTCTCGCAGAGAACGTTCCTGGAATACTCTGACAATTCTCATTGAAAACACTGTAGGCAGAACGGATACCACCTCCGCCTCCTTGACTCTTCCCATGATCCAACCCAAATCGATACAGCAAATACAGAGCGGCAACAATGAGAAACACGACAAAAAATTCAACCTTGTATGCAAAGTAGCCCAACAAGCAAAACACAACCAGTGTCAACACATCCTTGAGCACAAGTCCCTTCAACTGTTGCTTCATCTTGAACTTGTAATAGGAAAAATACCAAGAGGGTTCATGCTTGAACCATGGTGCCTTCTTCTTGTTCTCAGCTTCAATAGTCATCACAAATCAAATTTTGAGAAGATCAGTCTCTTGTCTTTGTTTTTTTTAATGGTTTTGTTTTTTGTTTGTATTTTCTTGGAAGGACTTTTGTCAACTTTGCTTGATATTACTCTACTTGATAATACAATTCATCTTCCTCTGGATCATACTTGTTCTTGTTGGGAGATTGGAAGGCATCATCTTTTGTGGCTGGCAGAGCATTTGAGGAGTGATTGACGCTTGTCATTGGTTCTTTGGATTCACCAATCGATTGCAACTCAGCTTGTCTTCTTGCTAATGACTCCTTCTGCAGTTGCTTGAACGCTTGAATACTTTGACGATGTTTGTTAGCTTTCTCTTCCCGTATTCGCCTTCTTTCTTCAGTTTCAGACTTGATACCACCATTCACCCAAGCCATGGTGCACCTTCTTTCATCTTCAAACACTGGCCTATCATCCAGATAATTCAGTCCAGGCAGGTTGGAGACCATTACTTTTCTGTAGCTTCGAATTTTACTCACGACGGGGTTTCCTTTGAGATACAACACTCCCAAATTAGGCATGTCCTTCAATACATCGATGATTCTCTCATCTTCAATTTGATTGTTCGATAGATCTAGAACAGAGATGCTTGTGCATCTAGATAAATGCTCAATTGATTCAAGTGAGCTCAGTTTGTTGTTTGCCAAGTTGAGATCACTCAACTTTGGACAATCACTCAAATTCTCAATCGATGTAATGTGATTCGATGCCAAGTTCAGAGTGGTCAACTTTTTCAAATTATCCAATCCTTCAATTTTTCGAATCATATTCTGATGCAAGTACAAGCATCGTAGTTTTGTTAAATGATCCAAGTTCTCTATTTGGAGGATAATATTGCCTTCGAGCCACAGTGCTTTCACTTCTGTGTACAAGTCCAAGTTCTTGATCTCTTTAAAGCCCTTAAAGTGCAGAAACAATTTGTCATTCAAATACGGTGTTTGATAGAGATTTTGAGTCTTGCAAAGTTCTTGAATGAGCTCGACAGTAATCTCATTGTGAGAACCATGTGAAGTTACTCTTCTTCTCAGGAGATTGGCACTTCTCCTTCTTCTATCTTCCTCGGGTGATGAGGAGTTATAATCATGATGGCCAACTTCTGGAGGAATGAGAGCTATACCTTGATCTTGCTCCATGATTCTTGGTTCCAACAAACGAGAGAACCGTAAAAAACGGGCAAAAAACCTTTTCGCGAGCAAAAATGCATCTGCCGGGATTCGAACCCGGGTCGCAGCGATGGCAACGCTGCATGATACCCCTACACTACAGATGCTTGATGATAACATTAAATTCTCACAAAATGACTCGCGAAGCGGTTCGCAAAAAAAGTGAATCTTTTTATGGGCTCAAAACACAAAGATGGAGTGATTGAAGGCGCATTGTGCAATAATCACCTTTTCCTTAATCGTGTCCAATGGAATCAAATCCCTCTCTGTTTCGCCCGTACCGAGCTTGTTAGAGTCGGATTTGGCATGGAAGTAAGCCCACTCATACTCACAATCTTCTTGTTCGATCTGTATGTCAGTGGTAAGTAGTCATCTGACTCACCGAGGAACCAGCATGTTTGACCCATGACAAACACACGATTCTTGCTCGTGTAAACCAGAGAGCTACTGAAACAAACAGCAGCCAACAATGGATACTCACCTTCATCCAGAAACGTAACAGTACGTGTCAGTGAATTCATTAGTGTTGGTGAAGTCTGACCCGTCAGTGAATAACTATTCTCTCCAATGGCAAACAACTCGTTCTCTGTGGAGAACAAGAGCAGAATATTGTTTCCACCTACAATGTTCGTAAAGAGCTTGTCTTCCAGTCCACCAGAGTCAAACAGCAACAACTGAGAGTGAGACTCAGTCTCGGTCTCAGACGGTGATCCCTTTGAAAATTGAGTCAACGGCACACCACCTAAAGAGCCAATGCCATACACTCTGCCACTCCAGCTGAGAATAAATGTGCCTCCACTCGTCGAACAAACTTTTTGATACCGTCTCGGATGTGTGATGCACAAAGTCTGCTCTCTTCTTCAAATGTAAAGAATTCGTCAGGTCTTCTCACACCGATCGAAGATTGTTGTTGTGACATGTGTGTGTTCCTTGGTTGTTTCCCAAAAAACCAAAGAGCAGTTCAACACAAACAAAAGCTGAGATTGGTTGGGAGAAAACAACACTGCAAAGAATTTGAAACTTCTATTTATTTTGAATAAGAAACCCGTCAGTATGACCAGGAAGCCCCCAATCAAGCAGCCGAAGCCACCAGTTTGTAGCGATCATCAACATACGAGGATGAAGAAGCACAAGGCTAGCATAGCATCCAGTACAAAATTCACGCTCAGGCAAACGGTCTATACATCCTCATCCGGGAGATCACGTTCCGTGATTTTATAGGGTGTTTAAGTACGACTTCAGAAATAATCCTGACGAAGTACAGTCATGTTTCAAATCAGTAATGTTGCTCAAATTGTTTGCAATTTATGGTAGTATTTTGGGCAGCGGAAACCAAACTCACATGTGGTACGGGTATCCACAAAAATGTGGAAGATGACCTGACATCTACGAATGTATTGACCTGCACCAAGAAAAACTCATGAACACGACGGATTGTTCAGGAATTGACCGAAACAATAAAATGATGACCACAGACTCGAAGTTTCATGAATCGATATATACTCCGCAGCAGGTTGCATGACATTGCAACCAAGCACCCAAGCTGTGATTGACATCCAATGACATCACTGGTGGATTGATCAATGAACGGAAAGAGTGGACTTTCGATACCAACAATCCACAAAGTGTTTGCCAAGTTTGGTGAAAATTCATTGATTTCAATCTCCCATCGGTAACTGTGACCTGCAGTCAGTGTTCTTGCTGCTCTTGTAGTGGCCCAGTAGGAATCACGAACATGAGGATTCTCTACAGTTCGATCCTCGTTGGTAAAGTCAAGCACTCGAGAAGGGTTGGAGCTTGATGCTTCCCACGCGTAAGAACAGATCAACTTGTACTGATCCAACCAGTTGTCAATGCCCTCTTCCAGCTGTAGATTCAACTCCAACTTGTTACTCAATTGTTCCTTTGTTAGCCCTGCTTCACCAGTCATACATGAGGACGATGCAGGTGGTTGGTCATGGATGACTCCACATTAAAGATCATTGTTCATGGAATGACAGACTTGGGCCATACGCAACAGCTGATAGGGCTGACAATAGGTCAATAGAGAATAATCTAGAGTTGGAATGTTAGCGATTTTGAATCATAGAACTATCAATAAGTTAGCTTATTTGTTCACCTAATTTGAATCGCGCACACACATAGTTGTAGTTGTATACTACAACTTGTGCTGTTCTCTTTTTAGCACTCAACTTTCGCTTTCTTCTGCCAGTGAGTTTCATATTCTAAATATTGGCTAAACAATGATGTGTGCTTGATTTTGGCTGGCCTTGAAGTACTGTACAACCCTCCGACCGTGCAACTGGTGGTTACATTGAGAACCAAGTCTTTGTGGACAATGATTGCACGATACAGGTCAGAAACAGGCGCCTCATATCATATCCCATCAACCTCTGTACCTCTAACTATTGTTTCCAATTCGTTTCTGTTGGCAGCAGCACAACACAACAGAGCTGGGAGAATAAACCATGAAGATGACAATCCGTTACCAGTCGACCAAGTTACGGTGTGGTTCAATAACCACCTAAAAAAGAAAAAACTCTTGTTCTGGTAAACATCATCGATTGAAAGAATCGAAAAAATCGTAAATTTTGACGCGGCCTTTTGGAACACGGGCTCTCACCTTTCACCCTTTTGTAGTATACACTTTACAACCCGACTTCCAAGTGGCCCTCACTTGGGGCTGAATTCAGAACACACACCAATTGTTGGTCATAGCAAGGCAAGAGCTTGTCACTTTGCGCGAGCATCTGTTGTTTGTGGTAACCCACCCCGTGAGTGTCATCCTCCCTGAGAGACCACACACCCAAAAACACAAGCACACCCAAACAACAACACAAAACTTCTCTCATTCTCAGTAGGAAACGTTTGCAACAGGGCCCTGAGCACAATATCCATTTGAACAAACTCTGCGATATCCATTCACTTGTGAGCTCCCTCCCCAAAAACTCAAACAAAACAAAAACCAACAGAACCCAAAATCCACCTTTCTTTCAGTTCTGATCACACTTTCAAACACAAAGAAATTTTTTCAGAGTTCTCTCCCCTGTCTGCAGCTGCTCATTTTGTCACTTTGCTCTTTGGCCTTTTTGACAAAACCACCACAATAGCTCTCTGGTATCAAGACTTGCACAACAATTACAACAACAGAAGATTCTGACCCTCCTTTTCACACATAAGAAAAAAAAAAGTTGGTGACACCCACTTCCAATCTGAGACGAACAACCCACCCAAAAACAAAATCCAACACAGACTACGACTTTTTTAGCAAACGACAATCGATCGATCCAAACCAACAACACAATGGCAACCACGACTACTACACATAACAATACCTCAAACAACAATGTCAATGGCAACAACGTTGTCGTAGGAGCTGTTGCTTCAGTTGCTGCTGCTAACGGACACACACACGGTGAACACCACAATTTTCACTACAGCAGCAGCAGCAGTCCAACAGCTACAGCACAATCGACATCTGTTGCTACGACAGTTGTTCCCACTTCTCAACAACACCAACATCAACAACAACAACAACAGCAGCAATCTCATCAGAGCTTTCCAACAACGACTCTCTCCTATAGCTCTACCACCACTACGATTTTTCCTCAACAACAACAACAACAACATCAAGATTACACTCATTCACTCACTTCACAACAACAACAATCGATCGCTGAAGCTGGTCAAGTGATACCGAACCATCATCACCATCAGCATCAGCAGCACCACCACACTACAGTTCATCCTTCTCATCATCATAATCACCATCACCTGAACCATAATAACAATAACAGTAGTAGTAGTAGTAGTAATGGTGGTGGAGTTTTAACTGGAGGAGAATCTGCGTTTGTAACTCTATTGGATGATCACAGTCATAACAACAATACTAACAACAACAACAACAACCATAGCTATCAACAACAACAACATGCTTGGGATCATCACCCACATCAGCATCAACAACAACATCACTTTTCACAGTTGGATAACAACAATACGGATGACAATCTGAGACATCACAATCATGCTCACTATACTCAACAACAACAACAAGCTCAGTATACGACAGCTACTGCTGCTGCACTGACACAACAACAACAACAGCAACAGCAGTCACATGAGTATCAGCATCAACAGCACTTGTATACCAACTCAGCAGCAGCAGTTCAACAGTTGAACAATGGTGGAAACAATGGTCATCAACATCATAGCTATGATCATAATCATGCTCACCATCAGCACCACCATGCTCAACAACATCACCATAATAACAATGG
This sequence comes from Tetramitus jugosus, assembly GCA_937625935.1. Lineage (NCBI taxonomy): Eukaryota > Heterolobosea > Eutetramitea > Acrasida > Vahlkampfiidae > Tetramitus > Tetramitus jugosus. The sequence goes on along the minus strand of OW569388.1, from coordinate 316,147 downwards.
TCATGAGCAACAACAACAACATCACAATTATGCAGCTCACAATCACCATAATCAACATTCTTCTTCACAGAACTCTAGTCCAATGAATACACCTACGACTGCATTGGCAGGAGAGTTTAATCAGTTGCTTATGGGAAATCCTTATCCACAACAACACCATCAGCAGCATCAGCAGCACTCATTTGTTCATTTGGACTCTTTAGGGGGTAATAATACTCCGAATGGGCTCAATACAACAAATGCGCACAACGGATTAAATTTTGCCGCTCATCCTCAGCATCACCATCAGCAGCAGCAACACCCCCATTCTGCCGCTCAGCACCACCACCATCACCACCCACAACACCATCAACAGCAGCAGCAACACCCAAATGCCTTTTACTCCGCGCATGGATATCACACTGCTGGATACCTACAAGGTCACCTCGACAATACACTTTCTCCTGGTATTCTCACATCGCCCAATGGAACTCCGCAGCATCATCAGCTCATGAGTCCCCCTGGTACCCCTGTTACTCCAACGTCTGGATCCAATACAGTGAACAATGGTGGTGGTCATCAGTTTGCTGCGACTGTAGCTTCTCGAAGACAAAACAATAGCTCCAAGGCCAAACAACGTGCCAATGCTTCGTCTCCTTCCAATCGTGGTTCACCTTCCTCGTCTGCTTCTAGTCCCGGTTCAGGCAATGCTTCTCAGTTCCCTGCTGCTCAACAAGTGTGTAGCATATGTAAGAGAGACAATGTATCGTTCGCCAAGGGCTATGCACTCACCATGGACAACTTTGCTAGGTACAAGGCTGTGTTTCCAAACTTGAGACAGAGTGGAGAGAAGGGCAAGATTTGCGCCACTTGCTACAACAAGTGCTACGCTCATCACAAGAAGGCCAAGGACAATGCATTTCCCGCCAAAATTATCACAAACAGTTCCTCTGTAGATTTGGATTTTGGCGGTTCATTTTCTCCGGTTGATATCCAGTTCAGACATAGTAATGGTCAACAAAGAACATCAGGATTGACAATTGCTACATCAAACTCCAATGCTGGTGGTAGTAGTAGCGGCAGTGGCCATGTAGTTTCCGGTACTGGTCATCCTTTGCTCATGAATTCCAATCAACAGCAGAGCAACAATGCTCACCAACACCCATGTCCAGAACCAGGTGATAAGTGCATGGAATGTCACACGGAACATCTCAATAAGGCTAATCGATCCATATGGCTCAAGTGCACAAAATGCGCCAAATGGTGCCACAGACGTTGCTATGCAAACAAGAAGCTCGATGAGTCACTCTTTTTCAAATGGGTATGCACTGATTGCAAGTGCTGTGCCATGTGCAACAACAAGCCACAAGGATCACATCAAACATCGTCACTCAATCTCTGTCGATCATGTGATAAGAGCTTTTGTGCAACGTGCATGGATGGTGAAGAGGACACTGAGCGAACCAACGGTGAAGTCGCATGGTACTGCAACTATTGTCTTTCCTCGGCATCTCCTTCGGTATCTCCCTTGTCAGCGTCCTCTCATGTCTCCGTCTCTTCTCCATTGAAGAGAAAGAGAGTCAATACGAGAAGTGCCAAGAAGTTGAACGAAATTGACATTCATGGACAATCAGACTCGGACTCGGATGATTTTGGACAAAAAGTGGCTCGTTTAACAGGTCGTTCCACTTCGCGTGTGACTGCTGCTCATGAAGACGACAGCGACGACGACGATGATGATGAAGAGGAAGTTGTTGCACACGACTCGTTGTTTGCAGAGTCTGATCCTCATTTATTGTTCATGAATTCAATGGGTAACACCATGTTGTTATTTATCAAGTACGTGGTTAAGCAGGGCGAAATGATGAACGAGATTGCAGACACGTTTATAACTGTTGACAACCTGAAGGTGACGGATCTCCCTTATCTCACGAACGAAATTCTAGCCAAGTCTAAGGACTTTAAATCTTGCTATGGATTCACAAATCTTCATGGATTATACTTACGCCAGGTAGATCAAAACAACATAGAGAGTCGAATCGAATTGACTGGGGATTTCACTTCTGCTCTGGCTGCCAGAGATCTAATTTATTGTGTTTTTGAATAAAAACAAACTGTACTAGTAGTATATCAAAATAATTTAGAAGAGATTGTGAATGCTCGTTCGAGTCACAAACTTGTTTTGAAGGTTATCAATCAACTCTTCCATAGAGAGCGTACCGCTCTGTGCCGAGGTATCGGTGCTCCTTGCTGCAAACATGTTGCATCGTTGAGTGGGTTGTGGTTCGAAATCTTCAACTTCGTCATTGTTGGAATGGTTGTTGACTCTTTCAAACTGCTTAATGAATTCGAATGGATTATATGACATTGGGATTAATTCCCAAACAAGAGACCACAGCTCACTATCTCTCTTTTCATTGTGTTGGTTAATGCAATATCCAGTGAGAATATGAACCAGTTCACATTGTTGTTCATGAGACAATTGAATGCTTTGATAGTCGAGTTCATACTTGGCTACTGAATTGAGCGGAGAGTTGCTCTGATACTGTTGTTGGATGACATACAATCGCAACACGTTCACTACGTGCTCGTCCAATTGTTTTGGCAGCAATAGTTGTATCGCAGGAAGAACCTGTCCGTTCCACAGCAACATTTGGCATATGGTCAACAATTGTTCATTCGTGTACCCGCCGTCACTTGAGCCTGATTTCAGGTTATCGAATCTGAGCATGTCTGATGAGTAATAAACCGAGTGCAAAAGCTCGAGTGCTCTCGATGAATAAAATGTTTTGAAGATGCTTTCGGAACTATTGAAAACAGCATCCTTGGTGTTCATGAATTTGTTCAAGTGATTGATTTTTTGTCTCTGTATATCCAACAGATGCTTTCTAACTTGTTCTGATACGCTCTTGTTCGGCTGTGCAAGCATTTTGTTCAACTGAGCTTCCAACTTTTCAATCTCCTTCTTCATTTGATCAATATGACATCTATGAATCATGGAAATGAGAACAACGATCAGTGCAGGGTGTTGTGTGGACTCAAACAGCAATCGACCCAGTATCTCAAAGTAATTGCATCCGGCAAACACGTTAAACGATGAGAAATAGGTAGCATTGGCATGATTAGAGATCAGATCAGAAGCGGCATTATCTCTGTTGAAGGCCAAGTCTGGTGAAACAGCTTCAAGCTGAGTCATTGGTCTGCTCATGCAAGCAGGATCGAACTGAGCCAATAATTCATCATGAGACAACTCAAAATTGTCCAAGAGAATCTTGTTGATTTCAGTGTGATCTGGTATCGTGTATCCCAACACAAGATTAGACTTGGATGGACAGAACTTCATCTCTTGTGAAGGAACAGCTTTGTTGTCAATGTAGTCCAAGAAGGAAGTCAATCCACACAATTCACACAGTGCTCTGAGAACAGGCAAGGGTTGCTGTCTAGCGAGATCTTCTAGCTCAATAGCACTCAAATTCTTAATGACTGATTGATCAATTGACTTCTCTGTTGCAACACGACTCAAGCTCGATTCAGCTTCACTTTCAGATGCTCGAGAGAATGATGGCAACTCTTCAGAAAAGTTGTCAATTTGCTCTTTGCTCAATGAGAGAGACTTGGCCAATGTTGGTACAATTGATAGATTCAAAGGAGTCATCTTATCATAAATATCGAATGGGGTGATATCAGATCGTTGAATGTTGCTCACTTCGTTCATCAGTTGATCCCACTGAGACACACATGACGCATCAGATTGGTCTTGATCGGGCACGTTGCTCGATGAACTCAAACTCTTGAATTTTTGTTGCAGTGTCTGACTAAGATGAGTTTGCTTCTCAGTCTTCCAGAATGATGAATCAGGACATGGGAAGTGCATGAGAAACTGTGCCACCTGGGACAGAATATGTTTTTGTTCTGCAAGAGACTTTGTGGCTGTCCAGACCAGAGATGGATTCTCGAGCTTCTCTGTCAGTTCCTGAAGTAGTTTCTTCTTGGTATTGATGTTTGCTTCGAAATCCATCAGATTGCTCGAGTTACTAGGTATATCGTTCGTGCTCTGCTTTGAACTTCCAAGATAATTCTTCTTTTGCATCTGTTCTGCATCTTGGATCACGAGTTTCAGTACATACTTCACATACCAGGGCTCTAGTCCCCATTGCTTGGCTCTATTGGCAATATGGTACAGATCATGATCTCGAATGTTCCAACCAGGAGACACAGCTGCCAACTGATCAACAGTTTGCTTCAGGAGATCAGCCATGGGTGGGCACTTGATGTAGTACAGACCACTGCTGCTAAACAATCCCGGTCTCTGATTTGGACCATAGAATTGCCAAACAATCGACTTGGCACCAGCTTGAGAGTAAAATTTGTCGTCCAGAGCAATTTCATTTGGTAGTTGTGCTTGTCCTAGCTTAGCACAGGTTTTTGGCTCGTACATTGTGATAGACTCCTGATCAGTAATGCTCAATATCGTATTATGCATGAAAAATAGTTCTACAAATGTTCCTTGTCGGCATTGAGCAGCCTGCTTTCTCAATGTTAAGATTGTATTGGGTGTCGTTGCAGGCGACTTCTTCGCTTGATCATAGTGAACAATCAACTTCTTGTACAGATTAATTTTTTCGTCAATGGAGAACTGAGTAATCGGTTGCTTCAGCTTGCGAACAGAGAGTACAGTCTGAGTCATGGTTGACGGAGCAATCACATGAACTTCGCAATTCATATCGAGCAACACGAGTTCTCTCGAAGAAGGATGCACATAATGTGCCACATAGTACTGATCCGGCGTAGTCGAATTCTGATGATTGCTATTGTTATCAACACTTGACTCAGAGTTCGAATCAGCTGCCTGCGTCACAGTAGGAGCTGGTTTCAATGTTTCGATGGTGGTCATGAACTGAACAAAATGGCGAATGTGAACACCGGGAACCACAGATGACGGATAATGACCATCCACATCCAAGGATATATGTTGAATGTTGTCTGGTGTAAACATCCAGAAACCATTCTTGGATGGTTGAAGATCAAGAACGCACTGACTCATGTCACCTCTGATCATTTCATTGCTCGTCGGCAGAGAGTTCCACGTTCGAACGACACTCACTGGTCCAATATCAAACAATGGTGACGATGATGTTGCAGCAGTAGTCGACGATTTTTCATACTTTAGCATCGCCGTCATCACCGAAACAACAATGTCCTTTTCCATCATTTCATCATCATCACTACTATTCTGTTCCAAATCATTCATCATCATTGCATCAGCAGAATCATTCTTATTCGATGTACTACTCTTCTTTCGTCGAGTACACGTGGTCATTTGAGTCCAAACCAATCTTTGAAGCGACGGTACAAACGCCGCATTCAAAATTCTCACACTCTTCTCCGTACTATTTATATCTTCTTCACTCACATCATCACGATCACCACTCTGTCTATTTACATGCGATTTATCGTTACGACTACTACCACTACCACCACTATTATTATGATGATTCGATGATGATGATGATGATGATGCAAAAAGATCAATCAATTTTCTACATCCACAACTGTTCCACACATACAGCACTTCATCAAAATGCCAAATCCACAAATTTCCATTCTGTTGTAACGCAAACAAATACGTGTCCATGTGGTGTGCTCCTGATGCTTGATTTGATTCATTCACATGAGCAGATTCACCACTTTTACTTGATTGTCTAGCACTATTCGCACTACTACTGCTAGAGTTGTTATTCGTGTGAAAAAACACGGAAATCAACGGACAAGTCACATCACCAAAACACAGAATCGAATTGGAGGAAGAACCATTGGAATAGATGCGCAATGGTTCATTTTCAACCATATTACTATTATTATTACTATTATTATTATTATTAGAATTTAAAAGAGTTGCATTTTCAATTGAATGATTGTTACTATTGTTGTTGTTATTATTATTGTTTCCCATTAAAAATTTGTTCCAATTTTTTTTCATGGAATTTCCTGTTGAGAACAACAGTGATGACATGCTACTATTACTATTGGGTGATTTACTCAACATATTACTATTATTACCACTACCACTACTGCTACTGCTAGTATGAACAGTACTATGACTACTACTACTACTAATGTTATTATTATTATGAATCGATTTTGAAGAAGAAGAAGATGATGTTTCTTCATTCATGGTCAATAAAGAGTCATTAAACAGTTGAAGAGTAGTGGATTCATTGGTTTGAGAAGACAAGATGGAACTGGGTACATGATCCAACAAGAAACATGTTTTTTGATCATTGATCATGACTGCGAAATGACCTGCACATGAATGAACACTTCGAATTTTCATCATGTGATTATTGTTATTATTATTATTGTTTTTGCTACTACTACTACTACTAGTGTTGTTGTTGTTGTGTTTGGTGAGATAGGAGAGAAGAGGTGAACCACGTAAAACACCATCTTGTAGAACATTTTGATGATCTAGTTTTTGAAAGGAAAACATTATTGTATGTTGTTATTGGTGATGATGTTGATGTTGAATAAATTAGTAGGAGAAAAAATTGTTCTTGTGTGTGGACGTGTTTTTTTGTTGTTGTGAATAATTTTTTTTTTCGTGTGTTCCCCCATGTTGGAAGGATGAGGCATTTTATGGTAATAAATTACAAATGGATGATACATGAGTGAGGTGCGTTTGTGTCATCACCATCGTATAAATCATCATGTATCTGTGTAGTACAGATGGATGTCTCTGTGCGCAGAGAGAAAAAGACAAGTTTTTTTTAATCCCATTCAGACTCATCAACATAACGATTGTCTTCAAACACTGGATCAGTGTGATATTTTCCCATGTTCAATGCCTTGTTCACATTGTCAAACACTGTCTTTTCAGTCACTCTCTTGGAGGTCTACACAACAACAACAACAACGAAAAAAAAATACCGTGTTAGCTTTCGCGCACCAGCAGAAAAAAATATTTTTCTGAGCTTTTCACAAAAAAGCTTTTGCACACATGTGAACCACCACAAGCAAAAAAAGCTCACATAGCTACACCACAAAAAAATCACCAAAAATCAACATACATTCTTATCAATCAAACAAAGCAAATACTTTTGTCCATTGATCATCTGGTCCAACTCAATAATGTCTCCTCTCATGATTCCAGTTCCAATCGTTCTGAATTCTAGTTGGTCCTTGATGTTTGCATAGCTTCCAAATCCAAGGAGAGTAGCAGCTTCAAGTGCATAGTCTTGAACCGTTTTGTTGGTGTTATTGAGGTCAATCTCAAGTTGAATGGTTTGCTTTGCCTTTTCCAAGTAACCGTACTTGTTGTGGGATTCTTGGGCGATTTCAATGGTGATTTTGCTCATGTTAAAAAACGTTGTCTGTGTCTCTGTTGATTTTGTTTGTTTTTGTGTGGCGGGTGGATTTTTTACCGTGGAGAAATAGTACAACTTTTCTGAAAACTTGACGTTTGACACGATCGGAAATTTGTGCATCATTGTATTCGTTGATCCTTGTTGAAGCATGGATATGTCTCTTTGCTTGACAATAACAGTGTTCGAAGATTATGAACCATTTGAGCCGCTCACTTTGAAATCATTGGAGGTCGGTATTCGCCTGCAACTTTCATTAACTAGTCTCAATCTCATCAGTAGCATAATCACCCACCAAAAAAGCAATATCTTCATCCTTGTCTTCATCACTGGGATCAAACACATTCTTCATGGAAACACCTTTTCGGCCTTACTCACATCAACATTATTTAATGTATCTGATGACGTCTGACTTCTATTTATTTTTCAAGAATATGCCGATGATCAACTACACTCTACATGTTTCTGTATTCTTATTGAATGTTGTAAGTTACTAGGCAGCGCTTCAGATTCGCCGTAAAAGAAATAGCATCCTTCCGATCAAGGTGAACTTACAATGAGGAGTTTCGAAGCAGCATAAACATGACGAAGACAAACACCAAGAAGACAGTACTTAACAATCGATTCTTATTACACTTAGTAAATTATTCCCACAGCCGTTGATTCTCAGCTCGACTTTCTTGCTGTTTCTTCTTCATGAAAAAGAGGCCGCCAACCAGACCACCAACCAAGAGGATAACGACACAAATTCCTCCAAACACGAGTAGTCCAATTTCAAAAGAGGTCCAGCCAGGAGTAGCACTCTCAGGATAACATAGATTCTTCTTGGACAGGTCCCCAAAGTTGGAAGTTTTCAGCCATGGAATGTAAGTCACTTGCGCACCACCAAAGGAATCAAAAATGTGGTCTTTCACTTTGGTTGGGCTTTGCCAAAAGTTCAACGTGGCATTGGTCACAACAGAAGGCTGCTCACCACTTCTGGAATCTGTAACAGACAGCAAGTAAAGTTGTGTGTTGCTTGCAAATGAGTTTTGAGTCATGCCGAACTGAGCAGTGACCATAACTGATTTGAAGGAAGCATAATATTGGACCAATTGAGGTTGGGCAGTGTTGTTAAAGAAGGTGTTCCTATGCATGTTGATTGTTGAGGGAAGATTAACATCAAATTGCATATTAACAACTTGACCAACATTGGAGGAAAACTCATTGTCTTCAATGGTCACCATTGCTCCAGTGCTTGTACAGCCGAGAGGAGCCCAGATACTGAGGAGAGCCATTGACGCTGACGTCTTCAATTCACACTGAGCTACTACATTTCCCGAGAAAGTCACTGGTCTCTGATACCTAAAAGTGGGTGATAACATTAAGAGAGGGTACATGAGATTGAGTGTTGCTGAGACCCGGAAGAAGATATTTTTCAGAACAACCAACTCACTATTCTCCAAAATGGGATCATTCACACGGATAGATTGGTGATCACTGTTCGAAAACTTGTTTTGCTCTATTCTGCCGTGTGGGAGTTCAATGGCATGGAACCTATACTTTTCAAAAGTGTTGCCAACAATGTGTACCTTGGGGACAACTGAGATGGATTGCTGATCTCCACTCATAGCGATACACTGACCCAGACAGGACTGACAGTTACCACTGCACTCTGAGAAAGTATTGTTCTTGATGGATACGCTCATACAGTTGTGAGAAGATATAAACCCACCAGTCACATTTGAAAACATATTTCCTTCGATGACTATATCATATTCATCACCATTAGCAGAGTAAAATGCAGCTGGAGAGGAGCAACCAAGACCCAGCATTTTAGTCGATGACCGCACCTTTGTCTGTCTTTCATCAAAGAAGAACTTGGAGTTCTTCACCGATAGTTTCTTGCCAGAGAAAGAAATGGCTCTGTCCACGTTCACAAACTGAGAATTCTCAATGTTCAGCGTGGCTGTGTCGACAGAAAAGCCACTTCCTCTCTCCCATTTGATATTCTTCACATTCAAAGTGGCATCCTTCTTTTGCAAAGTTTCATCAATTCCCACAGAATTAAAATTCACCAAATCCACAAAAGACAGCTCAGATTGGTCCAAATCTGCAGTGGACGAGAATACAATCATATCACCATACATGGATATTAATCCATCGTCACTTTGCAACACAATTCTCTTTTGTGCAGTGCCTACAGCCTTGAGTGCACCAAGAATGTGAATTGTGGAATAATTCCGGAGAGTAACTGTTACACCAGGGTCAATAATCAGCAATGTGTCAGAGTTAATCACAGTTCGATTGTCCACCAACTTGTCTTCACTCCAATGGATGGTTTGAGTGAATTGTGAGGTGGCTCTTGTCATTAGGGCAAGTGTCAGACAACAACTGAGCACAATCAGAAGGGTGTTCAGGAGGGTCATGGAGTTTGTTTTGTTTCGTGCGTGTGAAATATGCGTATTCGCTCAGCAGGGTTATCTCGCTCGACAGGTAGTCTCTGGCGCATTTGAATTCCGCGAACTCCGAAACCAACTGGTTCAATTCATGTCAGCTGCCCTGTCCCTCCAATCTATCTTTTGGACTCGGAAAAATGTAAGCAAATGACCGACGATGTTCAACAACAATACTGTGAGATATCTGAGCAATCATTCTCTCGATTCAGAGAGAGTTTGCAAATATGATCAAGTTCTATTCAGTATTGTGACATTGACAAAGAATAGGAACTTGCGCCGATGAGATTGAGGCAAAACTGGATAAAAAGGCCTTTGAGATAACTTTACTGTCAATGGTAAGATTCATTGGATGAGGGTCGGTTCGCTAGAATGTTGGCAGAAAATTGGATCCAAAATATGATAATGGTTGGTCGTTGTCAAAATTCAATTCGTACAAAGAACAGAATCAAAGTATTTACAGTAATATAAATTCTAGAACCTAAGATTTAAATTGCTGTCTGTCGACGAAGGAGGTTTCCTAATACATATCCTCTTGGTCTTGTTTGAGGGCATGATACAACTTGCCAAATTGCAAGTGTTTCAAGTCCTGTATCAAAGATTCATCCTCATCGGCAGTTCTCAATGTAACCCTTGTTCCCTTATCTTCAGTTAATTTCTCACATATCAAGTCCAACAAAGCAGTAACATCTTTAACCTCATCAGATACATCTACTAGAATGCTACCCTTCTTTTTTTCATGTTTTCTAACTTTGATATAGCGCTTACTTGCTTCATGCGAGACTGAAGTATTCGGAAAGGACAAATGATTATACTTTCTCCTCTTCGATTCTGGCTCTAATATTCTTTGGGACAATTGTGATTCATAATTGTGATCTCGAGCTTTGAGGTCAAGAAATGGTATATCAATAGTAATCGAGTGCATCTTCGATTCTACTTCAATCTTCTTGAATAGTGTATCATGGTAAATGTACAAGGTGTTTACCGTGTCAGACTTGGGAAAGTAATATTGAACTTGCTGAGCTCCATGACCATTTGGAACTGTAGTCCAATTTATCATCCACGTTTGATGTGCTTTTAAACCAGTATGGTAATATTCGGCTTGTGATTTAACATGGTGCTCTACACTCATTCTTTCTTTGCTTTTTGGAGTCACAATCAAGTTTGCACCGTGTTCTATTGCTATTGTTTCCCCGTGGATTGATAAGACCATATCACACGATTTACCCTCCACCTCATATTCTGGGTGTATTTGAAGCCTATAATTCATAAGCATATTCTCCAAAGCTCTCTTAAAGGCAAGCACATAAACAATCTCTTTGGGTCCTTTGTCTATTGGATTTTGCAAACAATAAGTCTTCTTCTTTTTAGGTGCACCAGCAATCTCCAATGGATTCATACATGAAATAGCATCACAAATAACTTGGTACATATCTACGCGCTCTCCGTTCAGTGGAAATGCATAGATACTGGGTGGAGATGGAGAATATAATGAACTGGCAATTAAGGTGCGAACAAATGGATTAGCGAAGACTCCACTCTTCAACAAAGCATTAGAGGTAATCAAATTTGCAGGGATTTTTTGTACTCGATCAGGAGCATAAAACATTTGTACCAAAACTTGTTTGCTCTCATTATCGCCCTCGATCATTCGAATCATTCGTGAGTAATTAGGGTATGTCATGATTCTCGTGACAAAATCATTGGAGTTGGAGAAGTTAAGCCAGTCAGAAAAGGATGGATTTCTTTCTTCTCTCTGTCTGAGATAATGAAAATTACTTGCGTACATCACTGATAACCCTTGAGCACCACATGTGTTCTTATACATGTCCGTTTTGATTTTGTCATTAATTGTGATCTGTTCTTGTGTTTCATACTGACCCAATAATGAATTAAATTCTTCTTGCGTAAAATATGGTGCTTCAAGCATATCATTGATATTAAATGGCGAGTTACCGATAGTATCTTGCAAATAAGTACCCAAGTGATTTGTGACAATGAGTACAGAGCGCAAGCCATAGATTGACGATTCAATACGACTTTGCTTAATACTCCTTAGTGCTGATAGAAATAGGAGTCGCTCTTGATTACTACTTGCACTTAACGCATCGATTTCATCCAAGAGAAGAATGACTTCCTTTCCAAAAAACCAATCATTTTCAGCCCTAAAGAGTGTTCCCCAATCCTTTGCTGTGATATTAACATGATGATGATGGGTTGAGACTAGTATGGCATCCCTCAGTGAACGAACAAAACTGTCGAAGAATGGAGACTGACTGGTTACTACCATAGAAATGTCAACATAGAGGGGAAGAACTGTATCACAAGTCAATAATTGTTGCTTCAAAGTGGCGACTCTTGTTGTCTTACCAGTTTGACTGGGTGCAATAAGCGCTGTGTCAGCTCCATTGAGTAGCCTAGGAAGTAGATGTTCTTCATTCCATTTCGTGGGACTCACAAAAAAGTGCTGCTGTGGGTCAACTGTTCCGTTTGGACAAAATGATCGCATGTTTTTCGGTGATGTGGTGGATATTTGATGGTTTGGATTGTTTTTACTCTTACTGAGTAAAATGTTATTAGAAGTGGGGGAAATCCAGACCTGGCAGGATCTTGAGACATAATTCAATTTTACTATTGATTGGCTTTGTTTTTGTTCTTGAAGCTGCTCACAATTTCTGCTAGGAGATTGCGATCCTCCTTAACTTTGTTCAACTTGGCCTCAAGTGCGCTGATAATCTTATGATCCTTCTCCAGCCTTTCCTCAAGTTTGGAATTGGTATTCTTCAAAGTTGAGATCACTTCTTGGCACGACTTCAGTTCTCGCTTCAATCGTTCATTTTCCGAGTTGTTGTCTGACTTTGTCGGTAGTAGTACAGGATCAGTTAGTTTTTGAGTAGCAATGATTTCATCCTTCTTACTTATCTCAACCTTCAAACTCTGGAGAATCTTCAACAAGCTCTGAACATGTAACTCATTGTGATTCTTTTCTTGGGTTCTGGTTTCACTCAATTGATTGATCTGAGACTTCATATTCGTGATGTGTTGAGCCTTTGTGTCAACATCCTTCTTCATTTCGTCTAGTTTCAACTCCAATTTCTGGGTGTAACTCTGTTGGTGCAACAAAGAACCCTCCAGTTGAGAGATTGTGTCTTGATATCCTCGTTCTGCTGTCAACAGTGAATCTCTCTCTGATTCGGTGTTTTTGCATGTGTGGGACAGCTTTTTCACTTGCTCCTCCAAGCTTTGTGCCCTGCCTGAAATATCCTTCAAGTAATCAATCTCGTTCCGAGCATCACTTAATTCCTCTTCGAGTTTTGATGAGAGTTCTGTGTAATGCGACAGCTTTTCTGAGATACCATCGATGTGTTCTTGGCTTTCTCTCTCTCTTTGTTCCATGATTTCTGTCAAATCCCTTCTCTGATCCATTAGATTTCTCTCGTAGCTCTTTCTCTCATTCTCCATAGATGATACCAACAACTCTAGTCGATCTCTCTCCTTTGTGAGTTGATTGATTTCGTTTTCGGTTCCTCGGCTCTTTCCTGCTTGTTCTTCAAGCTTCAACTTGTTCTCAGCAATTGCCTTTAACAGTTCATCTTGAACACTTTGTATCTCAAGTAACTCTGACGTTTTCCGGTTGTGGTCATCTTTCAACTCACCCAACTCTCTTCTGAGAGTTTCTTCGACCCTTGCTTGTTTCTCCAAGTCTTTTTGAAGTTGTTGCTTGACGGAACACTCCCTCTTCAACAGTTCTATTTCTTGTTGCAATTGATCATTTTCCATATTAGCTCTCTTCAAGTCCTGTTGCAATTGTTCTGCCAATTGAGTCTTGGAATGACTAAATGCAGTCAATTGCTTTATTCTCTCATTGTAAGTGCTCACGTCTTGCTGGAAACTTCTGTCGCTCAAATGAGAATTATTCAAACTTTGTTGCTGCTTTTGTTGTTGAAACTGCTGTTGCTGTAACACTTGCTGAGGTCCTGATTGTGCTTGATTCGATGGAATACCATAGAGATATGGATTTTGAGGAGTCGGAGGTTGCTGATGACTCAGCGGTACAACATGAGCGCTCTTGGTCCTCGGGGGTTTGGAGAAACTGTGGTCATTCAATTCTTCATCTTCATCGACATAGTGATAAGAATGATCCATTGGAGATTGAAACTATAGGTATCTCCACACAACCACACAACAGATGGAGTCAGAGTACTTTACTCACACACAGAAGGTGTTTACAAAAGAGGAAAGAAGCTACATACACTCATATTGTTCATTTTCTTCATTCTATGATTTTAACTGTCTCAAAGCTTCTGTTATGGACAATTTCTACACGAACTTCTTCACCTGTAATGAACGTAACGGTGCCAGCCCAAAAGGAAATATTTTTGGCGGCACAATAAGTTTTTTCTTTTCTCCTCCATAACTCCGCCATCGCAAAGAAACAAAATGCAAAAATTGTCTCGTGTGAAAAGATCACTTCAAGCAATCAGAAACACAAATTTTCAGCATACTGCTTGCCTTTTTAGAAAAAATAATCAATCATGTTATTCTTCCAATAGCCACACAACACCAATCATCGATGATCAAGATCAAAAAACTCAAAAAAGAACGTTTCGATACAAGATTAGCTTCAGCTACAATGGTTGCATGTTTTCTGGTTTTCAAGTTCAAAATACTCCGATAGTGAAAACGGAGAAAAACAAGCACATGTTTACAGCGGAGATTTTTTCGCGCCAAAATTTAACCGTCCAAGGAACTTTACAAGAGTGCTTCAATGCACTGAATGATTTGTTTGTGGAAGCACAGACAAGCAACATCAAGATTTTTGGTTCTTCACGCACAGATGCTCAAGTCCATGCTCTGTGCAACACTTGTCATGTGGATGTGACACACTCAGAGTCCATTACTCCCAATATGATTCAAAAAGCTCTCAATTCTCAATTGAGAACAATGAATCAAGTGAATCATTTGAGAGTCAATCAAGTCAAGCTCGTTCCAAGTTTTTTCATCTCTCGGTACTGTGCCTATGAAAGAACGTATGTGTATCGCGTCATTGAACACACTGCAAGGGAGTTTGATGCACAGATTATGGATCATCCATTGTTGCATAATCAAGTGCACTTTATACGCAAGGATCAAAAGATGGATTTGGATCGAATGAAACAGGGAGCATCCATGCTCGTTGGACAACACAATTTTTCCAATTTTTGCAAGATTAGTTCGCTGGTGCGCACACGAAAGAACCCTGTTCGTCTCATTCATCAATTCGATGTGTTGGAAGAGCCGATTCCACAATTTATTGTCAACAGTTTTGGTGAAGAGAAGAAGAAGCAAGTGCGAGAGATTCAGTTCCACGTGAAAGGTCAATCCTTTTTGCACAATCAAATTCGATACATGGTTGCAGCTCTAATCAAGGTAGGCGAAGGAAAATTGTCGTTGGAAGACTTGAAACGATTGAGAGATGATAGGAGTTTTCAGACGCATTTGACTGTCGTTCCCGGTCATGCACTCTATCTTTGCGATGTGAAGGATTGTGAAACCGATATTGATTTGCGAAGTTTGATAAATGAGGATGAAAGCGAACCAATGGAGTGAATATTTGGTAGGGAATTGCAATTGATAACAAGGCCTTTTACGAGTGATTTGTTCTGCGAAAAATTTTTATTGCAAGGCCAAAATTGCCTGCTTGAAATCGTTGATCAAATCTCTGCTTGATTCTAATCCAACAGAAATACGTAATAGTGTAGGTGATTCATGTGAGTCCCACTGATGTCGATAATCAATCAATGATTCCACTGCACCCAGCGAAGTAGCGTTAATGACAAATTTGAGCTTGGAAGGCAAATTTTGTGCATGTTGCTGCGTGTCCAGCTCAATGCTCAGTATACCAGGTCCCCTTCCTCCCATTTGCTTTTGACAAATGGCATAGTCCTCTGGATGAGAGGATTGCAATGGATACCACACCTTTGTCACTCTCTTTTTCGTTTCGTCATTGTTAATTTGACTCTCGAACCACAGGGCAAGTTCAGTGGCAGATGCAGATTGTCGTAGCACACGCACCTCCAATGTTTTGAGAGATCTGAGAAGCAACCAACTTTCCATGCTGCCCATATTCTGACCAAAGGTTGATCTTTCAGATCTGAGACGATATCCCATGGACTCATTTCTCGCAACAACCACTGCAGCCAATAAATCTGAATGACCTCCGATAAACTTTGTACAACTGTGAACGACATAATCAGCACCAAGTAAGAGCGGTTGCTGCAACACTGGAGAAGCAAATGTAGAGTCCACTACGACCATGGCACCTATTCGGTGAGCAATCTTTGTGTATCGTTCAATGTCTTCCAGTAAACAGCGTGGATTTCTTGGAGTTTCTAACCAGATGACAATTCCAGCGTACGGTACTCTTCTCGATGCTTGTTCCTCGCTGTTTTGGGACAACTCTTCTTGTTCCTTTTCTGTTTCCGAGAGAGAACTCAACTCCAGGATATCAATACCTTCCGATACGTTTTGCATAGTGAGCGTTCTCTTTGGTTGTTGGTCATGTCCGTTTGAAGTAATTGCACCTTGTTGTTCTCCCGTTTGTTCTTGAGTTGTCTCTTGCTTTGTTTCACCTTGTTGCTCTTCTTGCTCAACAGAATCAGAAAGAGTCTGATAGTGAGCAAACGATTCACGAACAGCACGATCAGAATACGACTTTATAAACTTTTGAAAGCTATGAATGACTTCCTGAGTACCCCAATAACCTTCATCCTTGTTAATGTACACTTTCTTTGGTCTCAAATGATACAGCAAAGAAAAAGTAGCTGTTTGACCACTGGCGTACGTTACTGCACCAAATTGTTCACTGCCTTCCAAGCGACCCAACACAGCTTCGACTCTTTCTCTCGTGGCATTATCTAGATATTAATGAAAGAGTTGTTAGCTCAAGGATATTGCATACTATATTTATTTCTATCAGAGTTCATTCATTCAGCTTCGGAAATACATACGAACTCGACCGTAAACATGTTCCGATCGCAAATTTGGCGCCAAGTCATACGTCGTGGAAAAGTGAAGCGGAGGAGCGACATCCGAACACAATGGTTCCACGTTCCGATCATAATGAACTGCTAGTGTTCCAAAATCATACTGCATCTTGTTCTCGTTTTGATGATTTTGCTGAGTAGGCACGACGACAGGTGCCGAAATTGAATTATCACTGTCTTGTGGAGAATTCTTCTCTCCACATGACTTCTTCTTGTTTCTAGAGAATAAACGATTGAACATACGCGTCTTTGTTGTTTGTTGTTTGTTTCAAATGACATAAGCACGAACTCTTCAGAGTGTTCGTCAAGAGTCCGAATCTGATAAGCAGGTCACAAACAGACTACAGTTTTCACGATTGAATTATTTTTCCACCATATCATTTGGTTGTGGTTTTATTGTGGGGATGGATTTGGAATAGAGATGGCATCGAGTGCAAGATCAAAGGAGCCCTTGGCACCTACTGGTCGTACTCGACGTGGGCCCTGTTTGTTTCCGATTCGGCTCTGCAACTTGGTCACCTTGAGCTTTTCCTTGAGCTTTTGTCTTTCCCAGTACAGGGCTCTCTTGCCCTTTTGAGCTTGCTTTTGACTCGACAGCGCACTGCCCTTCTTGGCTTGGTTTGTTGTTCGGACAAAATCCTTTGGATTCGATGACACACCTTCGAGTGAAGTGTTGGATTGAATACGCTTCTCAATTTCCTTTGCTAGAGCAATCTCTCTTGGACGATTGACTAGTGAAGTGACTCTACCTGGAGCGCCAAAGCGACCTGTACGACCCACACGATGCAAATAATCCACAGTGTTCAGAGGGAAATCAAACATGACCACATGTCTCACACTGGCGATATCCAGACCTCTCGATGCAAGATCCGTGCACACCATAATATGTGTTTCTCCCTTTGAAAAGGACTCGTACTCCTCTGCTTGCTTCTCTGCTGGTATCTCACTGTGATAACAAGCAGCAAAGATTCCAGCCTCCTTGAGTGCATAATGAACAGCTCTGCAACTGTTTACTGTGCCACAAAAGACAATGGTTCTATTCTCACTTGTTTCGCCCTGGATCAACGGCAACAAATGCTTAATCTTGTCATGACCAGGCACCGTAATAAACTTTTGAGCAATATTCTTGTGATTGTGATGCAATTTAGGAGTGGCCAACAATTTCATTCGCGGGAAATATTCTGCCATATAGTTCTGAATCTCACTATTGTACGTCGCCAGTGCAAAACAAAATTGAACGCGTTGCAACTGCTTCTCATTGTGAATCTCTCTGTCTCTACACGGCACAAGAATATGTTCAGTCAATTCTTGCTTGAAATCCTTGGACAACAGAGTATCAGCTTCATCCACCACCACATAACGAATGTCAGTGTAGTGAAGGGCTCCCTTGTCGTGCAACTTGATAAAGACACCTGGTGTACTGACAACGACATCAACCTTTGTGTTCAAATCACGCTTCATTCTCACATTTTCCAAATCACTGCGCAAACAAACGCAACGAAACTTTAGATAATGTGCAAATTTCTTGACAATGGAAGCAACTTGTGATGCAAGTTCGCGACTAGGAACCAGAATAATGATCTTTGGTCTCTTAAGACGCGACTCTACTGATGACTCATCATTTTTCATGCGAATCAACAGTGGCAAAACATAACTCAAGGTTTTTCCCGTACCCGTTTGAGCTGCACAGAGAACATCATTGCCCTTCAATAGCTCTGGCATGACCAATTGTTGAATGGTGGATGGATTTTCAATCTTGAACTCCTTCTTGAGACATTCAATGACTTGAGGGTATTGCTTGGAAAAATGTTTGACAAAGAATGATTCATTTTCTTTTTCTTCTGTTGTTGTTGATGATAGTGATAAGGACTGTTGTTGTTGTTGTAGCTCTTTTTCTTGGATAAGCTCTAGCGCTCGTTGATTACGAGCAATATATGATGAAGAGCTTTTGTTGTTGTTGGCATTATACTTGTTGTTGAATGGTGCGTTGGTGTGGAAGGAAGAATTTTGTTGCAAAAAGCTTTCAGCAGCAGTTACTGGTGCAGTCACTGTCAATGATTCTCTTATCCGTCTCTTGTAAACCGTGTGCGGAGCTGGTTTTGGCGGTTCAAATGCCAGTGGAGGCGGAATTTTGTTTGATTTTGGCGCGCTCGTGGGACTCCGACGAACGGCAGCAAACAAGGAAGAAATGGTGTGATACTGATGATGATAATGTTTGTTGTTGATCATTGTGATGTGTCTAGTCGATTTTTGACTATTGTTGCTCAATGTTAATTGTCTCAGTAACATGATTTTTGAATGCTCTCTGTTGTTGTTTTTTGTTGCTCTGTGAAATTTGAACAGTTTTTCCGTCATTCAACAAAGAAAACAATGAACCTTTCGTTGAAACTTGCACAAAAAGATCAAGGAAAGAAACAACACATAGCAAGCACAGAAAACCATACAACAATATCCCAACAATAACAATGTTTACTCTACAAAAAAAGAAACAAAACATTGATGATCACAATGTTTTCGGTGACGATACCAGTGACGAAGAAGAAGAAGATCACACAATCGAACAACAACAACAAAAACAATCCAAATTTTCATCAAAAACACATCAACAACAACAACAACAACATGTTCCAAATCGAACCAATGATCCAAACAGCATGAGTAACCTCATTGCTCAACGAACCACTGAACAAGCTCTCCAACAAGACTCTACCATTTTTCAATACGATGATTTATATGATGAAATGCACTCTCACAACAACCAAAATGCAAGTTCAACAACACACGGAGAAGAAGAATCTACAGCTGTACCAAAGAGCAAATACATTTCACAACTGATGAAAAATGCGGAGAATCGCAAAAAAGAACGAGATCGAGTGTTTGATCGAAAAATGACGCGACAATTGGAACAAGAGTTGGAAGAAGTGGGAGGAGCGAGTCAAGTTTTTGTCACTTCGGCATACAAGAAGAAATTGGAAGAACAAAAAAAGATGGATGAACGAGATGTTCAACAGAGAGAACAAGAGAAGAAACAAGATGTGAATAAGAGAGGAGGAATGGGTGGATTTTATCATATTGCAAGAGATATTGCATTTGGTGGAAGTCGAAGTAGTGGTGTTGGTGATGATGATGACGTTGAAGATGTGATAAAGAAGGAAGAAGAAGAAGAAGATGAGAGGAATGCAAAAAATACTGTAGCGACAAGAAGGCAACAACAACAAGAATCAAGTTCAGTCAGGAGAACACACGATGAACCGAAAGAGAGAATTCCAGAGGTATCTCGGCGGAAACCTCATCAAGAAGAAGTTATTGTGGACAAACAACAGTCAGAGTTAGATCTGGCAGCACAGAAAGCAGAAAAGATTAGAGCAGCGAGACAACGTTATCTGGAGAGACGCGCGTCGTCCACCAAAAAATAAAGAACTTTCCGGATCGGCCAATTCTAAAAATGATCTATGCGTAAAATGATCCATGACAGAAGAGAAACATCATGCTAACCTTCCGAGCAAAAGCTCTTTTGAAGAAATCACCAAAACGTTTTGATCATTACACCAGATTCGCTCCTGACAAACAACTCGCCGTATCAAACTCATCCAAAGAAAACAAAAAGAAGAAGAAGACTATCCAAAGCTACACTATCCCAATACAACCAATTTTTTTGGAATAACCGACGACTCTTGAACCGCCCAGCAACAACAAAAAAATTTCATCATTTCATTCACCACAACATACAGACAGATCGACAGGTAGGTAGCTTCGCATAAACCAATAATGGTGAACAACAACCAACAACAACAACAACAAAAATCATCACAAA
The DNA here is from genome assembly GCA_937625935.1 of Tetramitus jugosus. Taxonomy (NCBI): domain Eukaryota; phylum Heterolobosea; class Eutetramitea; order Acrasida; family Vahlkampfiidae; genus Tetramitus; species Tetramitus jugosus. Next base: position 295,533 of record OW569388.1, on the reverse strand, counting down.
CGTCAACCATGCAACAACAACCTCAACAACAATCACCAAGAAGAAACTCTCTTGGTTCATCCATTCTTGCTCCATTGTCCCTACCAGAGAGAACTCACTTGCCTCTCGCAGAACTACTCTTACAACAACAACAACAACAACAACAACAAGTTCATGAAGAAGAAATCAACAAAAAGCAAGAAGAACAAGAACAACAATATTTCATTCAACAACGAACCATGAAAAAAGAGCAACAACAAGCGAGAGAACAAATTGATCATTCAACGGCTGCTGTAGCTTCCATGGAAGATGAAGATGAAGATCACATGAATGAACAACAAGAAGAAGATGTTGATAATGAAGATGATCATGAGCTGATGATGGCGTTGAATTTGGCGGGAGAAGACGCAAAGTTTAAGCAATGTGAAAAATTGTTGATGAGGGCTGTAAAATTAAAATGGGAACAAAATTATCAAATGGCATTTAGTGTATGTATCATCAATTCGTTGTTATTGTGTTATTGTGTGTTCTTTTGTTGGTGAGTTAGTTGTCCACACAGACAATATTTGTGTCTGTTGGAAATTTTTTTTTAATGCTGTGCGCCAAGAAATCTCCTGCACACCTTGTTTTTTTTTCAAGTTTTGGTTTGTATTGACTTTCATTTCTTTGGTGCAAATAGATTACGAGATATTGTGTTGAAAAATGGCCACAATACTATCACGCACACTTCCAGAATGGATTAACGTTGCACAGTATGGCCAAACCAGCTGAAGCCATTCAAAATTTTCGCAACTGTATCAATTGCAAACAAACCATTAGTGTAACATATGAACATATTGCCCAAGGGTGGATCCATTTCCTATCGGAGAACATGGAAGACGCAGAAAAAGAGTTTGAAAAGGCCATTGAAGCCGAGCCCACATGTTCCTACGCCTACTTTTCTCGTGGCTACGTGGAAGACGTGTTGAAAAAATTGGATCGAGCGATAGAGTCGTTCCACTTGGCACTAAAGTATGGACCAAGGTATTCCCCATGTGGTATCTACAATAATCAAGCATGGTGCTATGAACAAAAGAAGAGTAGCACATCAGAGACGTTAAAGTATTATTCGTTGGCTATTGAGAGCAATCCTTCGTTTGTGAGAGCGTATTACAATCGGAGTAAGGTATTCCAGGAGTTGAATCAGTTTGATGATGCGATCAAGGACTTGGAAAAAGTGTTACAAATCAATCCTACTCATCTCTATTCCTATTTGGAGCTGGGTGATGTGTACTGGTTCGATAAGAATCAGAGAGACAAGGCTCTTCATTACTATTCCTATGCAAAGAACATTATTTCACCAACTAACGTGTATGCCTATTTGTTGATTGCCAGCATCTATGCACACGAGAAGAATTTTGAGTTGGCAAACGAAGAGTTGAATCTTGGTATGGAAAAGTGTTATCAGAGTGATTTCCTGGCCGAGTTACAAAAGAAGAAGGTGCACTATGACAAGTTGTATCTAGAGTATTTGGATCAAGATCAAACAAAGAAGGGTGATCCGGTGCATCTCAGAACGATATCAGACATTAAGGCGAGAGAAGAGCGTGACACATATATACTGAACAACAAGTTCTATGAGAACAAGTATCGAACAAAGATGAAGCAGAGACTGAAGGCTCTACTGTACATTCCTCTGAGTGATCTCGAAATTGAGGCAACTCCATTGACGCGAAAACCAACAGACTCAATCTTTGAGATGTCGCCCACAAAATTGTCACCTATGCGACCTGTTGACTTCAATTACTACATTTATTATCATTATGAGCATTGGAACGTTGGATCGGTACTATTTAGTGATGTTACCGTCATAACCAGAAGGTAGTTGCGCAGCGACTCGTGTCTCATAAACCACTTTCCAGTTTTAGAAACCAACCTGATGCAGTCCATGTAAGCACACTCTCCGACACATTGTTTCTCTTCGTAAATGATTCGCTGTGGCGCCAATTTACAGCTCTATTCTTCAACGGTTTTTCGTCGCATGAGGACTATTATTGAGTGAGAATCAACTATTACTAACTAACACGAATCAACAACTCACACCACGAATTTTTTGGGATCGAAGAGAAGTCATGAACAATCAAAGTTCTTTTGTGGGCAATGCTACACAAACACCGATCAATGATAGCTCACATGCCGCCAAGAATGATGACAATAAAAAGTCTTCTTCGATTAGAACTGTCAATAGTTCTGTTCGCTCAGCAGCGAATCATAACTCGTACAGTGCCATTGCTGCACTTCAGATTTCTCAGAAGAGGAAATTGGCTTCGGGGTCCATCCCCACGAGCCAATCTAGTAGTGGCAGTAACAACAACAACATCACATCTCCCAACAAGAGACAACTGACTTATTCGCAGATTGAATCGCTAAGAAAGTTAAAATCATCGGTAGAGAGATCCAACGAGCACGCGTTGAACGATTCAACACTGGTGTCAAGTACTGGGAAAGAAAATTCGATGGAATATGGAAGTCATTCTCATTTTATGGATGTCGATCAAAATTCAGACTTGTTCTCATCTGATCACAGTTTATTGCAGGTCCAACATGCTGTTACTCGTACGAATGCAGTCAAAGGTATTGTATCGGCTACAGGCACTGGATATAATAAGATATTATCCACTGATAACATACATGGTAGCCCTCGGAGTACAACTGCATCATGGACAAGCAACTTGTCAAAAACTAATTCCTCCTCAATTACTCTTGAGCTGAGGCTTAACACTAAGAATCGAAATATATTGGATGATTCATTGGAGGTTAAAGTAGTGCCATTCAGGAGTGGATGCCCCAAGAAGTGCATCCTCGACACCAGTCAATCCCTCGCTAGTGTGAAACTATTTTCGATGGAGTGGAATTTCTCTGCACCTACTGATGGGAGCAAAGATAATCCTCAATCGATTACTCTTCCCTTGTCGAAAATTGCTAAGTATTTGACTTTAACTTTTGTTGGATCATATGACTTTGCGAGCGTTCACCGAATTCTTCATATCGGTGTCTATCAGCTGAGCAAGAGTTCTACCATGTCTCCCATTAGAAAGATTAGTCCCAAGGTCATCAATAGGACGCCAGTTCGGTCTCCTGACACGACTTCCCCAACTAGTCCTGGTTCTTCCTTAAGACCGAGGGTGATCAACTTTTCGGCTCTTCCAACTCAGAACAACCAATCTTCTCCAGAGAAATTGCAACCTGCTAAAAAGCGATTACACTATCCGGATATGTATACCATAGATTTTGGTGAAGAGATCAAGAAATCTGTCGCATCTACTCCTCCATTCCGTAATCACTCAGATCTCGATTTCTTTGACAATGATGACAGAGAAGCAGGACGGTCATTTGATGTTGTGAATGTTGGTCTCAAGTATCCTGTCAGGCCAAGACGAAATCTTGATAACGCTGTGCAATATCCAATCCCAGATGAAATTGACTTTGAAGGCAGTCCACAATCTGAAAGGAAACCAGTTGTGTACCAGATCGAAAATCCCAATAAGTTAAAACCACAAAAAGAACAACCAACCCAGGCTGTCAGCGCGCTATGGAGGCAGAAACGATCTCCAACGAAAACTGTTCAAGTCACAACCGTAAAACCGATGGGATTCTCTCAGATATCAAAGGGAAATGCATATTCTCCGGAGAAGAACTTATTCGAGACTCTCTCAGCAAAGTTAAGAGAGCAGGAACACCTAAGGAATGAACTGGAGAAGATTCAACAAAGTTTTGAACAAAATGCAAATGATGACTACACGCTTCCTGTGTCACCAAAGGTTAGGTCTCGTACACCAAACAAAGCAGAAGTAGAGCGGAAGAAGCATCATAACTCTATTACAAGTATATCGTCTCCCGAACCATTAGTAATTGATACAAGTGTTCTAGGAGAGAAGAAGCCTCAGCAACCGCAAACAACGCCTAAACTTCTCGATTCATCTATCAATATCAGCATTAATACACCGACCCCATCTCGTAGTATGACTGTTACGAATACTGAAATATCAATTCAATTATCAGATATTGAGATGGAAGAAGACGAGTTGATGATAGCAGATGATTTCGATCGTATACTAAACAAATCTCGAGAATCTAACAAGTCCATCATCGAAGAGGAACCAATTGCTCCAATACAACAACAAATTAGAACTTCTCACGAGAACGATTTAGCATTAATGAGACAAAATCAACTCGAAGGGATGTCAGTTTTTGTACTACGATCACCTGAGAAGCCAAAGAGTCGACCTCAGCAATCAGAAAAAAATTCTATCATTATTATTCCAGAAGAAGTCGAGGATGATATCATTGAAGAGAAGCAAAATGTGATTTCTTACATTGATAATTTGAGAGCACGCGAGCTACAAGAATTGGAAATACAACGAACAGAACAGATATTGCTACTTGAGATTGAGAAAGAGAGGTTGGCCAAAGAGAAACTCGAACAGCACAACGAATTACTGAGGTTACACCAACTCGAAATCGAAAGAGAGAAAGAAGAGCTAGCTCTGAGAGAGCAACAATTATTCGAACAAAAGAAGAAGTTAGAACTTGAAAGAGTTAGGAGAGAAGATGCTCTGAGGAAACAGATCGAGGAGGAAAGACTACTCGATCAACAAAAGCTGGAACTGGAGCGCCAAAAGAATCTTCTTACTCAACAGAGAGAAATAGAAGAAAAGAAGTTAGAAGAAGAGAGAAAGGACACTGAGTATCAGATTCAGGAGGAAAGAGAGCGGTTTAGACTTGAAATGGAAAAGTTTGATCAGATGAGAAGAGAGATTGAGGAAGAGAAAGAGAAGATTGAAGAAATCAGAAGTATTAGGAAGTTGGAACACGACAGATTTTTGAAGCTTCAGAGTGATGAGTTGGAAAGAATGCGTAAAGAGAGGCAGAGAGAGGAAAATTTGCTTCTAAAGCAGAAGAAAAATCTAATAGCACTCCAAGATGCAGTGTCTCCTGCTTTCTCCAGGTCAACGTTAGCTCTCTCCTCTCATTCATTCACTGAAGTACCTAGTTTCTCGATTCCTGAACCCAGTACTCCATTAACAAAGGGTGAGCCCCTCCTCACTCCGCACTCTATCAGGTCAATGATGATTACTGACAACGTTGATATTGATCAGAATCACTCGCCAAGTCCTCTATCTACGCCGTCACCGAACACAAAAGACGAGAAAAGGAGAAGTCCTCTGAGATCAGACGGACACAACGAAACAATGTCAACCTATTCTCCCCTAGTTCCTCAAGTAGTTAAACACGACGAAAAAGCTCACAATCAATCCTACCTGTCCAATTCCAAAGAAGTAATTCAAGAACACGAAAAATATGTGCAGGAATCTCCAATTATACTGTTCTCACCTCCGGTCTCAAATTTGAGAGCTATGAATGAGTCGAGGTTGCAGGAATCTCCTTATATCGAGGCAAGTTTGCGTTATGATTCTCAAAGCAACTCTCCGAACAGGTCAGCTGTGTTAGTTAAGGGAAACTGGGATATCGCTCACACCGGCGAGCCGACCCCTCAAAAAGAAGAAGCACGGTTTGATTCTGGTGTTTCCACAGTCGAAGAGTTTTTGAATAACAGTATTGATCTTCAAGATATGCTCATACAACCAGACTTTAGCGATATAGATTCCATAAATCTATCTGATGCTGATATATCTGAGGGCGAAGAAGAAATTGCACTTAAAACTGAACCTGAGAAGGTAGTCCAACGAGAAGCATATTCAACATTTGGAGACCATCAAGTAAGAGAAATTAAAACAGACATCAATGATACACAGGACAAGAAGCAGAAGCCATCAGACAACCAACAGGACAATCAATTGGAAAGATATGAAATTAAACAAGGTGAAGGTGGTATGACGAAAGAAACAGAATTCGTTCACACTCAAAAAACACAAAGTGAGGTGATTCAGATTGAAGAAAAGATCAAGCAAGAAATAGCCAACCCTTCGTCTACACAACCGACATCTCCTCTTGTCTCTCCTATGACTCCACTAACTCCTATGACTCCTGCTACTCTTGTTAAAACTGACAGCCCCTATTCAGAAGTTAGGGTCAAAGAAATAACGAAACAAAACATGTGGACTATCAATTACATGAGAAGAGGAACAACATTTACCAAGATTCACAAGAAGAACAACAAATCAAATAACAGAATTGTGAAGTTGGATTCAACATGTACTCATCTCATTTTCCAGAAAACAGGTGCTGCTTTGTTCAATAAGACTCAGAAAGTTGCTGTTGCAGATATTCAATGGCTCGTGTACGGACCCCATACTGCTTTGTTCGAAAAAAGTGCTAGCAATTGTCCTTGGAGATGCTTCTCATTCATCACAACAAAACGAAGTTATGATCTCATGGCAGGAAACGATGTCGATGTGGACGTTTGGATCCTGGGTCTTCAATCATTGATTCACCGCAGAATCATTAAATGGAACCGTCCATTGTATACGAGAGGCCAACTACTATTCAAACGAATGAAGTTAAAGCTTCAGTTGCGCGCATGGACGGAGCGAAAGCCGCTGCACAAAGTAATATGTGAGCGTATCGCAATCGCATACAATACTTTAGATCAAGTGGAGGATCAGCAATTGTTTGTTAAGAGATCATCTGAAGTTGTAGGTACTCCTTTAAAGTCAAGTAGTCAAAGAGTCATCATGGCTCCAACAACTCCCCAACAGACGGGGCAAAGTACCATCGAGCAACTACAAGATTCACCAATGACAGCTTCAAAACAACGACTGGAGCGGCTAAGACTTGATCTTTCTCGATTACCTCCTCCACAAGAAAACTTAGACTAAAAGTATTTTATCAAACATAAACTAATTTATTATTCTTTGATTTGAGTTTTGATCCAATCACATATCCTGTTGTTTGCCGTCTTGGCTTCGGGAACAAAATCTATCAGATTCAAGTACCCATGTCCCAAAGCGTCATACACCTCCAACTTGATTTTTTTAGGACCTATAGCTCTCTCCAATCGTTTGGCAAAGTAGATTCCATCATCAAAGAGAGGATCCAATGCCCCACAGTTAATGTACGTCATGGGGAATTTGCGAAGGATTTCATCAGGCAACATGCTTGGAGAAATGAGGGGATTTCGTTGGGCATTGTTGGTCACATGCATATTATTCCTATTTAAATAGTACTCCATACCACACAGCTCCAACAGCTTAAAGTTGAGTAAGGGATCAAGCATGGAGATGATACGTGCAGGGGAAGGTGAGAAATGCAGATAGGTGGCAGGATAGGACAAAACCAGAGAATCAGGCAATCGTACTCCATCTAAAATTGCTCTCGTCATAACTGCCAGTATTAGATTACCACCGGCACTATCTCCAGCGAAAATAATCTTATCGAGTCTGATACCCAACTCTTCTTCTGCATTCTGAAGCAACCACAGATAAGACTGGTAGCATTGTTCAATCTGGACAGGGTACTGTTGATCGGGCGAATTTGTGTAATCGACACTCACAACCGGGAGTGAAGTTTGAAGGGACCAAGGTCTCAAGTAGGTTTCGTGAGAGAATGAACTCATTGCAATGAATCCACCTCCATGAACATGGAAAATCACACCATTAGTCGGATGATGCCTCTTGCCGACGAGCGTAAGTGGAAGACTTGTAGTTTTCCTCATGGCTCTTTTCAATTTTCCCAAGTGAGGATAATCTCTCTTTAGAGAACCTCTGATACCATTATTGTTGTCAAAATTACCATTGGGGTCAGCGGGCGATCGAGGTGTCACACAATTACTAATAGTATCATGTGCAGCGATGATTCTCAATTGCACAACATCTGGGATATTGGTCACCGTTCTCATAATTCTCAATGATTGATGATAGTAGAACAAGAGTTCTTTCATGGTGCTAGAGCCCGTAACTTCTTGAATCTTGATCCCACCAAGCATCTCTGCCTTGTGTTCCATTTTGTCAGCTTCATGTTGTTCTGCTCTTTGAATCTCGATTGCTTCTCTAGCGTCAGCCATACCGCGTTGGAATGGAATTTGGAACGTTGCTGATAGATCAATGTCTACCAAACCTAAGAAGGCCGCTTTTCGAACAAACTTGTTCGTGTCTAACATTGTCCACAGTCCCTTACCTGACTCGACTGAGAGATCCTTGTCCAAGAATTTTGAGGCTTTCTCTGCTGCCTCCTTTGGTTTCATCAAGTAATACATGTTTGATACAATGAATAATCCTGTTCTGATATTGGGATTCTGCACGCGATAAATGGATGAATGAGACGCAGTCACAGCAACATACAAGTTCAGAAATCGTCTCAACTTTGGAGCAAACTGATCACCAATCTCTACAAAGAAATCCGAGGGATTAATCTGACGAATGAGACTTTCGTACTTTGGTACAACGATACTGTCACAATATGGGTAGAATATGGTTGCTTGCGTAATTGGATTATTGTTGAGCAAGCACTGTTCAATCACATGCCTCTTCTCTGTGGCAATCAACACGGCAATGTGGGTCAGTACGACGAGATCTTGCAACTTTCGAACTCTATTCTCCAATTGTTCTCTCTTGTGCGTGATGTTGGATATGCTCCACCATGCATTCATCTTTCGTATCTGTTCTTCAATGTAAAACTTGATAGTCAACATGAGTCCACGAAATTCAAAGTGAAAATCTTGAATTCGACTAGAGAAAGGATGCCAGAACACGCCATATGATTGTTCAATACTCGATGGTTCATCCACACTTGAAGATTTCAATTGACTGTCAATCTTCGTATCATTAGTGTGGTTCATTGTGGCAGAGGGGCGACATCGATACACATAAATCATTGCTTCACGAATCTTTTCCAAGTTGGAATTCAATTCTCCCAATTCAAAACACAATTTCTCCAAAATCAAGTATTCAGTGTCGAATGAGTAATACGATGAGAAGGAGCTCTTCTTGTTTGCCTGGTCAACCTTTCGCGACATGAGTTTCTCCGATATGGAATTCCTCATGTTCAATATGGATGCTTGAGCTTCACTCAGTAGGCCATCACTTTTCTCCGTTTGACTCTTGTGACGATCCGATAAAAGGTGAGTACCTTTGCTGTGATGAATATGGAGACCATACGGTCGCAGAATAGGACTAAATTCTTCTCCCATGGAAGTGTATGCTACAGTTGTGTCATGGTTGAGTTCTTTGATTGGTTTCTGGTTTTCGTCGAGAGGAGGTTGAGGAGTGAAGCTTGAGAGAGGAGTGGATTGAGCCGGGTTAGGTGTGATGACGGGTGTGAAGGACAATGGAGTTGATAGTTGCTGTTGTTGTTGTAATAGAGCCGCTCGATGGTTGATACTACATTGAATCGGTGACAGTTGATTCAAGTACGGTTTGAAGGTACTGTTGTCGTGCGTAGTGTTGATAACAGATGTAAGTGATCTTTCATTATTTTGTAATGCCGTGACATTTGATGTTGAAAACTCCTGAGCGAGTGATTGCAATAAATTGAGTTGATTGGGAAAGGGAGAGACAGAAATGGAGGGAACAATAGGTTGTCCTGTACTGATCTCAGATTGGATCGACGTTTGTGGGACAAATCCTAGTGACTGCATCACGGACTGAGCTTGGTTCGAATTGATGTAGTTCCCTGCACCTGGCAAATTACTTGTATTGTTCATACTTTGTTGTTCTCGTACCTGTTCACTGTTGAAGATCTTTGATTTGGTATAGTTTATGATGAAGAATTGATATTTGAATAGGATCCGTCCAATAGGACATTGGGTTTTTGTATTTTTACAATTTCTTGCTTCAAAAATACCAGGAATGCAACTCCGTCCCCAGTTTCTTGAGCGAAAGCATGAAAAAAGAACTAGGTCGCACAGCGTCATCCTCGAACTTGTTCATGGATTGATCGAGTGAACTCTTCGTGGCTCAGTTTTAAGATTAGGATCCAACATCCTAATCGAAGGGACTGACCTACTCTTACTGACCCACCCTCACCGCGGAAAAAGGAAGGGTGTCACAGGAAAAATGGGAGCCGCAGCACTTCGATCAACCCATCAAACATCACACTTTCCACGGTAACCCTTCGCTCTTTCATGGAAGATCGTCCACAAGGCACTGCAACAAGAAAGCATTAACAAACCAAGAGAGAGCTCATCATCATCATCGTCATCATGAATAGCCAAGTGTCCACTCACTTTGAAGACCTTGAAATGCAAATGGTTGATCCACAGGAGACCAGCAATAGTCCTCCACAGATGATGTTGGACGGTAGTGCACCTCCATCGAGTACCCAGGTGGATGCCGGAGGAGGGACAGTCACTGACAGTGAATTCCAACAAGATTCATCAGAGCATACTACCTCTGAGGCCAATCTACTCATGGTGCATCGAAAAGGTATCATTGGTCTCATGGAACGCACTCCGTTGCCCATCAAGCTGATTGTTATGTGTTTGGTGAGTATTGTGGGTATGATGTTGTTTGTGATTCTCACGTTGACCCACGAGGGAACAACGACGTATCGTGCGATTGTTCACAGAGACACGATTCGGTTTATGAATCATGTGGACAAGTATATCATTGCAATGCAGGATGAAAGACTAAATGCGGCAGTCTACTTGTCCACGAATGAAACAGATGTTTTTTTTGAGAACGCTAGATTGAAATTGAATGAAGCAATAGATACTACAAGAAAGGCCAAGGTTAGAGTGTACAGGGAACGATCCAATCTTTACGAAAACCTAGGAAGTAGCGATTCAAAGAAGATTGATCCATTTTTTAGTGAGTTGGGACAGCAGGAAGGTCTCACTGATCAACATCGGAGAGATATTGAGTCAAGAAAAACGACATCTGAGAAAAATTTTAGTTTTTATCGGATGACCATTAATTATGCACTCTTGTTGCAGACAAAAGTTATGGATGTTTCTGATTTGGGATACAAGGGCACTATCTATCTCTTTGTTGCTCGTCTCATTGAATCAATAGAGAAGATGAACGTAGACAACATTGAGTTATTGTTGGGTATGAATCTAGGTGTTGAGAGATTCTTTACTTGGTTATCCTACAGAACAGAGTTCGAAACTTATCAGACGCTGTTCTTATCTTCATCGGGCAAGCACAACCTTAACGAGTATTTCACGGAGCAAACAATCGTGGCCAATCCTCTCGCGAACTATAATTTAACAGAACAGAACACCTTCATTGAGTATTTATTTATCATTAATAATGGTTCTGCTCAATACAATTTTACTGAGGTTAAACTGTACAGCGATACTTTAACGAACCTCACCTCAGCCCTCAGAGTCGTTGAGAGATCCATAGTAGACTCAATGCTAGACAGTGCGTGGAATGAAGGAAGGAACTCAATTTCATCCACTATTATTTTTTGTGTGATTGCTTTCGTATTTGCAGTCCTCTCTGTCATCACTGCAGTTGTTCTGTCTGGTACCATAATCGCTCCCTGGAGGCGAATGAATCGAATCCAAGAATTAGCTATTGCAAAGTTTGTGCCTCAAGGATTTCTTCATATGATTGGTTGCAAGCGTATCACTGATGTAAAGTTAGGGATGCACATCAAAAAAGATAAGTTGACATTAATGGAGGTCGAATTATTGGATTTTGAAGCAGTGTCACAACAAATGAATGATGAGGAGTTGTTTAACTTGTTGAATCAATATCTGACATTTGTGGGACCATTGATTCGAAAGTATGGTGGATACATTCAGTCGTATCAAGGAGAGAAATTCACTGCACTATTTAAGGGCGCTGAGAAAGCAGTGAAAGCAAGTTTGGAAATGCAAGAAACAATCAATATGTTCAATGAAGATCAACCCTATGTGAACATTAGAATCGGAACTAGAATTCACTCTGATTCAGCACTGATTGGCACGCTGGGAGAGAATGAAAGAATTGATGGTGCTGTTCTCAGTCCTTCTCATTCTCATATCAAGACAGCTCTCACTCGATTGACGAACAAACTGCAAGCACGAACCCTAACGACCAAGAATGTAGTCTCAGCTTGCAACAAGAATGCTAAAAGATATCAATTGAGAAAAATAGGATCTGTAGCCTCGTTTAAAGCATCATCCAGTGACAAGAATCAAGATAGTATGGAAGTGTATGAGTTGTTACATCCGGAGGATACTGGCAAGCTAGCACAGAAGGAATCGTTTGACAATGCTCTAGAATTGTTCTTGCATGGACGTTATGGTGACTCAGTGAAGGAGTTCGAGAAGGTCTGTCATGAGTCATCAGAAAGAGATGGAGTAGCTGAGGCATACTTACAGAAAGCTTTAGATCTCCAGAAGCAAACCAAACTGATTGGTCAGTCACTCCAAATGGGGGATATCTTACAGGATGATGAGCTGAGAGCATCTTTCGAACAATTTTGTATCGCGGAACGATCCCAAGAGAACATTTCTATCTGGAACAAGATTCAGGAATATAGGACGATAGTTGACAGTCCTGATCGTATACGTTTTGCTAAGGATTTGTATGACAAGTATCTTTCTTTAGATGGCTTGTATACTGTGAATATAAATGAATCAATGAAAAAGGAAGTGATGGATAAGATCCAACAGAATGAGAGTGTCGCGATAGAACACACGCTATTCGATAGAGTGAAGAAGGAATTGGAGCTCTTGATGAGCACTGACACACTCTCAAGATATAAATCATCTGATAGATTCCAAGTAGATGTCAACAAGTCTGCTGTTGGAATTAAGACTCCTCTGCTGGATGAAATGTAAATAAATCATCCTGAATACATCTCACCGTTCCCGACAAAGTTTCCTCTGTACTCACTAGTGAGTGTGGCAAAGAGTTGACCAGTTTGAAAGTCTTCTGGTGATCCTCATTGATCAGCTGTGGTATTCATTGGTCAACTCGACGTCCTTGACACCCCTTTGACTCACCTCTCATTCTTGTTCACCAATGCAGAGTACTCTATTCAATAATCGTTGATACCGAGGAGAACTTTGACATTGAAATGAATCAGCGTACCGGTACATCATCCTATAAAAACTCAAGTTATCGGACTGATTCTGCGAAAGAAGTGACACTGATTTTCGGGGAAACACTTAGCTTCGGTGAGATGTTCTTTGAAATTCCTTTGAAAGCTTTTTGCGTCTTCAAACCTCACCCACAGCTAACATCCAACAAAGCAACCAAACAAACCTAGCAAGCAAACAAAACACTCACACTAAAAAAAAATTTTTGTCAAATGTCAACATGACAACCTCCCCCATCTCTCCATCCTCACCACCACCACTCACAACAACAACAATTTTCAATCACATAGAAACAGAAAAAGAAGAAGAAGAAACTGAACAATTTACTCATCCTATTACGACTCATACCATGGTTCATTTACACCCGAAAAAAATTGTTCCCGCCAACACCATGATTACGAACAATCCCCTCTCTTTTTCTCCTACTGAAAATAATAATACTCCGTCTGATGAACAAATTCAACTTTCACCACTTCCACAACATTCTCATGCAACGACAAGTCAACAACAATTATCAAGTGCACAACATGCACGAGTTGCTTCACATGGTGGTGATTATGAACTAAAGACACCGACTCCCTCTACTCACAATAATAATAATAATAGTCACAATGTTCCGACTAGTTCTATTTTTAACACTGTAGAAGATGACAACACCACACAAAATGAACCAAACAACAACAACAACAGTACACCAAGCAACAATGTTGATAATAATAATAAGGAGACAACAAACACAACCACAGCAACAACAACAAAAAGCAATGAAACGATACAAAAAATCAAAAATTGGCTGACCAACAACATTTTCACACTATACCTCAATCAATTCAAGCAACAACGATTGTATGCTTGGCAACCAGTCATGAACCCCATTTATGTCATTTTATTCTTTTATGTCATTGGTGTCATCATGGTTGGTATTGGCGTCGCACTCTTGTTTGCTCACAAGAGCGTGATTCAACATGAGTGGACCTATGCTTCACCAAAATTGAATAATGACATTGATGAAAAAAATGTTTGTGTCATGGTACGGAATGAGAGCTTGGGTGGAGCCATGTTTTGCGAAGAAACAATTTCTGTTTTGATTGATCGCGACATGTACCCGCCCATTTACATGCTTTACGGTCTCAAAAATTTTTATCAAAATGCGCGCCAATTTGCTTCGAGTTACTCCGACTCGCAATTAATGGGCGGAGTCAATTTAACGTACAGTGATTTAAAGGATGATTGTAAGGGAATGGTGTATGATGATGATGCAATTGATATCAAGAAGAACACTACAACTACGAGTCGAAAACGAATGATTTTGGATCCATGTGGTTGGGTCGCTTATTCCATGTTTAATGACACATATGTCATGTACAAGAATGAAGCCAATGCGGATGTGAGTGAAAATGCAACTACGATTGTGTGCGACACGAAAAATGAGATTGGTTGTACGAAAAGGGGCATTGCATGGAGCAGTGACAAGCGAAAAAAGTATGTTCGACCTGATAAGCCATCTCACTATCTCATGTATAATCAGACGTATGCCAATGAGAGTACTCATGTGATACCTGATGTGGAAGATGAGGATTTTATGGTTTGGATGAAACCGGCTACGCTGGGCACGTTTAGAAAACTGTATCGCGTCATTCATGAAAAGATACCCAAAGGTGAATACAAGTTGCACATTCGACAGAATTTTCCAGTTGCGGAATTTGATGGAACAAAGTTTCTAGTGTTGTCGACCATGAGTTGGGCCGGTGGAGAGAACCGTTTTATGTCCATTAGCTACATTGTCATGGGAGGTCTTTGGGTCGGATTAGCTACGCTGTTTCTTGTCGTGACCATGATTCATTTGGCACGGAGTCGATTGGCACAAAAGGGTGATCACCACCATGGCTCAACTAACATTCAAGAGGAATAACGTTAAATGAGTTGAGACGAAAAGTTCTCCTTCAATAGAGATGTCCAGTAAATTGTATTCTCCTTGTAAATATCCGCTCCGCTCGGAGCATTGGAAAATTTCTCATTAGACCACATGGTCCCTTCTCCTGTCGGCAATCCAAAGAAATAATATTTTACTCACACAACAACCTCATTTTTTAATTATTATCATCAATCGCAAAGAAAAACAGAAAAATGGTGTCCCAAAGCAAAGAATACTGGCTGGAGCGCATGATTATTGATTGGTTAGAGTCCATTGACATCAAAACCAATCAACTCTCTCTCCTCTTGTCCAACAACCGACAAAAGCTTTCGGCCATTTTATTGGCATTGGCAGGTGGAATCACATGTTACAAAATTTATCAATTATTGATGAAACCAAAGAGAAGAAAATCATCGACACTTGCATCACAAATCATTAATGAAAAAAATTCATCATTTGTCTCAGTTGTCTCCTCTTCATCTTCGTCAGAAGACGAAAAATCAAAACAACGATCAAAAATTGATGGTTCGTTCATGTCAAGGCTGTGGTACCTATTGAGAATCGCTGTGCCAGGTATTGCGACAAAGGAATTTATGAGTGTTTGTGGCTTGACAGTGTTGGTTGTTTGTCAGTCATTGGTCACCAATTTGAGTAATTCAATTTCTGGTGATTTGATGGGTCATTTGGTTGCTCGTGGTGTGTCAAAATACGCGGGAAGTATCGTGTATTTGACTCTTGTGTTGAGTGTCAACTCTTTTGTTACGCCATGTATCAATTATTTGATGGTATGCGTTTTTTGTTCACTTTTTTTTTGGGTTCAAAAAGCTTTTCTCTTCTTGGTTGGCTGCTCTTTTTTTTGTTGTTGGGAAGAGTTGTGAAAAGCTTTTCTCTTGTTTTTTGATGCACAATGCAGAGCTAACGAGATGATATTATTTTTGTATTCGATTTTTATTGTTGTTGTTGTTGTTGTTGATTGTGGTGTGTTGAATGAATGGTCGTTGTTTGATAATGTAGGGCATGTTGAGTACCTCCATGAGAAAGAATGTTACATTGGCCATTCATAAGCAATATTACAAGAATATGATTTATTACAAGGCTCAAAACTTGGACAAGAGAATTGGAAACCCTGATCAAAGAATTACTCAAGATGTGGAAATTTGGAGCAAGCAAGTGGCCAATTTGTTTGTCGATTTCTTGGCTCCATTCACCGATGTGATTGTGTATTCTATCGAAATGAGCAAGTTGATTGGTGCAGGTGGACCTGTTTCTCTGTTTGCTTACATTTTGATCGCGTTTGGTGTCTTGTCGTTTGTTACACCAAACTTTACTCGCATGTCTGCGGAAGCACAGAACAGAGAAGGTCAATTCAGACATATTCACGCAAGAACGAGAATCAATGCCGAGTCGATTGCATTCTATGGAGGAGACGAAAAGGAGAGAAATATTATCGAAAAGTACTTTAAGGATTTGACCGATTACTCTGCTGTTGTCATCAAGAAGAACTTTGTGTTCGGTATTGTCAATGACTACTTTACAAAGTATGCTCCTCATACTGTGACATCTATTGTTGCTGGTATGCCAGTGTTCTTTGGTAGAATGAGAAGCATGAGTGAGACTGAATTGTTGAGTCGATTGAGATATTTGATTGCTGTTGTGGCATACGAGTTCTTTGCTCTTGGTAAATTGATTGAACTGTTCAGAAAGTTGATGAAGTTGTCTGGTTATACTCAGAGAGTTCATTTGTTGTTCGAAGTCATGAACGATCTCCAGAGAAGAGAAGACAAGAAGACAACAAAGCTCAGAGGTCAAATGAAGGACGCTGATGAGATCAAGTTTGAAGACGTTTCCATTTACACGCCTGCTGATGTCTTGTTGGGACAACATGTGTCATTTGCAATCAAGAAGGGCTCCAATTTGGTGATTACCGGTCCTAATGGTGCTGGAAAGGTATGCAACTATTTTTTTAATTCTTTGTTCCCATTTCTTTCACTTACTAACTCTTACACATTCAAATAGTCTTCTCTGTTTAGAATTCTCGGTGGATTGTGGCCATTGGTGGAAGGTACAGTTCATAAGCCTGGAACGGCCAAGGACGGTCTCTCCAAGGACATTTTCTATCTGCCACAGAAGCCGTACAATGTGATTGGATCGCTGAGAGATCAAATCATTTATCCTGATACCAAGTCGACAAAGACTGATGTCGAGCTTCGTCAATTGTTGGAAATGTTCGGTATTGGTTATCTGAGCACCAGACACACGGAAGGATTCGACGGTACTCAAGATTGGGACAAGTTGTCCAGAGGAGAACAGCAGAGATTGGCCATGGTTCGTCTCTTCTACCACCATCCTTCCTATGCCATTCTGGACGAGTGCACATCATGCATCAACAAGGACGCCGAGGCTGACTTGTACAACAATTGCGCCAAGCACAACATTACCTGTATTACCATTTCTCACAGACCTGCCCTTGAGCGCTACCACACCTTGAAGCTCGTTTTTGATGGTAATGGTGGTTGGGTCTTCCAAAAGAAGGTTGACAATACCTGGGTCAGAGAAAGTGGCTACTCTATCCAAGACAACGAATAAGTTGCGCAACCAATCAAATTTGTATTGGCTTCTCACTTTTTCCCCTATTGTAAAGATTAATACTCCTATTTTCCTGTTTACAATTTTTTATTTTACCGAAAACGAACAAAAAAACAAGCAACAACCTTCTTGTCATCTGCCTTCCTGATACCCAACACCCTCTTTCTGAGTTTTGTTAAAACCTGAGACATCATCACCATGTCTGAATCAGAACTACAACAACAACCTCAACCACAACAACCAAAGAGTGTTTCTCCAATGTTACCTCTGGTCGATGACCGGCCACCTTCCAACACCATGGAACTATCACAACAACAAAATCATCAATTTCATCAAAGCTTACCCACCACCACAACAAACCAAAAAAATAACAATGATGATGACACCCCAACTACCACCACCACTACTACCAATGAAGAATTCAGTAGTCCATATGCCATTCCATGTATCATTGATAATCACCCTGATGACATGACCATTAATGACTTTTCTGATTTGGAGACTTTTAGAAGCACAGTGTCCTCATCACACAACACATCTCCACCTGTTGTTCATCATCATCATCATCAACAACATCATCCAATATCACATCATCATCACAACCATGCTCATGCTCACCATAGTCATCCTCATGGTATATTTTATCATCAACCATCTCCACCAATGACTCATCCGCATCTTCACCATCATCATCATCCACATATGTATCCCATTCCATTATCAACTGTTCCTAATGCTATTGTACAACCATCATCATCACTACCACTTCCATCATCAACAGTAGTAGTCAATAATACTAATAATGAAAATGTTGCTCTTTCAATGATTGAAGAATATCAAAAACGAAAGAGTAAACGGAAACAGAGAGAAACTGATTCTGCATCACTGTCATCATCGACATCTGCTTCATCATCATCATCAGATGCTCACTTGAAAAAATCAACAAGGGAAACATCAACCACCACCATTTCATCTTCCTCTCTATCATCATCATCACCTAGTCATCAAATAGTCGGAGGAGATACTAGACAACAACAACAACAACAAGAGCTACAACAACAACAGTCATCATCATCATCATCATGGAAGAATTGGTTCGATTCATGTTTTTTTGTAACGACCAAAAATTCACCCAGTGGTTGTTTTATAGATGCCTGTTCCCCATCAGTGCACGCATCATCTTCCTCTGCAACAACAATTGTACCATCATCATCATCGTTATCATCATCAACAGGAGCTACAGCTGCATCAGCAGCCAATGACAATGTGGCTTCAAGCAGTCACATTAGCATTGAAGAAGATGATAATGATGACAATGGTTGCTGCTGTTGCTATGAGGGAAGTGATGCCAACTGTTGTTGCTGCTGTGTGTGCATGGATGACACAGATTGTGGAACAAAGTGTGAAGTGTGTTGCATGGACTGCAAAAACAATTGTAATTGTTGTTGTGATGATTTTTATTCGTATGCCATGTGCAATGGAGGAAATGGAACTGGATCGGCATGCTGCTTTGGTGTGTGTTGCTGTGGAGGATCATCTGGCATCAAGGTACGATCCGGTGGCGCCGTAATTGAGATTGACAATTCTACAGTGTCATCCTCTTCTCCGACTCTGTCGACGGAAATTTCTTTGCCTTCAAGGAACAGCGGAGAAAAGAGTCAGCGGAGAAGAAGGCGTGCTGCTGAACATGGTGGGTATGGATTTGCAATGAGAGAGCTGTGGTATAGCTTTAGTGGAATGTTTCAAGGGTCGAGGAGTGGTTCCTCGCCTGCTGCTGCTGCTGTTGAACAAATACAAGCACAAGCACCACCACAAGAGCTACAAGAGCTACAACAAGTTTCCAGTGTATAAATTTGCTTTTTCCATTGTTTTTCATCTGAAAGCTTTTCCAGAATCTGTTTCCAGAGAACCGCGCCTGGAAAAATCGCGCGTGGACACCACAATCAAAATCAAAAACAAACATTTTATCTCGACATAAAAGAATGCTTCGAACATGTGGATTGCTGCTTCTTCTGAACAAACGATCAATTCACAAGTTTCATCATTATCAACAATACAGTAGCACTGCCGCACAATTCTATCATGCGAATATTGCACATTGTTCAAACGTCAACAGCAGTGGCATGAAAACCAACAAGAAGAAGCTTAAGAAGAAGATTCAGAAGCAAAGTGATCATGATGATGAAGATGACGAACAAGAACATCAATTTTTTGACTTTTTCCAACAAGTCAATCAATTACGTCTCAATGGTCACTTCCATCGAGCTCTTTCACTATTGGAATCATCGTCATCGTCATCATCATTGTTCACAGCTTCACATGATTCTGTGAGTGATTACCATTTCACGAGTCAAAAGTGTGAAAATGAAAAGTGGAAAGTTAAGTGGAAGCTCTATACGACATATCATCGATTATTGACCTATCATCAAATAGGGATCAAGGAACACTCGAATTCAATCATGGAGATGGCTGATGAATTGTTGAATATGGAAGTGGAATTGAAACGAGTGAACTTGTTGGATTGTGATGATGTTTTCCTGTTTTTGAACACGAGTTGTGCATTCAAGTGTCAAATTTTGTTTTTGCAGTGGGGTCAACCACAGAGTGCAATCAAGTGGTTAAATGTGTTGATTGAGGGTCGATTGAATCAACGATTGATTCAAAATAAAGTTTTTGACAAGAGCGCTCGTCGAGAGCACTTGTTGTCAGAGGAGGTGTGCAGTGCGATTCGAAAGGATCTCGTCTGTCAATTACTGTTTCGCTCCAAAATTTATTTATCATTGGCAAATGTCCAATGTGCAAAGAGTGATGTGTTGAGGGCAATTGGGCACGCACAACAGGATTCTCAATGGTTGTTGTTGTTGGCTCAGTGTTATTTACAGTTGGCTAGGATTGAATTGTATTATGAGAAGGAGGTGGATTCTGCGTTGGAGAATGTGTCTCGTGTCATGCAATTGACTCATGATCAGAGTATTGTCATACCGGCCAGATTATTGGCAAGTCATTGTTTGAGAGAGAAGGGTCGTGTTGCAGAGGCAAAGTTGATGCTTGATTCGATTGTATCCATGAATTGTAATGTAATGGACGCATATATACTGAGAGCGATATGCTACTCGGAGATGAATGATTTTGTGAGTGCACTCAAGGATTGTAAATCTGCCATCTATCTAGTGCCAACAGGTGAGGAGCCAGAGACACTTCCACTGCTCATACAAACATACATGAGGTGTCTCAGATGTACAGCAAAATTTAGTGACTTGTGTGTGCTGGGACACACGATACAACTGTTGGCTGATAGCTGTTCTCATCAAGTATCGGATTACTTGAGAAAAACGGCAGCACTTATGCCGCACTATGCCAAATTCTTGGAATTGGATTGGAATGGTCATTACAACGATGCTTTCGAGTACTTTATGCATTATTTGCACCCAATGACCTTCACTACTTGTTCTGTGAGTCCTTTCCCCAGGGAGTTACTCTGGTATGACAAGGTACGGATCATGGTTGCATGTGGAATGTATCAGGAAGCAATGAGTAGTGCAGATCAGATGTCAGACATTACAAAGGATCAAAACTGGATCTATGCAGCCAATTTGCTCAAAGCACAGGCACTTGCCTACACAGGAAATCACAAGAGTGCCAAAACACTCCTGCTGAAAAACATGTCTGTTGGGTCACAAAATGTACAACCGTACTTTTTGCCTGTTTTGCACGAGTTTACAGGAGCAATCATCATGAGCAGGAATGCAAAGAAAATCAAAAGCTCACTGAAACTGTTTCAAGATGCTCTTGATCTATCCTCGCGGCTGTCGTACAAGGACTGGCAGATTCATGTATTGATACACATGTCGTTGGTGGAGCAGAGTGTCGGAATGTTGTCAGCCGCGAAGGAACACGAGCTACGAGTGCACTCGGAGATACCGAACCATCCCCTTATCTCATCATGAAAAGATGATCGACATGTCGAAGGTATAATCGCGAAGCCCAAGTCGTAGTTGACTGCGCCGCAGGGCCACACTGATTGACATATAATTCAGGAAAAATATCTCTGGGCAAATTTTCCTGTTCAGAATACAGCAGCAAGCTGCTAATCATCCATCGAAGAACTTTGTCAAATTCACTATCGATTCAACAACTCTCTCATGAAATCTGTTATTGTTTTTATTACCTTGCTCTTTTTCGGTTTGCTCCTCGCTGTGGGTGGTGAATGTCAATTTGCTCACACCAGCTTGTTTGGAGATGTAGAAGTAAGAACCTCAGACCAATACTATACACCGATGAAAGAGTCTGCAGCAAGCAGGAGATCTGTTTTCAGAACATTTAGAGTCGCTTCAGTTGAGAACTCAACCCAAGCAAGACTTGGTTCTCTTCAAGTGGCACCAGGCAAACATGTGCTTGCCAAGTATGATTCACAAGTGAATGATTATGTCTGGGCAACTGCCATCGACTCAGGAAACACCTGTTATGATTCTTGGATACTGCCTTCTTGTGACAGTAAGTCTGTCATTACACTCATGGGATTTTGCCGAGGTGATTTTGTTCAATTCAATATCACTGGAATCAACCATAGTTACTCTGTGGTGATCAAGTATGATGTAAATGGGACATATGTTTGGCACAAGATGATTCCTTCTTTAAGTATCTATGCAGCAAATATCGCTTGTGAGCAGGATAATGAAGATGTCATCTACTTGTCAGGTAGTTTCAACTACATCGTTGAACTTGACAATGTGATTCTTTTAGGAGACTCGAACAGCGCCTTCGTGGCAAAGTTAGATCAAGATGCATGGGTTGTGTGGGCTAAAAACACAACAGGAACAAGACCAACATCACTGACGTCTGATGATCAATACGTGTACCTTGGTGGGACTACATTCAGTGGTGAAGCTTACATTGGTGATACTTTCCTTAATTCCTCATCAAATGGAGGACTGGTCTTGGCTTGGTTTGATAAGAATGTTGGAGAAGTGGCGAGGGTTACTCCATTTGCACTTGGCAGCACTGATGGTAATGTTAGGAGTATTTCTGTCGGTACTAATGGTACGTTGTATATCGCTGGTTTTGTGTTCATGAACACAATATTTGGGAACACAACCATTTATGCAGAAAGAAGCTGTCCTTCTATGTTTGTGGTGCAATACAATAGAACCAGTGGAGAAATATTTCCTGAAAGGGTATTGAATGGTGTGTTTGATATGAAAGTTGATAGAAATGGATCAATACATTTGAGTGGCCAGTTCAATTGTTCGACCATGATACAGGAAATGTATGAGTGTCAAGCGCCCTCGTATCCTGGCTTTTATGCTGAGTTGGCAAGTTCCGGGGAGTGGTTGTCATTTCTCACGATTAATGCAAACATGGCAGAAGCAATTTATCTATCTGTTGCAAGTGATGGCTATATCTCCATACTTGGAGATGCTGTGGGACCTACTCTTCAATTCTCCAAGGGTCCAACATTCAACATGACATCTGCATTTTACCTGTTTTTTGCAGAAGTTTTGTTCGATGGGAACCCAATTGAATCATTGAATGTTGTTCCGAACAGAGGAGCAATGTTGTATGATTACTTTGTATTCAGTATGAGTGGTGAATTGTTTTCAACGTACAGATTTGGGTTCTTTGATGGCAAAGGACAAAGAGTGTTCCTGAGTGGATGGACAAACGATCGAGTTCTGAACACAACCATGTCAATCACAGGCAATTTCACTGTCTTTGCACAGGGACTTTCAACACATGGCAATATCATGGAGTGGACTTCGAGAGTTGAAGTTTATCAAGGAGAAGCATCAAAGGTTGCTCAGGCATTGACAGAACAAGAGAACAAGCTCAACCAATTGAATGGAACTCTGTTGGAACAGCAATTGACAGATTACACCCATGCTCTTGTTGATTCAATTCAAATCATTTCATCCAATCGAACAACTCAATTGTTGAGCAATTTACTGAATCTCATTGAATCCAAACAAGGGGAATTGAGTGGAAGTGCAACATTGGAGACTGTCAAATCTATTTCTCAACAGTACAGTTTCTTGTCAGAGAATTCAACGATTCAAGCATCTAATATCTTGACAAAAATCATGAAGAACAACAACACAAGCATTGCAGACTCAATTGTTGTTGCTCATAACATTGCCAATGTGATGATATCATCAAACAGTTCACAATCTCAGAAGAAGTCATTCACATCCATGATCTCAGTTCTGACTGAGAAGATTCGAGGAAACATGACTGAAGGACAAACATCAGAGTTGTCACTTCCATATCTTGAGACTGTGATCACAAAGGTTAATCAATGGTTTGATAATCATCTCAATACTACAATTGTTGTGAAACAACCATCATATGATGCAAGAAACAATGACAGAAGTAATGTGACTATTGTGATTCCAACTTCTTTGCTCTCTCAATCGAATGCATCATTCATTCAATGTGAAGCCATTGCGAATCCTCCTGACCCGTACTCAACCAAGTGTAATACCAAACAAGTGTCACCCACCATATCAACCATGCTATTTACAGACAATCAACAACTTATTCAAACTGTTGATTCATCTTCCAGAGTTTCAATTGAATCGAGCGTGACAGTTCCCAACACACTCAACTCGACAATGACTGATTTGTACAAGTATGCATGCAAATACTTGGACAGAAACAGCAATTTGTGGAAGAATGATTCTTCAGTTTGTCACACTGGAGTCACATCATTGAACAATTCAACAAATGAAGCGATCTCTGTTCGATGTCAATGCTCTCAACCAGTGACTCATGCAGTTTCATTGGACTATGTTCAATCATCTGATGGCTTGGATGAAAGTAACATTGGAGTTGGACAAGTTTGCACCAATCCATGTGGTTGTTCACAAACAGACTTTGGAAAGACATCCAAGAAGAAAGGAATGAAGGCTTATGGAATCGCACTGATCATTCTTGCTTGTTTAACAATACTCGTCATTGTCATTGCTGCTTTTGCACTGGTTGTGATTCTCTTGTTCAGAGCTACGCTTAAGAGAGGTTCCACAATCAAGAACACCGAAAAGAAGGAAGCACCCAATGAAATTGAGTCAAGGTTCGGCATGATGTACAAGTAAACACCCTTCTGTAGCTCCCAAACAGTTTGCGCCGGAGAATATCGGGAGCAAACTCGTTGGTATTATCTGTCATCGGGGCATGACCATATTTGATTGTGTCAAGTATCAAAAGAAACATCCGACTTGAAAACTCCCAGATTGACAGAACCACTTTCCTTTCCGACTTCCCAAACACAATCGCCAATGATGAATCCTTTTCTTCTTTTTTTGGTGACATTCCTTGTTATTGGCTTGATCTCCATTGTGAATTCGGTTTCTGCTGCTGCCGTAGAGAATACTCCTCTCTCACCTGGTACAAGTTTGTTTGGTCATGTGGAAGTGACCTCCACTCCGGACATGTACTTTCAACCCATGAAAGAGTCTGCAGCGGACAAGAGCTCCATTTTCAGGACTTTTTCAGTAATGCGTGGCGCCAATTCCACTCTCGCAAAGCTTGGTTCTCTTCAAGTCGATCCTGGTCAACATGTGATTGCAAAGTTTGACTCTCAAGTGAATGATTATGTCTGGGCAACTGCCATTGACTCTGTAGCCAACGGTTGTGAAGGATTTCTTGTGTTTCCTTCTTGCGACAGCAAGTCTGTCATTGCACTTCTGACAGGCTGTAAGGGTACGTTTGTTCAATTCAAGATCACTGGGGTGAGTGGTTCGTATTCGGTGATGATCAAGTATGATGTGAAGGGAGCATATGTTTGGCACAGGATGGTTCCTGTTGTATCTCCCTTTGTAACCAGCATCGCTTGTGAAAACCAGAATCGAGATGCCATTTACATGTCGGGAGGTTTCAAACAATACATCAAGTGGGATAATGTGACACTGTTTGGGAACGACAGTACATTCGTGACCAAATTAGATCACGAAGCAAGTGTTGTGTGGGCTGTGAAAGCAACAGGTATACAAGTAACTTCTCTGGCATCAGATGATCAGTACACATACCTTGGCGGCACATTGAATAATGCTACTTTTGGTAACTATTCTCTTGATCTTACATTGAGGGGTGGTGGTCTGTTCTTGGGCTCTTTGGATAAGAACGATGGAGGAGTTGTGACAATTGCTCCATTTGCAATCGGAAGCAATGTTAGTGTGATTACCAACATTGATGTTGGTTCCCCTGACATGATGGTTCTCTCTGGTAATATTTACGTCAATGAAACATTTGGAAATACTACCATATATGCCGATAGCGTCAATCCTTCCATGTTTGTGGTGAAATATAATAGAACCAATGGAGAAGTGAAATGGGTCAAATCATTGGACTTGGAAGGCGAACTAATTGAAATGAAAGTAGATAGAAATGGATCGATACATCTAATTGGAGGTTTTCTTTCACCAACAACGAGGGAGATGTGGGGTTTTTATCAAAAATTAACTGCTGTAGGTGAACAGTTATCATTCCTCACTACTAGGGCTATGTGGTCACAACTAAGAGGGTTATCAGTTTCAAAAGATGATTTTATCTCTATTCTTGGGGATTGTATTGGATCTACCTTCCAATTATCGAACGGTCCAACATTCAAAATAGTAACTAGCAATCTCGTACCATACTCTATATTTTTTGGGAGAGTGCTAGAGCCGAAGATTGAAGATTTTAGTGTTGTTCCGAGCAAAGGAGCCATGCTCTATGACAATTTTATGTTCTGCATGAATGAATTGTTTTCGACATACAGACATGGATTCTTTGATACCCAAGGGGATGCGAGCAATCAACGAGTGTTCATCAGCGAGTGGACAACGAATCGAAATCTGAATGCTACACTGCCCGTCACAGGTAACATCACTGTCTTTATGCAGGGACTCATGACACAAAGTGGTGTCATTGTAGAGTGGACATCCAATGTTGAGGTTTATCAAGGCCAAGAAGGATCCAAGGTTGCTCAAGCTTTGACAGAGCAAGGGAACAATATCAATCAGTTGAATGGAACCCTGTTGGAACAACGACTCACATACTATACCCATGCACTTGTGGACTCCATTCAATTAATTCAATCGAATCAAACAACTCAATTGTTGAGCAGTTTGATCAATATCATGGAATCCAAGCAAGGAGAACTGAGTGGAAGTGCAACATTGAAGACAGTCAAGGTTATCTCGCAACAGTATAGTTACTTGTCAGAGAACTCAACAATTCAAACATCCAATATCATGACAAATGTACTGAACAGCAACGATACAGTATCATCAAGAATTGTTGATTCAATTGTTGTTGCTCATAACATTGCCAATGTGATGATATCATCAAACAGTTCACAATCTCAAAAGGAGTCATTCACATCCATGGTCTCAGTTCTGACTGAGAAGATTCGAGGAAATATGACTGAAGGACAAACATCAGAGTTGTCACTTCCATATCTTGAGACTGTGATCACAAAGATTAATCAATCATCAATTCTCAATCTCAACACCACGATTGTTGTGAAACAACCATCATCTGGTGCAAGCAACAATGGCAATGTGACTATTGTGATTCCAACTTCTTTGCTCTCTCACTCGAATGCATCATTCATTCAATGTGAAGCAATTGCGAATCCTCCTGACCCGTACCCAACCAAGTGTAATACCAATCAAGTATCAGCCACAATTTCGGCTAATTTGTTCACATACAACCAGCAACGAATAGAAGTCGTCAATTCTGATTCGAGTGTCCCAATTGAATCGATGGTGACAATTCCCGACACACTCAACTCGACAATGGGTGATTTGTACAAGTATGCATGCAAATACTTGGACAGAAACAGCAATTTGTGGAAGAATGATTCATCCATTTGTCACACTGGAGTCACATCATTGGACAAATCAACAAATGAAGCGATCTCTGTTCGATGTCAATGCTCTCAACCAGTGACTCATGCAGTTTCATTGGACTATGTTCAATCATCTGATGGCTTGGATGAAAGTAGCATTGGAGTTGGACAAGTTTGCACCAATCCATGTGGTTGTAAAGAAAGTGAAGCACGCTCGTCCAAACAGAGGGGGATGAAGACTTATGGTATCGTTCTTATTGTTCTCGCTGGCTTTACTGTTATAGTTGTCGTCATTGCTGCTTTTGCATTAACTTTACTTCTTTTGCTCAGAAAGAGGAGGAGATTTATACCCACTAACACCAAGAATACTGGAGTAACAGACAACATCGAGTTAAGATTCCAGACAATGAACAAATAAACATAGAGGACACATTGTAGGAGATAAAACCCGATGTGCCCTATTCTCATTCCAATTCGTTTTGGTAAAAATGTCCTGTCGTCATTGGCATTCGTCGCGCGATATCATCTAGTTGAGATATTGGAGGTTCGGGATGTTGTCCGTTGGGAATTTGAACCTCCACCACTTCGAGCAATGGATAACCTCATCTGTCATAATTTTGGATATCTCCCGTTCGTACTTTTCTGATTGAGCTAGAAGATAGGCATCGACCGCATAAATGCAAAAGTTCGACAAACCTACACAAATGAAAACACTCATCATACTTATTTCTTTGCTCCTCATTGGTTCATTTGCTGTAGAGGGTCTGGTCTCTCCCACAAATTTGTTCGGTAACGTGGAAAGTGCTGGCGATCCCAGTCAAGTAGCAATCCCTATGAGACAGGCCATAGTAGACAAGAGAACGATTTTCAGAGTTTTTAAGGTGATAGATTCTTCAGTTAATTTAACCCTCGGATCTTTTCAAGTCCCTCCGAGTAGTCATATTGTGGCCAAGTATGACGCACAATTGAATGATTATGTCTGGGCTGCCTCTATCAATATTAACGAAGAACGTCTTTGTTGGGACAGTGTGGTACTGCCCTCTTGTGACGGTGAATCCGTTATTGTTGTTTTCGGGGTGTGTTATGGATTCTTCCCTCAATTCAATACTACTGGAGACGCTGGTTCGTTGATCATCAAGTATGATGGCACGGGACAGTATGTTTGGCACAAGAAGGTGAACTCTTCCTATGGCAGCACTGTGGCGAGTATAACATGTGTGGAGAGTAGGGATGTTTTTTATGTGGCAGGTGTTTTCGAACAGAGTATCCAATTGGACAATGTGACACTGACAGGCGACTCGAACAGTGCCTATGTGGTTAAATTTGATCACAATGCAAGAGTTGCGTGGGCAACGAATGCAACAGGAGTGCAATTAACAGCTATGACAGTAGATGAACACAGTGTGTACATCGCGGGTGCACTTGAGAACGCCAACTTCGGTGACTCGATCGGCATTCTTGGAACTCATATCTTCTGGTGCAGTTTGAACCGGGATAGTGGAGATTTTTTGGAAGTGGTCCCATTTGCTACGGGAAGCACCAAAAGTTCTGTTACTAGTATTTCTGTTGGTACTCATGACACAATATATCTCTCAGGTTTCGTCTTTGTGAATGCAACTTTGGGAAACTCAACTATTTTGGGTAGCAAGGATTATCCCTCCATGTTTGTGATGCAATACAATCGAACCAATGGAGACGTTGTCTGGACCAAATCACTATTCCCAGAAGGATTGTTCCACGCAGTATTCAGTATGATCGTTGATAGTAAGGAGGAATTACACACAGTTGGTGTGTTCAATTACGCAGCAGGCCTTGAGGAGATCTTTTCATGTAACACAAACACTTTTTCTGGTTATTATGCAAAGTTGACAAATTCTGGAGAGTTATTGTCCTTCCTGTCGATTACTGGGAATGTAGTGGAAGCAGTTTATCTCTCTGGCGGAAATGATGGGTACATGTCGGTGTTTGGGGATGGTATGGGAGCAATGGTTCATTTTCAACATGGTTCAACACTCAACATCACAGATAGTGTGTTCATATACTTGGCAGAGATTTTGGAACCTAAATCTGAGGCATTCAATGTGGTTCCCACAGAAAGAGTTACATTGAATGATGACTTTCAATTGAGCATAACTGACGAATTGTTTTCAACATATCGATTTGGATTCTTTGATTTGAAAGGTGAAAGGGTATTTCTCAATCAATGGAATGACTCTCGATTTCTGAACACAACGATTTCGACCACTGGCAATTTCACTGTATTCGCACAGGCCTTGACAAATCATGACCAAATTGTGGAATGGACTTCCAGCATTGAAGTTTATCAAGTTGAGGGTCCAAAGAACAACACTGATAATGGCAATAATGGCAATAACAACAACCATGGCACCTCAGCAAGTAAGAAGAGAAAGTTAAAGCCCTATGCAATTGCTTTGATTGTTCTTGCTTGCGTATTCATAATAATCAGTGCCCTGGCTCTTGTTGTCACTCTGGTTGCCATTCTCTGCTTCAGGAAAAGGAAGAGTAAGCAAAATGCAAGGGAGGATAAGTACAAAAACAAGAATGACACCGATTTGGAGATGAGGTGCGAAACCAAATAATGAACTAGGACCATCCCCCAAAAAGAACATTCTTGCTCTCTCTTGTCTAGAACATGATTTTGACACCCTCCCCTCCCAAAACATTCGAATATCAGGTTTGACATTGCAAACCCTTAGTATGGTCCAATCATTTTAATAAATTGGAAGATATTGATGGTACAAGATGTGGTCCGCTGCACCGCGGGCATGAAGAAATTGAACCACCACCATTTTCGGTCTTGGATAATCATGTTGTCAACCCAATAGTCGCCATCTGTCACCAATCTCTGATATTTTCCATTGGACCCAATCTCAAGAACTTGAGCTAAAAGATAAGACATCGTTGAAAACCACCACCCACGTCAAAACACACACAAATGAAAACTCTCTATGTCTTAGTAGTCACAATTTTTGCTCTTCTACTCATTGGTTCCAAATCATCGTCGTTGGTTGAGAGTCATGCATCTCCATCAAACATGTTCGGTGACATCCAAACAATGTTCTCAACAGACCTACAATTCGTCCCAGTCAAAGAAGTAGCTGTCAACAGGAGAACAATCTTCAGAACATTTTACACCATGAGTAACATCATGAGTTCTACGCTCGGTTCAGTTCCAGTGCAACCAGGTTACCACGTCATTGCCAAGTATGACTCACAATTGAAAGACTATGTCTGGACCACTTCCATCGACTCGGGATCAACATGTGCGGACTCCATCCTTTTGCCTTCTTGTGATCAAGAGTCTGTCATTTTAGTTCTGGTGAACTGCCGTGCGGGCTACTTTCCACTTTTCAATACAACAGGGAAGGATGCAACAACAATGATCAAGTTTGATCGAGATGGACAATATGTTTGGCACAAGAAGGTAGCTTCTACATATCCCACTGTGGCCAGTGTTAATTGTGATGAAAACAACGAGGATATCTTTTTCTTATCAGGTATCTTTCAGCAGAGCATTCAACTGGACAACATCACCCTTGCAGGTGGCTCGGACACAGCATTCGTGGCAAGATTAGATCACAACGCAACAGCAGCATGGGCAACAAAGGCAACTGGTGTGCGAGCAGATTCTCTGGCATCAGATGATCAACATGTGTACCTTGCTGGTGCACTTCAGAATGGAATCTTTGATGACAGTATCAATATTGATGGAATCAATCTCTTTTTGGCTACTTTGAACAAGAATAATGGCGAATTTTTGAGGATCACTCCATTTCCAACTGGAAGTTACTTGAGTGATACTAGGAGCATTTCTGTTGGTCCTGAAGACACAATCTATCTCTCTGGTTATGTTTTTGTGAATGTTACATTCGGAGATACGACGATTCAATCCATTCCAGACAAGAGCTTTCCTTCCATGTTTCTTGTCCAATACAATCGAACCAATGGAGAAGTTGTCTGGGCCAAATCACTGTTCCCAGAAGGAATGTATCATGCTGTGGCAAGTTCAACCCTTGATAGATATGGGTCGATTCATCTTGTTGGTTTCTTCAATTGCACGGCAAGCCTTGACAAGATCTATTCTTGTGATGCGGAAGCCCTGACTGGCTTTTATGCAAAGTTGACTGGTTCTGGAGAGGTCTTATCGTTCCTCACAGTTCAAGGTATTGGAACAGAAAGCGACTACATCTCTGTTACTGACGATGGTTACATCTCTGTCTTTGGAGCCGCTTTGGGACCTGTTGTGCACTTCCAGTATGGCCCAACAGTCAACACAACAGATCCGTTCTTCTTCTATTTTACAGAGATCCTGGAACCGAAAATTGATGGACTTAGTGTTGTCCCCAACAAAGGACTGATGCTCTATGACTACTTTTTCTTCAATACAACTGACGAGTTGTTCTCCACATATAGATTTGGGTTCTTCAACGCCCAAAAGCAAAAGGTGTTCCTCTGTGAGTGGGACGACAACCGAGTTCTGAACACAACGTTACCAATTTCCGGAAATGTCACTGTGTTTGTTCAGGCACTCTCGAATGCAGATGAGATTGTGGAGTGGACCTCCAGTATCGAACTGTTAGAGCCAAAGACTGGCGAATTTAAGGTCACTCCCAACAAAGGACTTATATTGTATGACTACTTCCAATTTAGTACCACTGACGCGCTGTTCTCAACATATCGATTTGGATTCCTTAACGCAGAAGAACAAAGAGTGTTCCTCAGTGAATGGGATGGTTATCGAGTGCTGAACACCACAATATCAATTTCAGGCAATGTCACTGTGTTTGTGCAAGCATTGTCTAAACACAATGCGATTGTGGAGTGGACTTCCACAATTGAATTGTTAGATCCCATGGTTGGCCAACTTAATGTTGTTCCTAACAGAGGAGCGAAATCGTCTGACTACTTTCTATTCAACACCACTGATGAACTGTTTTCAACATATCGTTTTGGACTCTTTGATGTGGAAAGTAGAAGGGTATTTCTCAATCAATGGAATGACTCTCGCATTCTGAACACAACAATTTCGACCACTGGCAATTTCACTGTATTCGCACAGGCCTTGACAAATCATGACCAAATTGTGGAATGGACTTCCAGCATTGAAGTTTATCAAGTTGAGGGTCCAAAGAACAACACTGATAATGGCAATAATGGAAACAACAACAATCATGTCACTTCACCAAAGAGAAAATTGAAAGCCTATGCAATTGCTCTCATTGTTCTTGCTTGTGTGTTTGTCATTCTCATTGCACTGGCTCTGATTGCAACACTGGTTGCCCTTGTCTTCTTCATGAGAAGAAAGAGAAAGGGAGAAAGGAACAATCATATTCACAACAACGACAAGAATAACAATGATGTAGAGTTAAGGTCTCAAACAAAATAAACATCATCTTAGAACCAAGATAACTCCTCAACATTTAGTTGAACTAACTTCTATTCTGAAATTAAACTAAAAAGAACACACACATACATGATTTATTCGTCCACAAATCTTGCATTGTGAAACACACTGACCACATCGTCATCATCTTCCAATGTTGACACAATCTCCAACAAGTTCTCCGTATCTTCCTGATTCACCACATCAACCGTCATGGTCGGATGATAAATGACTGACATTTCAGAGTCTGATCTTTGAACATGACACTCTTGTTTCAACTGCTCAGAATTGACAAATCCTGCAAGTAAAGTTCGATTCAAATCATGAACTTTTGCCGGTTCAGTCAACACGATGAATCTCACTTCCGTGAACGCAATCAATTGTGCCTCATCACTATCACTGTGGTCAACCGTTTCCAAGTGATACTCCTCCTCTTCATTGAGCAAGTCCATCATCACAAGTTCCATATTTTCCTTGATGGAATCAGTGACCTTGTCATGAGGCACAAAAAGACTGCATACAACGGAACCCCTCTGTTGGAAACACCACAGAGTCTTTGTTCCCATCGTTCCTTTATTATCCTTGAAGGCGATACGCATATTTTGAGCTGTTCGCGTTCGCTTGTCCGTGAGGCACTCTATGACGAAACCGACACCACAGGGTCCCGTTCCCTCGTAAAGAATGCGCTCCATGGCCAGGGCGTCCTTGTCCGTTGCCGACTTGATTGCGCGATCGATTACGGTTTTTGGCATGTTCATCTTTCGCGCCTTGTCTAGAATCAAGCGGAGTCTGAGATTGGATGAAGGGTCAGTATCTCCGTTGGACTCACGGATAGCACTCGTAATTTCCTTGGAGCACTTGCCAAGTTTTTTCATCTTTTCGCCATCCGTCACTTTTTTCTATTGTTTTTTGTATTTGTTGTATTCAGTGATTGCAATAGGAGTTTTTGAGTCGGAATTTTGTTGCTTAACTTTCAGTCAAAAAATGACAAAAAAAACGAACCTTGTGTCGAATCTTACTCCACTTGTTGTGACCTGCGAAACGCAACTGTTGTTGTTGTTGCTGAGCAAATAAGAAATGATTGTTGGAGAGTACATTGGTGAAGCTGTTGTTGTGACCACTGATGGCTGTTGTTGTTCCGAGTGGAGATGGTGACCATAAGCGCTGGTGCTTTGTTGTGGATTGCAGTTTGGATGCAATGATGTTGATTCTCTTGTTGCCCAGCATTTTTTGTTTTTGTTGTGAGCTCGGAGAAATAAAGATTTTTTCGCGCTTTTTTCACAAGATTCATGTCAATCAAATGAATGAAGTATGTTGTATTATGTATGATACAAAAAAGGTGGATGTACATCTATTTGAGTTAGATGGCACCATAACCAGAATCTTGGCTTGCACCAGTGTTGGTTGAACCAGTGGATGCTCTGTCAAACTCAGAGTATCCGGTGTTGACTCTTCCGCAGCTAATGACAAACTTGACACCGTCCAATAGCAGACTTGGCAAATCCATCCAGAACTCGTGGTTTGGAATGATGGCAACACCTCTCTCACCCTTGAATGCATTGTAACCGGCACCAATGGTCAAGTAGGCAACAATAGCAATCATGCCCAACAGAATGAACACACCACCGACGCTAATCTTTCTAATGGATGGGTTGAGAGTGGTAGTGAATGATCCCTTGAGAATATAGGCTGGTTGGTATGCAGTGGATAATCCAAAGCTGTCAGACACAATCACGTTCACAGCATATTCCTTCTTTGGATCAATATCGACCAGGTATTGAACATTCTTGGCGGTTGGGTCAACCTTGGCAGTTCCAGCCTCGATACCATAGTATTGAATACCACAGACGGTGTCAAAGTTGAAAGGTAGGTACTTGTTGTTCTTCTTGGTCAACTCAACAAGATAAACAGTGTAGTAGAATGATCTATCAGCAAACTTTGGTGGGGGAACAGCCATTGGAATAGTAAGTCGCACTTGCTTGCTCTTCATTGGTCCTCCGCTCAAAACAGGCTTTTTGACAAGAGGTCTGGAGCCAAAGTCAGTAGAAGCGTGAATGGAATAGACAGTAGCCTCCTTTTCGTTCATCAACACACTAAGATAATATTCAGCTTTGGTGCTCTTTGAGGTTTGAACAGTTTGGACTCTGGTGTTCTTTGAACGAGTAGAAGCAAAGTCCTTCTTGTCCTTGGTTGGCTTCTTGTTGTCAGCATTGGAGGACACATAAACGTATGGAGCAGGCTCAGTAGTACATGCCTCGACGACAATATTCAATGCCTGTGGGTTCTGAACATTGTTCAAAGATCTAAAGTAAGTGTACTGACCTGGGACAGTGGTTTGAGTCTGAGGTTGATCCAAAGCCAGGTATCTAGGAGAACTTGCTTTGTTCAAAGAGACTTCATAGTGGCTTGATGAACCAATACCGTACAATGCCATGTACAAAGTTCTGCCAAACTTAAGAAGAGACTTGTCGAGTTTCATCAAACGATCATTTGGTCCCTTGGAGAAGAGAATGTTATGTTGCTCGGATGGGATGTTTGCGTAATCTTGATTCATGTAAACATCAACTGCTCCGTTCAGGACTCTGATGCTGAAATAGTAATCCTCTTGCTCAGTTGCGTTTGCATATGGCAGCCAGAAAGCATAAAGAATTGGTGTTTCGCTTGGAGCAACACCGAATCTTGGAACACCTTCTCTAATGTATGCAAAATATGGCAATGAAGATGCACTAATGAAATAGTTGGAGTTCTCGAGAGCTTCAACAACAACTAACCAGTCACCACCGCTAACAAACTTTGGGTCGTTCTTTGGAACGAAGATTGAATTACCTGGCCATGATGTTGCGGCAAAATCATTGTGGTCCTTTGTTGGAAGAATTGACGAGTTGGTAGAAATGTACATGTTTGTTCTACCACTGATTAAAGTAGTGGCAAACATTAGACCTTCAGAGTATGGAGACACATAGGTACGGAATTGGTAGCTAGATCCTTGTGGTGCAACTTCAAACATGTTAAATCTGTTGACTGGCAACGATTGATGGTTTTGACGCACGGTAATGGTGTAAGGAATCTTGTCACCCGAAGCATACTGACCATAGACACCAATGTGATAGACACCGGCTGGAGCATTTGGAATGTTCAAGAAATCGTTACCAAACTCAGTGGATGCATAATCTCTGTCGTACTTTGTTGGCTTTTCAGTGTGAGTACTGACGTACAAGTCAGCCTCATCATCAGCAGATGACAATTCGAGATTGATGTTAATGGATCCAGCATTGGTCACCTCGAAGCTGTAGTACTGATATCTGTCTGTAGCAACGGAACCAGAGAGAACAACACCGTCTTTGAGAGGTACAGATCCTCCAGAAATAAGTGCGAGGATTGCGAAGTAACCAGTGGTTTGAGATGCGCCATAAACAGAAATGAATACTCTGTTCTTGCCTTGAATGTTTGGATCGTTTGCAGGAATCACAACAGTGTCCTCTCTCCAACCATTGCTATACCAGGTGTAGTTGTCCTTCTTTGGTCGTTCAATGGTGGCAGAGACGAACAGATCGACATCGCCCTCCCATGGTAGAACACTGATGGACAAATCCTTCTTCTGGCCTGGAGGATAATCAAAGACAAAGAGACGATAGAGTCCAGATGGTACTTGATTCTCATAATTTGGCTCAGCATCTCTCAACACGGTTGCGGTTTGCAATGTTTGAGCAGAAATGGTAAAGGTGGCACTGGTTCTGCTGTACACACCAAAGTAGTATGTTCCAGTGTTGGTTGGAGGAGGGAAGTAGAAGAATCTACCACCTGATTCGGATCGACCGGCAAGATGTTCATACTTGTTGGCATCTGGACGAGTTGTCTCTGTTGAGGCATAGACTTCGACAGAGTCCTGTTGTGTTGGTGTCACAGTAATTGAAAGACCGGACACAGAATCACCATGTGCAAACTTGTAGTAGGTGTATTGGCCTGGACCAACAACACCAAGTTGATCAACACCGTCGTTCAATTGAGTGCTAGTGTACTCGGTCTGGACAAGCAATTGGAAAGGAGTTTCAATGCGATATCCATGAACGGCAATATAATAGGTGGTAGCTCTCGCACTTGGAACAACAATGGCATCACCACTGAATGACTCAGCGGACCATTGATGATTGGCCTTGGATGGAGGACCAGAGGTAATGTTTGTAGTGACATACAAATCTGGATCACCAGAACTGATGAGTGGATCAACAGTGAATGACAATGTATGACCAGGATTCTTCAAAGTAAATTTAAAGTAACGATCACCATTGGCTTCGACATAGTTGGATGAGGCAATACCCTCAATCAAATCAGTATAGGTATCCTTCTTGTTGATCGATATGGCAAAATACGTATCCAAAAAGAATCCATAAACACCAATATAGTACACTCCATTGGGCTTGTAGTGTTGATCAGTGGTGTGAATGCTTAAACCGTCAAAGCCAAACAAGGCAGCTGACCATTCAAAGTCAGTTCGAGTTGGCTTCTGGTTTGTGGTAGACACATACACATCGGGATCACCATTGATTGGAGTGACAGAAATGGTAAAGTTAGAGGCATCGTCCAATTGGAACTTGAAGTAGGTGAAATTTCTTTGGACACAGTAGGACACTTGAGTTGCACCCAAATCCAACTCGGCATGCACTGTTTATATCATCATTCAGCAACAACAACAAGAAGAAAAAAAATGGAATTGTGTGAATGAGCGAGCGACAAAGATTTACAAAAAAAAGAAATGATCAAAAAAAAATTGTGTGACGACATACTGTTGGTTGGATAAACGTTCAACAAGTAATCAGCAGGTGTGTAACCATAGACACCAATGTAGAAAACAGAGTCTGCCTTGGTTGGCCACAAATTATCGCTTCTCTTGATACTCTTAATCTCTCCATGAGGTGTGGAACCACCCAAGATACAGTTGGTACACTTGTGGTTGGCATCAAGTTGTGGATCGCGATCTGTTGCAATAAACAAATCAGCGTCACCAGAATAAGGAGACAAAATGAAGAGCAAGTGATCATCACTTGTCATGGAAGCTAGCTTTGACACTGGTAGGTGATAGGTGGTCATTTGATGCAAACCAGTCTAAAAAGCACATGATGATCATCATATGTGTGAGTGTGAGCTAATCATCGTACGAGTTTGGCGCCACTTTAAAAAAGTGGAGCGAAAGATTTTTTGTTGTAAAAAAAACAACTTACTTTGGAGCGAATGCCCTTTCCAACGTTTTCAATGACCGTCTGGGCATTTGTGATGGTGGACAGTGTAATCAGTAGTAGTACTGCAGCCAATAACAGCCAGTAGTTGACACGAGAAGGAACTCTTGTCATGTTGTTGTTGTTTTTTTGTACTTGTCTGTTTTGGTTTGATTTGCTTTTTTGATTCTTCTTCTGTTCTCGGTGTTGGTTTCCAGTGGAGCAATCGAATCAACACGCAGATCAGTCGGAGGTCGGAGTTCGCTGCTGCCCAACACGCAACTGGAAACCAGTTCTCCTTTTACGAGGTTCAAGACAAGAAACATTCAAGTTGAAGGGTATGCATAAAAAGAGGTCACCAAATGCTTCGTAAAAGCATCAAACAAAAACGATGATGTGATCTTTCAAGAAGGCACATTTCTCCGACGCTTTCTCCGATGCAGAAAAAACTATTGTAACATGTTCCCCTTCAAAGTATTCTCCGCCATCATGCCAAATTCCTTCTCAACGTTCTGGTGGTGTTTGTCGAGAGACATCAAAACCAGAAAACAAAATCAGACGCAATGACTTTGAATCACTCACCAGATGGAAGTACAAGCTCCGGAAACACCCAACACATAATTTGTGCTCGAATTTCTCAGGATAAAGTAAACCAATTGGACAGATTCAAAGAGTATTGCCTCAGCAGCGATGATATCCTGGAGATATCCACTGACCATCATAATAACAACATTTTTCTTTATGTTTCCTCTAGTCTACAAAGGACAACAACTGTTCGGGGCTTCCTGACTAAAGTACTACAACTGGATCTCATGATTAACATGACTGTACCTGGTGAAAGCCCGAATGAGAGAGTTGTCTCCGAGCCCGAAACAGAAGATTGCAAGGATGTCACTCCAGACAGCTGTAAAGAGGACTTAGTTTTTCAGAGAACAATTAGGCTCAAGATCCGTGAACAATTCCACTATGACTTGAGACAAGAACTCGACACATTACTGTTCAAATGGCCCACTGTAAAATACAGCTTTATCACAACTAAGGAGAACAAGATGTGTATTAAAATGGAAAGCTCGAACGGAAGAGAATTAAATGGATTCGTTGATGCTGCTCGTCAGATGATTCCAGACATACAATTGAATTTGAATGAAGAAAAGATGAAAAGGCTCAAGCAATCGAATTTCTTGTTGGAACAATTTAAGGATTTGAAAGTTGACGTCTCTTTCAATTATAGAGCTTTATGCTTGTGTGGAGTTGGTGCATCTAGTGTCGATTCTGCTGTTCAATTGATTTCGGAGCACTTGAACTTGCATACTGATCTACATAGAACCATCCATGACAATAGAAAGGAGAGCAGTGTTGGGGTGAGGCAGGATTCGCTCCAATGGAAATCTGACAACGTATCAGAGGCTTCAATCCCCTCATTCTCCATTTATCTGAAGTGCATTGATATTACCAAGTTAGCTGTCGACAGCATTGTGAATGCAGCAAATGAACAGCTTTGCCACGCGGGTGGAATCGCTAGAATCATTTCTGATGCAGCAGGGCCAGATTTTGAGAGAGAATGTAGAGTCTTTATCAACAAAAACGGACGTTTGAAAACAGGAGCTGCAATGACAACTGAGTCAGGTCGTTTGAGGAATTGCGAGAAAATAATCAATGTCGTAGGGCCAGTGTGGTCCGGTGGACGCTCCAACGAAGATGCCTTGCTCAAAAGAGCGATTACAAGTGCACTAGAAGAAGCTGAGAAGCACAAGTTATCAAGCATTGCAATACCAGCAGTATCAGGAGGGATATATGGTTATCCATTGAAACGATGTCTGTCTGTCATTACAAAAGCTGTCTTTGAATATGTTCAGAATGAACATCCCCAGTATATCACCGAGTGCTACTTGGTACATGTTGACAAAGAAGAAGCAATTCCAACGTGGAGACATGTCTTCAAGGAGACTGCGAGGCAATACCTTTCTTTCGACTATAGAGAAAAATTCACAGACACTTGTTCCAACCAAACGAAAATGTCAAAAGATTTCATTTCAGAGTTTTGAATAAACAGAAGCATATGATTTTGCTCTTCCCTTCCTTCACTTTGAAAGCTCTGATACAATGTTCTGTTTTCCGTAGTCGAATTTGGCGGAATTTGACAAATCACACGTTTGCAAACAAAAAAACAGAAAAAACAATGTTCACTTCTCACCAATTTGCAAATGCATCTACAATGGACCAACTACACTCGGCCATTGCCAAAAAAGATTTCGCAACAGTAAAACGTTTGGTCGCTGTTGAAAAGGCTGATCTTTTTGGTTATAGCTATGACAGAAATGCCCTACATAACGCGAGTGTGTATGGCAACACTGATATCCTTCAATTTTTGTTGGATAATGGCAGTGCACAGGACATCAATGCGCGAACTACAGATTTTCATTTGACTCCACTCATGTTGTCATCGGAGAAGGGTCACACGGGCGCCGTAAAACTTTTGCTTCAATATGGCGCCGATCGGAGTTTGGTGAGCGTTCACAAGAAATCCGCGGCAGATTTTGCGCGCGAAAAACGCCATGAAGAAATTTTACAGTTGCTCTTGGCTGGTGGTGGCAATACACCATTGTCGTTGCTCTCATCATCTGAAGCTTCAGCAACAGTTGTGACTCCAACACAACAAATAAAGGTAGACCCTATTCAGAAGCTTCTTGCACAAGAAGTGAATGACCTCAAGCAGAGATTAGCTCTACTGGAGCGTCAGTATCATGAGCTTTCAGCTCGCCTCGACTCTAAAGCTGACTGTGTTCCTCCTATGGCTACGACAAACACTGAAAGCATCACAGGTGAATCAGAGTTGGTCTCTGCCAAAGTGAATGAAGAGAAGGCACCAAGTGTGGAGCAGGCTCTTGAATTGTTAACCAAAGCAATCAACCAAGAGACGGCAAAATCTGTGCAAACTGTTCAAGAATATAGAAGTGCTCAAAGCAAGATGCATCAAGTTCTAGTGGCGGTTGCACAATTGTCACAACAGCTCACAAATTCTCTGCAATAAACTGTTGAGCCAATTTGAAGATGATCATGGTCATTATTGTACTCAAACTACTAGAAAGCCAAGAAGAAGATTCAATCATGGTGAGTCGTGCAAGAAGACAGTCACTGATGAAGTTCCTGTTGAGTTGAATCTCAGTAACCCAGACAGCGAGTTACAGAGCCCCCAACTCAACGAACACAGAAAAAGATCAGCATGTATCACCGTTGATGACACAACTACCAACAAGATCCCGGTCAGGTTGGCCAGTATCAAGTCAGGTGCTCTCCTTAGGTCCTACCAACTAACTAGGACTACGGAACCGAACGATCTGACCTCACATATGGTGTTCCAGATGGTAATGGAGACCCTTGCAAGGAAATTACAACCCGACATTACAAGAAGAGAATGAATTCTGTTGCGTAGGAATACCATTCAACTAGGCAAACCTCTCACCCACAAATAAAAGTTCCGCAAAATGGCTCAGTTTGTTGCATTAAAAATCCTTTGTCTTCGTAGTTTAACGACATGTTGCGAAGAGATTTAGGTAAATTTCATCTTTAGGACTTTCTGAGAGGCACAATCATCACCATATGCAACATTCCAGATCCTTTGGGACATGGCCCGATACCCCTTTGCTCTCATTCCAGCATAAAGCAGTGCCAATTGGTGCACTATTACATAAGTAGCTGGTGATAAGGTGCCCCTATCTATGAAGATTCTGCGAGACCTAACTTGAGTTCCAATTGTTGCCTCATTTACCTCGAGCATATTCTGAATGAGAGATATGATACTCTCTGGGAAATTGAAGAAGCGGTATGCAGTAGTGATCGCGTTATGTGGTACACTATCGAAAACTTTGGAGATATCAGTTAGGGGGCAAATAACTGTACATCCTTTCTGTTGGCGTGGTCGATCACGCCTCTAATGATTGATAGCTTCTCCCGGATGTCCCTAATTTTGCGACCACCACCCTGTGTTATTGAACACACCTGCTTTCTCGGCTACCTTTGCAACTCTCATGATGTGGGGCTTGCCTAGTGGAGTGACAGGCCTACGCAACAAGTCAAGCGTGGGTTCTCATACTCACGAACAACAGGGGTGTGTTCGTTTTTTCATTTCTTTTTTTTAATACAACAAATGGTGCTCACCACGTTGCGGAACTTTTATTTTTCTTTTGCGTGAGAGCAGGCTTGCCTGCTCTCAATTGTCTGACATGATGTGGTGCTTGCCCAGTGGAGTGGCAGGCCTACGCAACAGAATTCATTCTCTTCTTGGAATGTTGTTTTGATCCCTTCTTCAGGGACTCATTGCGAGGGCCTCCACTACCATCTGGAGCACCACTGGTGATGTCAGATGGCTCCGTAATCCAGGACGTGGTCCAGTTGGTAGGACCTACGGAGAGCACCTGACTTGAAACCTGGCCGGGATCTTGTTAGCAGCAGTGTCACCAACGGTGACACGTGCTGATCGTTTCTTGTGTTCGTTGAGTTGGGGACTCTGTAACTCACAGTCGGGGTTACTGAGATCCAACTCAACTGGATCTTCTTCGGTGGCTGTGCTTCTTGCACGGTCCACCATGATTGCTCGGGCAGCAATCTCTTTCTTGACTTTCTTGAACACCTCGGAGGTGTTCAATACTAGTTCGAGGATTGCTCTGTTACGAGCATCCTCATCAATGGTGT
Organism: Tetramitus jugosus; assembly: GCA_937625935.1. NCBI lineage: Eukaryota > Heterolobosea > Eutetramitea > Acrasida > Vahlkampfiidae > Tetramitus > Tetramitus jugosus. Next base: position 252,945 of record OW569388.1, on the reverse strand, counting down.
TGTTGGTTGGCTCTTGGGTGACCGTAGTTGGAGTGGCGGGATGGGACTCCGGCATGATCGACTCCCAATCATCGGTCGTAGACGGAGTCGAAGGTTCGAATTCGGAGATTCGCTCCGGCGTCCTTGGATGCGAGGGGAATCCGGTTGACGGAAGACATATCTTTTAACACACTGACTTGGTGGCGCAGATCGTCCACCATAGCCAGTAGCTCTTGGTACATCTTGGTCAGCCTCTTGCTGACAGCCTTGACAGGATCACGTGGGCGTGGAAGGAAGCGCTTTGCTTCCACCTCCACTGGCATGGATTGAACGTTTCGAAGCAAAGCTTCGGCATACGTTTCGGACTCCATCACAACAAAGGCGGTGTCGTGCTTCTTGAGCACGTTCTTGACCTTTGTTGTGCCGAGCATGGCCTTGATGTCGTCCTCCGTCTTACCTTTGACACCGTGGAGGACGACCTTCTTGGCACAATCTACGTTGTGCTTGAGTGCTGCCTTGCAGCCACTCATCTTCTTGTTGCGGTTGAAGGATTCAACAAATGGGTAAATGTTGTCATCAACAACAGTTACCCACGCAACAAACCTCTTGGGGCCCTTCTTGATGACTTGGACCCTGGTGAGCAAATCACCAAAATCCAAGCCTTGGCCAAGGCAGCCTTGGGGGAATCATCGCACTTTCCAGTGATGATGACCTCCTTGCTGCTTGGCGCAGTTCCTCTTGGCGCTGTGCTCCACACAGCATAGCGTGGATTCTCATACTCACGAACAACAGGTGTGTGTTCGTTTTTTCATCGGCGTTTTGGTTTTTTATTTATTTTTTTTTTTTTTTAATACTAATACGGTTTTTTTTCTTTTTTTTTTTTTTTTCCATACAACCTGGCGTTGCCACTTTATTCTTTACAACATTTTAGAAGCGATTCTACTCTGCACCGGCACGGTGCAGAGTATTGTATCACTCCCTATCGACTTCAAGTCCGTGAGGACTAACATTTGTAGTGCTGATCATTGTTTCTCTCCACCGTTCCTTTGAGGCAGTGAACAGCGTGTGGAGTGCTTTGATGCACATTCTTTTAGTGTTGTTGATCACATTTTCTACCCTCTTTACAGCGTCTTTTCTTTTGCTGGCTGATTAAGTTCTTGAGAATATTAATACATCGGGGGCGTGGCTCAGTTGGTAGAGCGCTTCCTTAGCATGGAAGAGGTCCTGGGTTCGATTCCCGGCGCCTCCACGACCTTTTGCTCTGATCAATGGGCAATTTTATTGTGTGTTTGTTTTCCTGATTGTATTAGTGTACTCTGTTGATCCCATTCTCAGAGCTGTCTTCACCTCTTGCAGAGTGAGAATAAGGCGATTGATTTGCAGTAAGGCATCTTGATATTTATCCTCCTCCTTCTCTTCTTGAGTAGCGTCATCCAATGATCTCTCTTCATCAGCATGGCCTGATGCTTCCATCAAGATATCTGCTAGCTTGAACCGGTCAAAAATTGGGCTGTCGAATAGGTAAGAAGATCCTGTGATTCCACGATTTGGAATGCTCGTAGGCGAGCCTTAGGAGCATTGTATCCGTTGTGAGGGGATCCAACAAAGCGTTATGGAGATCGTACACGGTGTTCATCCGATTTCTCTTGATAAAAGAGGACTGAACCATGTTGCACATGTTACCATACAACGTGTTTTCTCTACTAGCCTCTTTGCTCACATAGTCTTCGAGCTTGGAGAGCATATCCACCCTCAAGGCGCGGAGCTTGGGATTCTTTGTCTTCACTCCATTCAACTTGCCCTTGTTCGTTTTAATGTTCTCATTCAGTGGTCTGAACGAGTTGGGAGCCCGGGCAGTGAGATCAGTAATAGTGGTCTCAGAGTTTAAGAAGATATCAAACTCTTCTAACGCGATCCCGTTGTTGTAATGGTGACTCATGTTGCTTGTGAGTCAGTGAGTCACAAAATTGAAAGTCTTTGTGCAAATTTAACGAAATGTTTGGGTCAACTGGGTTACATTTATTGAACTTCATAATGACTGTTGAATATTTTACGTATATTACAAGGGTTAAATAACAACTTAGAAGGACATGTCACAACCCGGTCCGAAGCGGGAATGATCATTTGAATACCGTTTATACGTGTATGATCGGAGACTACCTGTCGTTTGGGACAACAACGCGCAAAACTGTCAGCGGTCAGACGTGGCATCATTGTCAAACCACGAAAGTTCAATTTGACAAGGTTGACCGTAGCATTTTTGTTGGTGACAAAGGCAGAATATACATCCTTGGCACACAAAGAAGAAGATACCTAGACCATGACTCAGGACGATCACCCAGAGACAGATGATATGCAAGAAATGGTGTTGGGAGAACTACTAGACCAACCAGATGAGTATCTGAACAGAAGCAACACTAATTGTCATGTTCCACGAGCCTCCAAGCATTCCAACTTGGTTATTCAAGAAGACTTTGATGATAGTTACATTTCGAAGTGTGAAGATTTTGATATCTATCTCTCTTCCGAGCTCGCTTCATCAGCAACGAGTCCTCGAAATGCTAAAACTAACCTCCTGGATATCACCTCTTTCAAGGAACTGCACACGTATATCAAGAAGAACAAGCGAAATCTGATAACAAGGCAAGAGCATCGTGCATATAGAGTCAATATGTTGAGCAGGATGGAGTCATATGTTGAAACAGAGGCAGGTTGTGAACCTAACAGCTTTCGATTTGCTGACAAGCGAATTAAAGCTGAGCGTTTTGAAGTGGTGCGCGACCTTCTAGGGGCCATATTTGACCCAAGCATGAGCGACATAGAATTATTGTGTCTGGCCTATGATCATTCAAAAGCCAATCAGACCAATCGAGGACCAACTGGCAAGTCGCGCTTGTTTGATTGTGCAGCGTTCAGTCGTTTAGACATTGCTGATAAGTTGGTGCATACATTGAAGACATCCCGACATCCCCAAGTGCAAGATGACCGTTTGTCCAGACTAGAAGAAAAGAGTAAACTTTTCGAAGCACTGTATCTGAGTGCCCTTAGCGAGATTCAAGAGCAACAAAGGCAAATAGAGATATTGTGTATAGAGAAAGGGCAGTGGATGGAGAGAGCAAGAGTCAATAGCAGGGTCAATGAAAGCAGATCAGAATAAAAAATGATCAATACACAACAATTACATATGGTAATTAACCATTTGTTAACACTCAAGTGAGTTGCTAGAAAATGCTTTTATTGAGATTTCCTGCACTCACCTTCCTCTCACAAGTCCATTCCCATACGCACCATATCTCTGCATTGAATACCATTCTCCCAAATCTCTTCGTCATAGTGTCGTACGAAAAAGTCTCTGTCGATACCAGTCATCCGGAAACCACATTTTTGATAGAGACCCAGTGCACTGAGACTAGAGTTACCAGTACCAACCTCAATTGTTTTAAAACCCTTAATCTTTGCAGTTTCTATCGCATGAAGCACGAGCTTCTTGCCAATACCCCGTCCTTGATGACTCTCCTTGACAGCTACGTTTACAAGTTCAACTGTTTTTGGTCGTGTCGGCAAAAGAACATGGACACCGACAATGGTCTTTTTTTGGTCCGAATCTCCTTCAAAAACAAAGCACTCGCCTCTTTTCAGGTAATCTTCGATCATGGTCCAAGAAGGATCGGCAAGTAGAAGGAGGTCCTTTGGTGGATCTTCAGATGGTTCAAGTTTTCTGATCGTCATTTATGGCAGGTTTCGTGTTTCTGTTTCTGTTTTCTCCTCCCAGAGAAAAGAAATTTGAGTGAAGGTTCAACAAGCCAGCGAAAAGAAGCAGGTTTGGTTGGGTTGCGTTATGATTGTACTTGAAATGGTTAATGTCGTGACGAGTGTTACTCAATTGAATTCACTCTATTGTACCAAGTATCCAATGGTAAAAATGCTATCTGGGGATCAAACTCCCATCATTGATCTTCCAGATGCCAGGGTTCAATTGATTTCGTTATTCGGGGCAAAACTCAGAACTCCATATTTACAGCGGTTTTATTAACAAATATATTGGGACAACATTCAAATTATTCCTTCTTCAAAGGTTCTCCAGTTACTTGAGCTGGCAACGGTTGTGGACCAACCAATGGCTTGAATGTCTTAATGTCCCCTCTGTTGAGTTCCAACTTCTTATCCAGAATTTGACCCATGTTGTAATCGTTTTCGGTGATTTCTTCCTTTTGGAAAATTTCCTCCGCTTTACTATCATCAAACTTTTCCTTGATAATACCGCCAGATTGATTCAATTCGACCATGTTGTCCAGTTAAGTGTTCTTTCAAGAGATGCTAATTTCTATCTGATTTGTGGTTGTTTTGTGTCATAGAATCAACTCTTCTTTAAATCTTGGATCTCTGGCCATTCACTCGAGATCCTTGTTATCAATAGTCGTTGTAAACTCGATGTGAAAAAATAAATACAAAGATCACGGAGTTTTTGTCGCGAAAAACAAAAATCACCGCTTGACCGTTACAGCTACGAACAGAAACTAGTTTTTGAATGTTGACCTAGCCCAAAAACTCAAATAATCTCAAATAGATTGAAAATATGAAAGAGAGTTCCAAATTGACTCCATCTTCTCGATTGGTCTCGGCTGAGCATTTGGCTGAAGTTACGACTCAAACCAACCACTTCTTGAAGGAAATGGACACCTTCATCCAGCATTCCAAGGAAGCTGATGTCTCAACTGAGTCTGCCCTTTTGAATACTTCTTCTTTGAGTCATAGATCTTCAAGAAGCAAGAGTAGAGAACGGTCTGAAAGGAGTAGAAGCAGGAGCAGGAGTAGAGGAAGAGAGTCACCGACAGATCGAAGCAACAGCAGACATCGAAGTAGTAAGAGAGAAGAAAGGTCCAGTTCCAAGAAGAAATCACCAAAAGTTAAAGTTCATTTTGAGGAGTACGGAGGAGAGGTTTATCAATACTCGCCGGTAGTTCACAGTTCCCATCCATACAAAACTCCATTATCTCCTCGATCTTCCATGCATTTCAATGCCCGAGACTCTCTCCTTCTTCCAAAATATGAGAGTTATCGAATTCCTGTTCATTCTGAAGAGATTATAGAAGATAGGAGTAAGAACGTGTATAGAAATGCTCAGACTAGTCCTCATCGAAAAAGTTCTAAGCATTCGGATGATGCATACCTCGATATCCACCAAGCTACTCCGATAAAGCCTTTGCAACCGATGTACGAGATGGATCAGAATGATTTTAACCAAGAGTATCAACCTACAACACCTGCAAGAAGAGTGAACCAGACCCTTCATGTCGAAGAGTTATTATCATCCAACTTCGACCAGAGTCGATCGAAAAAAAGCCCAGCCAGAAGTCCTGCCGAGCATCGTAGCTCCAGTTATCGTCGCTCACGTTCTCATGATCCATCGTACGATGTTCCATCTCCACAATTTCATCTGAACTCCCCCTTAAGGTTGTCCCCTCCGAATTCTGGATTTCAAGAGCAGTGTGATTTGATCAAGCAAAGGATTCGAAGATTGATAGAGATTAATAACTCCTTAAGCAATAGTTTTCAAAACACTAATGATTCTATCCAGCTCATGAGTCCAAACCTCAGAGGAATATCTAAAATCGAACAACCCGATAGTCCAAACAGTCAAAGAACACTGCATGATATTCGATGAGATTCAACAGAGAGATTATGTAAAGGAACTATATTGTTTATGTTAGACTACATCCTCATTTGATAGGCATAATCTTCCATAATTTGCTTGATATTTCTGCAACTTTTTTCAAAACACTCTTTATCAACTCCATGTCGTTCATACCAGTGAAGATATGCCTGGCTCTCCAGCATAAGATCCACTTTCAACAGAATATGACTCAAGAATTCCAGTATGTGAGTTCTATTTGCGCAGATGGTCAATGACACTTCAATTGGCTTGATGGGAGACACCAATGCTGGCCTTGAGTTGGAGACTATAAAGTCAATGTTATCAACCGTTGGTACTCTTGTTCTACTCTTCACTGTTGACACACTCTGCCCTTTGATCCACGGAACGGGATTTAAAGCTTTTCCAGAGAGAACCCGGAGTATCGTTTGTGAATCATAGCTACTCTGAATACCTCCACGTACCACTGCAAGAGAATGCAGACAGTTAATTGGCCGATTCAATATCCTATCATAGATTGGCATCTGTTTCACTAAATCCTCGGCAATGTATTGCCAGGATGTTTTGGCTTCTTGGTTGTGCGACAACAATGCCGATGTATGAAGTTCAAGAAACTTAGTTTTCGGATCAGGACAGACGTTCGTCATGATGTGAAAGATATCAAATTGCTTCCATTCATTGTTTTGATCTTGCATGGGCAGTAACAAGTTGACCAAACAAGAAGCAATGTATCGATTGACATCACCCGTTGTGTAGGCGTTTTTGTTCAACTTCTTGTTAGTTGCCGAGTTTTCAAAATCTCTGTTGAGAGACAACAACACATGATCATTCTGGAACAGTATGATAGCATCAGAGAATTCTTGTATGTGATTAATGCTCAGCAGCGCATTGTAATGCTGGAGTGGTGTATCTCCGTGCCTGTAGGGAGCAATACACACCGAAACTATATACATGGAGGGATACCTTTCTCTGAGACTCTCAATCACACGACAACTAAAGCCACTACCTGTACCACCACCCAGTGAATGAATCACAAATACAGCCTTTACAAAATCACATTTTTCAATCTCGTAACGAAATGCGCAAAGGGTCTCCTCCAACAGATTTTCAGTGCACTTAATAACCGGGCATTCACAAGATCCTTGAAAGTGATAACCTAAACCCCAGTTATTACCACACCCAGGTTGAGAGTACCGCACATTCTTCAGGTCAATGAACTTTGAGTCTTCAGCGATGGAACGGATGACTTTTGGCTCAGAATCCACAAGTACACACCTCGCGTAACCATTCGGATGAAACAAGGAGTGCAAAGGTATGGATCTCTTTGTCTTTTCCAAGTACATTAGATTCCAGAACTCATCTCCTACTTGATTCCCACATTGGCCAACCTGGAGAAAAACGTAGGACATGATGCTCGAACACAAAAAAATCAACTTCTTTCTCCGTAAAGATCAGAGGAGTCGCGCCAAAATTTGTCGCTCAAATTGTGAATGATCGTTTTCACGCACACAAACAAATCCCGCCCATTCAACAACTTTTTACTGCTGTTGTGCTGTTTCTCCACTCAAAAAGCTTTTGTGTTCATTGTTGAAGAGGAAGCTGTTCCATTCACACGAAAGAAGCGAAATGACAATGACAACAACAACACCCAACAATAAGAGAAATTTAACATTGTTTCAATCACAACAAACCAACAATGATCATCAAACAACAACAACAACAACACATACAACTACACCCAAATCAAAAAAACTTCGATTGAGTCACAACAACAATAATGATGAAAATGGAAGTGGACTCGCGTGTTTCTCACCCATTCCCTCATCCATCACTCAAAAACTTCATCAATCATCATTTATTGATGCATCATTTTCTTCTTCACTCAATTCACACAACAATCATAGTAGTCACAATCGTCCATTCAAGGGTCACATTTCCAAACATTCTGGTTTCGCCTATATTCAAAACGGCAATCAAATTTATTTGTGGTCCGTTTTGAATCGTTGTGTTGATGATACTGATATTGATCTTCAATATGTGGGTGCTGATCTCAACAACCATACAAGGATGATGAATGGTGGTCATGTCGAAGATGATGATGATGATCGCATGAATGGTAAAATTCATGTTGGTCGTATTGCTGGTGGTAGTGCTGATGGTGCGAATCGTGGAGTCATTACGTTGGAGTTCCCTGTAAGCATACGATCAGGTGTTGTGTTTGATCCGTTGATTGCTGTTTTTTGTCCAATTGCTCAATCCACTCGTTTTGCCAGTGTTGTTGCAGTGAGTTGCGAAGGAAGAGTTCGTTTTTGGCCATCTGTCAATCTGAGTGACTCGAGTGTAAAGTTGAAATTTGTGGATTATGACTTGAATCAACAGCAGCAGAAAACAACACATGTTGCAAACAAGAAGGTAGAAGAAGATGAAGAAAAGAGCAACAAGGTAGAGGAGGAAGAAGAGGAAGCTGAATTGATGGTGAACGAAGCAAATATGTTTGTCAGGAGTCTTGTTGATGAAGAACAAAAAATTATGTTTTTGGCAACGGCAGACGGTAAGAGAGTGGAGAGATTGGCTGTTTTCCCATCAGATGAAACAGTAGAGAGCACTACCATTTATGATGAATCAGCAGGTCAGAAGGATTCCTCAACATCGTCATCATCTGGTTTCTGGGGATCTCTCGTTTCCTGGGTGTCTTCTAGAACGAGAAAACCAAAGAGTGAGAGGTGTATTGCCTTGTTGCCATCTGTCAACAACAACAAGTCCTCCTCTGTTATTTCGTTGACCAACAGAGCTTTTAGAGAGTACAGTGCAGGCAATGTCATTTCATGGCATTTCAACGCAAAGGAACTCATTCAACAAGCACTGTACCATGAGTATCAGAGGAATCAAAGTGTTTGGTTGTTGAATGCAACCAATGATGCAAGAGAGGAACATAGAAACATTATTTATTTAGTAACAGCAGCCAGAGCAAAGCAGACCAACGATGAACTGGTCTACCATATGTGGGTAATCAATTCCTCTTCTAGTGAGGCTCCTGTTGAGTCCTTCCATGAATTGAACGTGAATCAACCTGTTGGTCATGGTCTGTTCAGTCCAAAAAAGGAGGATTTGTTGAGTGGAGCTCAAATCTTCTGTGCTCTTTCGAATAATACTCCAATTCTGTTTGTTGTGTGGAAAAATCGATTTGTTTGGTTGGGCCAAGATGAGGATGGCATGTGGGAGTGTGCACCACATTCGTACTCTCTCTCCAATTCAGACGTGGTGGGCGTTGGTGTGTTGAAAATGAGAATTAACAAACAATTTGGAGATCACGAGTTGTTATATGTTTTGAACTCGAAGCGAGGTGTACTCATTGCGAATATTCAAACCGATGGTGACAATGCCGAGAAGATCAAAACGCCCATTCTCCAATCATCTCTCGAAATCAATGCCGCATTTAGAGAGATTAATGTGAATGAACTGTTACTGCTCGTACAACACTATGAAAAGGGAAAGAGAGATGGTTCATTGCTCTCCTTTGGTTTGAATGTCTCTGCAACGACTCTATGCGAAGCCAGTAAGAGGATCGCGAATGCCAAAGTCGATGCACATGACATCAAAAATCAGCTGAAGAAAAAGCAAGAACATCACGAGTTCTTTATCCACATGTTGAACAGAGCAAAACACTCTGAAACTGGAAATCAATTGTGGAAAATGCTCTCAAAGGAACAGAAAGCAGAGATACTGTATCACAATGAATGTTTGCTCATATGTTTGAACTTGATGAGACAAAGAGATATATTAGACTCCAGACAAAACACGATTTTGGAGCATGCAATCACAAAATGTGAAGAAAAGCGAGAGTGCAACAGAGTGTGTGGCGTGAAGAACAATGAACTGTTCTTTTCTGATGTTTCACTTGTGTTAGATGTGTACGAAGCAATGTTAATTGTCGAACAGCAAAAATTATCTAATGACGAGAGCGAAAAGCATATTCTGGACGAATTTGTGAGTGGAAACGACTCTATTCGAGTGCCTCTACCGAGCAGTGTAGTGTTGGACATATCGACAGTCTATTTGCTTTTAACCAATCTAATAGAGACAGTTGTTACGCATCGTGCATATCTAGAGAGCCAATATCAAATCAAACAAAACTGGGGAGCGATATTCTCCAAGTTCTTATGGACACAATTTGAAATTACGGGTCAATTAATTTCAAGTATGAAAAATCCATCGAGAGATTTGGGTCTTCAAATGTTTGGAATGGCCGACTCGTATCTTTTCTCAAAATACGAATTATCCGAGATTGTGAACAAGCAGGCTCTCGATGAATTGAGGAGCGAAATAATTAACCGATTGGTGGTTCGTTCCATAGTGCTTCCGAGTGACATGAACTGTAATGAAAAAGTGCTATCTCTAGCGAAGAAGTACAAGGATATTGATCGCCTTGTGCATTGGTGTCACCACTTTTATGAGAAAGACGGATCTGATAGATTGGAGAAATACATTAGTGATTTTAAGAACGACCTGAATTTAATGCATCAGGTGCTTGATTACTATTGGAAACATGAGAGATTCGATCTGCTACTTACACCAAAGCTTGTACATGCATACCCAGACTACATTGCTGACTTGATAAAGAATCGGCCAGACTTAAAGTGGATGTTTGCTTTGGAAAGAAACAAGCTACTAGATTCTGTGGGACCTCTGCTGGAATGTGGAACACAAATGAAACATGATACCTCATTTTCCATCATGAAGTTGGTTGGTATAGCCGAAGAGGATAATCAAACTATTTTAACTGCAGAACAAAATCTGCTGCTCATACGTGCCAAGCAAGAATTGGAAAAGAAGTTGGGCTGCACTTTCTCAAGTGATTTAAATTGTGCAGATGTAATCATGCAACTGTGTCGTATTTGCACACAATATGTTGTCGGTCTCACAAAGGGAACTGATGAAACAAGAGAGAACTTGCACTTTGTACTATTGGACTGTATTCAAATTGGATTCGATTTGTATGATCAGCTGCAACCTCAACCTGCAAAACACTTACTAACCATGCTCTGGTTAACTGCATGGAAGGCAAGCTTCTTGATGAAAGCACTTCACTCGGACGAAGTGTCAACGGAAGAAGCAAGAGAATCGATTCTTTATTGCATGATGGATTATACATATTCAAAATCAAGTCGAATGACAGAAGAAATTCTGGATGCAGTGAAGAATGGTGTTGATGAAGATGGTCAAGTATTTCTACAGGAAATTTATGATTTGTTTATGAGTTCATAAATATTTTTCGTACTTTTAACTTTGTTCAATTTCGCTTTCCTCAACATCCGCGGATGATACCTTGCACTCCACCAACACTTGTTCATGGTTGGTTGGCGTGTTGTCACTCGCCTTCTCATCAATGGGCTCTTGTTGTGAAACTTGCAAGGTGCACATAACAGCATAGTGATCTGACAACTGTGTGAAACGGTGACCAGTGACAAAGAATGGTTCTACCTGGGCCGAAATAGGTTTCAATCCAAAGGATGAGTTCTCAACCGGATTGTAATAGAAAATGTAATCTAAGCGTTGTCGGGCACTGTACATCAGAGGATGCGTTAGGCAAGTCTCCAAAGTTTCCCACCGTTTTGATTCATCATTCCATTTGCCATCTGCGAATGTAACTGGATGTTTTCCTTGAAATTCTCTCACTAGATCTTTCCAGTCGTTATCTTTCCTTTCTTCCTTTTCTTTCTCTAGTTGTTCTACTTCTATGTTACCTTTACTCGAGTCCTCTTCGATCTTGTATTTCAGAGCTGATGGCACCTGTTGATCACCAACAATACTAGCAAGCTCCTGTTCTGTTATCCTCCATGACAACATGCGCATCATCGTATCATACGTCGCAGATGATGATTCACGAGCCAAGATATCCTCTGGTGACTGATCAAACAGCCGTGCATTAATGTTGAAATCACCCATGAGAATCATGGGAACATTTGGGTATTCCTTCTTTTTCTTGTCTAAAAAGCGCCTCATTTCAAGCAATTGGGACTTTTGTATCGAGAAGTAGATGGGATTCTTTTCATCGTACTCTGCTTGCGTATGAGTTGTCATGACCAAAACTTTACAACTCCTTTTTGTGTCGCTCAAATTCGGAGAAACAGGAATTTCAATGAGCGCAGAAAGAACACCTTTTGTGCACCAACCATCAATATCCTTTCCCTTTGTAAATACAATGTAATCCTTCTCAACAATCGGATACTTGCTCAGAATAAACAATCCAGAGTCAATCGGTTTTCCCCGAAAAAACTCCGCCGCAATCGAAACATGATATTTCAACTCCAAATTTCGCGCACAATAATCAATCATCAACCGTGTACGGTTCGAACCCAGAGCAAACATTTCCTGAAGCGCAACAATACCACACTTCAAAAACCGTTCATCCTTTAAAAGCGCGCTCAATCTCTCCGACTTGAAATCTCCGCCCCGATTCGTATGAACAAATGGTCTCATAAACACATTGTAACATAAAAGATGAATTTCCATGTTGTCAGATTGTTCTTGGTGGTGGTGGTCTTGACATTGTGATGAAATCTGCTTGTCTTTATGCATGTCATCTGATGGAGAGTTCTCGAAATCTTGAGTTGACTCTCCCGAGCCTAGGAGACATGTCATTTTGGTTTCTTGTTGTTTACTAGTTTGTTCGTTTGTTGGAAGAAAATGGATTTTCTGTTTTGCTTCCACGAGATTTCGATTCAGCAGAGCTGAATGAGGGAAGTCATTTTCGTTCTTGGTCAGAGCTGACAACCGCAAGTTTCTCATTTGAAGTTGAATTTGTAAAGTTTGTTCATCGGGAAAAAAGGAACTACGATTGAGCGACAGATGAAACGACAAGAAAATGGTATGAAGTAAACTATTACAAAAATATCTATCCCCCAAATAAATATGGAAAGTTATTACCACGAAGAGAATCCATTATATCAAACAAAACGAAAGATCAATACCATGCAATTTTCTCGTGGAACAAGTAGTCCCTCACGATCTTTGAAGCGAGCGAGAGCCTTGTCAGATCATCCAACAATGGATGATGGCTCTCCCAACAATAAAATCAAAATTGCGCGACACCAGGAGTCAGCCACCATGACTTCTGCGGACGAAGTAGACACTTCATTGTCCTTCTCATCAATGTCTCTACCTGCTGTTCGCTTCAACAATCGAGTCCAACAAATATACAACAAGCTAAATTATGTAACAAACATGAGTCAAATGTTGGACAGTTACATTGATATTTTCTCTCACGGATTTCCAATGTTAGATAGGGAAACTATCCGTCAACTCATTCAACTCGTTTCTCAATTGAATGACACTATTGCGGCAATTCAAGAATACTCAACAGAATTGTCAATTGACAACACTTTACAAGAGAACCTTCACATTACAAGTTCCGACCTTTTGCAACAACAACAAACCAATCTGATTCGACAGAAACAGCAATTGAGGGAACAACGATTGTGGAGTCGAGAAGACGTTGAAAAGTTGGGTCACTTCAACCACAAGCACTACTCGTCCAAAAACTTTTTTAACGATGCTTCAAACGACCAAGACGTCAGTAACGGTTCTCCCAAGAGAAGCAAACGATCCAAGAAGAAGACTTGTTCAGGAACCAAGATTCTTCTATACTTGTGCATTCAAGCTTTTACGTTGCAGAGGTTGGGTCATTCTGTTGTTGCAAGAAGAACATTTGAACAGTGCAAACGATTGTTTAGAGATTATTTGAACAAACAAACGGTTCGAAGCTTGAAATTCTCAAACGAAGACAAAGTTTACCTCATTTGTGCCTTGGCCCTTGCTTCTTACTACTTGATTGGAGAAGGAGGAGAAGAGCGGAGAATAATAGTTTACAAAGAAGCAATTGAATATTATCTTCACTTGGTGAAAAAGGAAGATTTGGACGCGAGTCAGAAAATGAAGCTCGCAGTAGTGCACAAATGTTTGGCTCTGGTCGCCCTATGTCTCAAGGGAAAGTTTTCAGATTATAGAGATGGTGTTCGTGCACTTCAAGTCCTCATTCGTGGTATTGAACCTCGAGTGCATCCCAACCAAGAAGAACACCCAATTGAGAGCTTAAAGGCATTCATGTCTCTTCCAGATGATCTGGGTGATATTATTGCTGTGAGTAGTTATGTTGACTATGCGGAGTGTCTTCTTCATGGCTACTGGAGGCCAAACAATCAACAGACACACATGAGTGAAGTTCTCTTCCATTTCTACTATCGATTGATCAGTAACGGCATTCGTTTACAGCTCATGTTTGCCACACCTGATATCTCGATCGAAAAATTGAGCAAGTTTGCTGATATCATCACAGAAGACGTCTCAAAGCACATCATGTTGTTCACGTATTGTCCCGCTCCCATTCAATACGTTGCGTTTGCTTCTCGTATCCATTTGATGTACGTGAGTCAATTCAACAACGGACTCAGTGTTGATCGAGACATACAGGACGCAACACCAGAAGTGGTAACAAGACTCTTGATGAATATTCGATTGGGCTACTATCACTTGGCCACTGCTGCCACAAAGTTCTCCATGATTGAGAAGGAGCACAGTGATGTCATACGTGATCTTTTGAGTTGTATTCAAGCCCATACGATTGATGGAAGCAAGCGACCGACGAGTGTTGGTCTGACTGATGAGGAGAAGATTGAACTTGCACTTGCCAGACAACAAAAAGAGAATGCCATTCAGGAGAAGGAGAAACACATGAGTTCAATCATTTACTCTGCAGTAGTACCACAAGAAGAGAGAGCAATTGAGCAAGTACAGTTGATTAGAGATGGACAACAAACGCCCGAGATTCTATTCAAGGACAACCTCGATTCTGATGCCTCTCCGAACGATCAGCGTAAAACTGTTAGGACGGAAGCAGGTGACTCCAATGTTGTACTGTGGGATTCATTCGATGAACAATTGCTTCATGATTTGTTGGCAGATGGTGAACCGTTGGATTTGGATGTTGATTGAAAGGACAGAGAGAAGTTGCAACATTGGTGAACACATTACCAATTCCTTTACTCAATAAATTAATTATTATTCAATCTTCTAAGAATACAACCTTCCATCGTAAGTCCCGGTCCGAACACCATACAGCATGTCAATGCCTTCTGTTTCATATGAGAGTTCTCACGTTCTTCCTTGATCATCTTTTGCAAGACGTGCAGAATTGTGCTGCTGGACATGTTTCCTCTGTCTTTCATAATGCTCCAACTGTGCTTTGTTTGCTCTTTTGTTAGCCCCAGGGCTTTTTCGACAGCAATCAAAATTGCTTTTCCTCCTGGATGTACTGCCCAGTCGGCATCCAGCTTTGGAATATTGGCAACACTTCCATGTCTTGCGCCGAGCATCTCCTTTGAAAATGTTTCAATGTTATTGAAGATCAAATCAGGAATGTCCTTTGAGAGACCAAGTCTCCATCCAGCATCAGTCACCTTCCAATACATCTTGTCCAAACTGTTCTGAATAGCAAAACTGGTTGTCTTCAAAACTTCAAAGTGCGGTCTTTCAAAACTGTCAAACTCTGGATCACCACAGCCAATGATTGCTGCAGCAGATCCGTCAGCGAAAATAGCACAACTGACAAAGTTCTCAGTTGTAGGCTCTGGTTCAATGTGCGTGCTGCAAATCTCAGTTGACACGAACAAGACACGATTCTTGCAGTTCATTTGTGCAAATGAAACGGCAGTCTTCAAACCAGGCAAAGCTCCGAAGCAACCCATGAAGTTTACGGCAATGCGTTCCACATGTTTGGATAGACCGAGACGATGCACCAATTCAAACTCGATACCTGGAATTTTGTTACCTGTTGTGCTCACACTTACAATGTGAGTAATGTTGCTTCTGTCGCCACCCCAATCTTCTAATGCCTTTGTTGCTGATTGAACAGCCAGCTCGACAGCTTCAGTCTCATAAATTTGGTTTCTTGCTTGGAATGATGTAAATACCTCTCGTCTGTTAATGGTACTAAAATCACAGACAGAGTAGCGAGTATCAATCTCAGATCCATCAAATATTTTGTACAATCGTTGCTTCTTATCCTCATCACTTTCGATACCATAGTAGTCAACAGCCATTTCAGCCATCTCCTTCTGCGTGTACTTGTATTTTGGAGTGGCAACTCCCATCGCAAGAATGCAGGCCTTTGTGCCATTCGAATCCATACTCGCCGTGTTGTGTACTATCTCTTCCACAGCATCAGAGAAGCCGTTGGAGACCTCTTCTTGCGATTGCTCCACAACGTTGTCATCTGGTTGTTCTGATTCGATCGGTTCCTCGGACACCATAATGGCTCTGGTCATTGTCTGTGTCAAACTGGCAATAGTGATTCCAGATCCATCTCCCTCCTCTCCAATCAAGGCAGAAATTGGAATCTTAACATCGAGCTTGTTTTGTAACAAGTTTCTGATCTC
This sequence comes from Tetramitus jugosus, assembly GCA_937625935.1. Classification (NCBI taxonomy): domain Eukaryota; phylum Heterolobosea; class Eutetramitea; order Acrasida; family Vahlkampfiidae; genus Tetramitus; species Tetramitus jugosus. The sequence goes on along the minus strand of OW569388.1, from coordinate 236,880 downwards.
TAGACCCATCAAAGAGTCCAGACCCAAGCTATCAAGACTCTGATCTATGTCTAGATCAGACTCTGGTATCATTAGAGTTTGAGAGACTACATTACGAACAAACTGAAGAAGCTGAGTATTGAGTGCAATAGCACTTGATCTATCATGCTTGATCTCTTCAATTAAACGCTTAATGTTTTCAAATGCGGAATCATCAATCTTGAATTGATCACCAACAACATGCGCTTGGTTAACCTCACTGGCAGACAATTCATCCTCTTGATCATCATTATCTTCGTCTTGAATTTCAAGTAGTTGAGCGATCATTACAGATTGGAATTCTTCTTCGATGGCATGTGCCGAGCTGATCTGACTGCTGATTCTATTCACATTTGCAAATCCTGCTTCAGTGAGCAACAGACTCCACTCGCTCCAGCTGAGAAGCGGATACGAATCTCTCATATCCTGCTTACCGTGTTGAGAGAATCGCCACCATCCGTCCAATAAACCGAATGTCAGATCCAAGAAGAGTGTTGGCTTCGTGACCTCCAGGATGACAAGAACACCACCTGGTTTCAATAACTCCTTAATGTTCTTCAGTGTTTCATGTAGGTTCATTGTTGCATGCAGAACATTGGCAGCAAGAACAAAGTCATAATAATGCTTCTTGAAACCTTGCACTGAAGGACTCTTTTCGACATCCAATAACTGGTATTTCATGTAAGAGCAAGCAGAAAACTTTTGTCGAGCATACGATAGGAACAGCTTTGACACATCAGTGAATACATATTCATGGATAGTAGCCGTACGTAAATCCTTGTTGTTTGGACTCAAATTCTCGGCTGACAATGTCTCTAGCACATGAGAAGTCAATCCACCAGTTCCAGCTCCAATTTCTAGAATCTTTTGCTTGTATCTTGAATTGCCAGCTGTTGTGGATATGGTGGCCATTGCTCTCTCAAAGAATAGACACACTTGATTGTTGTAGGCCTCAGACAAAGCAGATCGCTCATAAAGAGCCTCAGTGTTGTCCATGGATCCATTAGGGAATAGAATCTGTAAACCATTCACCTTACCCTGCAAAACATTGTGTAGCTCCTTTCCACTTCGCTCAATCATGTTAAATTCAGCCAAGAATGTTGGGAAGTTCACTCGTCCTTGTTGTAGCATGTGCTCGATTGATTCTGTCAGATGTTTCTGAGACGTTAAAGTCTTCATAATTTGCCATGTATTCACATTACTTGGATTCAAAAAGTTATTCTTTTCCAGAGTGTGCATAATGTGAGTGAATAGGGAGGCGTGACTTGAGTGAATGGCCAACTCCTTCATCACCTGATCCAACGTTACAACATTGCCTTGCTTAAATATGTCCGACCATCCCATATTGACCAACGCACACAGGATATATGCTATGCAGATATTATCAAGCAATAATCCAAACTCCTTCATACTCTCAAAGTCATCCACTTCTTCAGTTTTAATTCCCTCAACAATATCATTAACATTCAAAGGCTCACTCTCAAGCTCGATCTTATTCTTATTGATGAAGGCAGGAACAAACGGAGTAGAGTGAAGCCAGCTATAATTTGGAAGTCTGACGTATTCACTGCCTAGAGTTGCTCCGAGTGCTCGCTCCCAGTTAAAGTTAACTCCACTTGCATAGAGAGAAGCGAATAGAGTTGCATGTAGTTCAGTTGTGCTCTTGTGTACAGTAGCAACTGACTTATGTGTGCTATCAGCACAAGAGTGAATAATTTGTTGAACCACAGGACTCAACACCTCTCTTCCAGCCACCTCGATAAACAAATGTCTCATGCCGATGTTTCGCTTCTCCTGAAGCACTAGTTGAGTGGCTGTTTCAAATAGAACAGGATTGACCATGTTCTTTACCCAATACTCTCCTGTAAGTGTCTTACCATCTTCTCTTGAGAGCTTGACTCCCTTTGTGGTAGAATATATTGGAATTTGCAAAGACTGAGCATTCACATCCCTCACAAGTTGCAAGAATTCAGGTGTGACCTCATCAACTCGTGGACAATGGAATGCATAGTCCATGTCCAAGTATTTGTGAGAAACGGAATTATCCGAAAGGAGAGCATTCATTACTGCCACTTGTTCAATATCAACAGCAAATGTAATGGATCGTGTAGAGTTCACAGCTGCAATTGACACTCCTTCAATATTCTGAACAATTTCAGTAGCCGCCTCCTTAGATAATCGGGCAATGATCATTTTGCCTCTGCCTTTCAGTTTCTTCTGCATTACAATACTGCGAGAGTAAATAATACGGACTGCGTTCTGAAGTGTTAATGCCCCACCAAGATATGCTGCTGTAATTTCACCGAGTGAATGACCAATGAGAGCCGATGGCGTAACACCAAGATATGTCCACAAGCTACTTAATGCAACTTGAACTGCAAACACACTACTCTGCACAGACAAGAGATCCTCTTTCAGTGCTTCATAGTTATTAATAATGTGCTCAAAGCTGATATTTGGAACCAGCTCTTGGAATGCCCTTTCAATCGTCTTGATGCTTGAATGGAATACCGGATTTGATAATAAGAATTTAGCATGACTCACTTGATCAACTCCCTGTCCTGGGAAAACGAAAACGACAGATGAAACCGAGTTGGAGGCAACAAAGCCCTTCTTCATATGAACTGAATCCTTTCCATTGCGGTACTTCTTTAGCTCCTGAGTCAAGTCAGATGTGTTTGAAGCGCAAATACAAATCCTCTGAGGAAGATGAGTTCTTCTAATGCAAAGAGAATAACTCAAGTTGCTTAGGAATGAGTCTCCAGCATCAACTGCATTCTGCAAAAAGTTGATATACTTGCCAACCAAATGCTTCAATGAATGTTCATTCTTTGCAGAAAATGGAAAAACATATTGCTTGATCAATGAGTTATCCACCACAGCATTCTTTGTACCAATATTCTTTGGTGCAGAAGCCAAAATAGCGTGAACATTTGTGCCACCGAAACCAAAATTACTGACTCCAGCAATCACTTGCTCCGGCAACTCATGCTCTATTCTAGCCAACTCAAGGCAGTATTTATCAAAAGGAATCAACGGATTTGGAGTTTTGAGGTTGACGGTTGCTGGTAAACGCCTAGATTGAACTGCGAGAGCTGTCTTAATCAAAGATGCAATACCAGAAGCAGCTTCCAAATGCCCAATATTCGATTTCACAGATCCAATAATACATGGAACCTCTCGAGTAGATTTTCCTACGATACTGCCCAATGCTTGTGCTTCAATTGGATCGCCCAAGTAGGTTCCTGTTCCATGACACTCCACAAAGGTAATTTGGGCTGGATCGACGTTAGCTCTCTTGCATGCCTCTGATATAACCAACTCCTGGGCTTTCTCATTTGGAGCAGTGAGTCCGTTACTTCTTCCGTCCTGAACAACTGCAGAACCCTTGATAAGCGCGTATACTTGGTCATTGTCACTCAATGCTCTCGATAGTGGCTTCAGAACGACAACACCACAGCCTTCCCCTCTAACATAACCATCCGCTTCAGCGTCAAATGCTTTGCATTGTCCATCTGAAGACAAGAAGTTTGCAGTAACCAGTGACTGAGAGATAGTGTCAGCCAGAACGAGATTGACACCAGCAGCAAGAGCCATAGAACAATCTCCAGCTCGAATGCTTTGACAAGCTTGGTGGACGGCTAGCAAAGAGGAGCTGCAAGCAGAGTCCAAAACCATGGAAGGACCTCTTAAATTGAAACTATATGACAATCGATTAGCCAAAATAGATAAAGCAGCTCCAGTTGCTGAATGAGCAGAATTGAGTCCTGAATACTTGTAACTTTCGAGAGCAAAGTCGGATGAAGAAGCACCAACGAAAACCCCAGTGTCTGAATTGTTCAATACCTCTGCGGAAACTCCTGCATCCTCCAATGCTTCCCAACAAACCTCTAACAGTATCCGTTGTTGAGGATCCATAGACTTGGTCTCTCGTCGAGATATAGAGAAGAATTCTGGATCAAATTGGAAGGCATTATCAATGTAGGAGACAGGGAATGAACTTCTTCTATACTTTGGATGCAAGGATGAAGGAGCATTGGTTCCAGACAGTAAATTAGTCCAGAATTGCTCCAGGTTGTCTGCTCCTGGCAATCTGCATGACATACCAACAATGGCAATATCCTCCATTGGGCCATACTTTTGATGATTAATGTTACTTGAATCTGTGTTTTGCTGATTTGCACATAGATGATCGGCTAACGAATTAATTGTTGGGAATTGATAAAATATTATCGGAGATAACTCTCTATCGAGAACCTTGCCCAGCTCACCAATCAACAGGGAGGTTTTCAGTGAATCTAATCCCATTTCGGAGAATGGGCGATTAATATCGATCAAATCTTCACTAATGTTCAGCGTTTGTGCTAACCGAGACACCAATTGCTGAACGACGAGCAAGTGACTTTCAGAATGCAAAAAGGAAGCAGGTTCATGCGATTCAACTGCATCATTGGATGTTATCTGAATTTTCTCGACTTCGTTTTCGAACTCCATCGTAGCAATTACCTCCAACTTTTGATCATTAAACAACTGCTTGCACTCAAATCGTCTAATTTTACCGCTGGTCGTCTTAGGAATTGTCTTTGGCTTAATAAATATAATGGTGCTCACTCGAACTTGCAACTCATCCGATATTGACTTCACCATTGACTCCGACAGTGTTTGTATCTTTTCGGTGTCTTGCTTACTCACGTCCTTCACCTCACAAACTACAACCAAGCGCTCACATGCACTGTGCTCAACGCTAAACGCAGCAGAGCATCCATTTCTCACGAGAGGAGAAGAATTCTCGACAACTGCCTCAACATCCTGCGGATAAATGTTTCTACCTCGAATAATAATCAAATCCTTGATTCTACCACATACAAATAGAGCTCCTTGCTCATCAACGAATCCTAAATCGCCTGTTCTCATATATTCTGTCTGATCGTTCTCATCGCTCGTTCGTGCATAAAACGACTCTTCTGTGAGCTGTTCGTTTGCCCAATATCCAATAGGTGTCTGTCCGTTTCGCTGCACCCAAATTTCGCCAATTTCATAAGTATTTTTACAATACGTTCTCGTCTCTGCGTTCACAATTTTCACAGGTTGAATATGACTCGAATTTCCAGAAGATACCAATATTTGTTGGTTATCTCCACTGGACTCGCTCAATAGCTTAATCTTATTGGCTTGAAGCGCTCTCTGCTCCACTCGAATATGTTTAATCAACTCCTTGCTTGTCAATTTTCCAGACACCATGAGTGTTGCTTCTGCGAGACCATAGCATGGATAGAAAGTGTCGAATCGAAATCCAACCGAAGCAAACTTTTGTGAAAAGTGTTGCATGGTCGACAGTCGAATCGCTACGTCATCAAACACAGATAAAATGAACAAATATTAGACTATCAAACTCTTTCATCATAGACAAACTTAACAATCTAAATGCGACAAAATACTACACACGTTCTGCACCAGTATAACACAGTCTCAATGTAGATAAATCCAACTGAGCCAATTGAGCTTCAGAAACACGCAATGCACAATACTCGTAACCAAAATTAGGTCCACCCGTAATTGTTGCCTTGTATTTCGTAACCGTCTGTAACCACACAATTGGATTATTGACAAATGCCAACGGAGAAAGTACATAGGTTGTGGTTAAGCAAGCAGCTGCAGTCAACAGAGATCCAATCAATCCCATGTCATGATAGGGAGGAAGCCACTAGAATGGACAATGGACACACAAACACAAATACACATCAAAATATTACAGTCAAAAATGGATGCCCACAAAACAAGTAAATAAACTAGAGGTCACGCACACAAAAAGACACACTTACAGTAACACTAGTATCCTTTCCAGAGTATTCAAACACACGACAAATCATTGACGTATGCAACAAAATGTTCTGATGAGTGACCATGACTCCCTTTGGATCCGACGTAGAACCACTCGTGTACTGCAAAAACGCCACATCTCCACTCTGTATCTCTGGTCGAACAAACTCATTTCTCACAATGGACTCGATCCATTGTAAATCATCACTGCGTTTTTGCAATGTGGCTGCCTCATCGACTGCCACCGTCTTTTTCGTCGAAGCACAGCTCAAAATACGAGACAAATCAGAAACGTGATCCATGCTCAACCACTGAATCGGCTCATCCATGCCCAATTCTCTCTCTAGCTCTGGCAGAGCACTGTGCATCATCCGATAGAACTCTCCTGACATGAGAACCGTCTTAGCTCTACAATTCTTACCAATCATGAACAACTTTCTAAACTGTTTTTCATTCATGGGTGGATAACTAGGCACAGCAATCATCCCTGCATACAAGACACCAAAAAACGAAACCACAAAATCCACACCAGGATCACACAGTAAAATGATGCGATCTCCCGCCAAATTTTTTTTCTCCGATGATAACAAGAATTGAGCGACACGAATGGCAGCAGCATCCAACATGGAAGCTGTCAAGCTGTGCAACAAGTGACCAGAGTCATTCAAGAAATGAAGAAGTGATTTCTGAGGCTCCTGAAGAACAAAATGATGGAAATGATCGGCAAATGTGGGTCTTTCGATCAAGTTTGGCTCAAATCGATGCCATGTGTTGTTATTATGGTTGTTGTTGTTGTTGTTGTTATCATTATCATTGTCATGATGATGATCCAAAGTTTTTGTTGTTGTCATGATGAGTGTGATTTTTTTTTCTTTCTAGATATAATTGATTGATTGATTGATTGATTCGTTGGTGTTGTTGTTTGTTCAGAGTGTGATCAAAGTTGAGTGGTTGTTTGTTGTTCTGGTTTTGTGTGAATGCGGCTGAAAGGAAAAATGAACTGTGGGGAATCCAGTCTGGGTGTGAAATCGAAATCTGATTTTCCTTGGATACCATTTAGGGAGATAGTGCGCATCTCATCAATGGAAGAAAGTATCTGTGTGTTGTTTACATGGAATGGTATTCTTTTAATTCGAGGTTGTGCGTAAAGCTTTGGTTGTCAGACTGATTACTCTTGCCATTCTGGATTCTTCTTCAAAATGACAATTCCCTCCAGTATTGGTGTCAGTGCAATGTACTCTTCGTTGGCCAGCTCAGCACGATCATCGTACTGTAGAATTACAGGGGTGTTGTGAGTCTGGAAGCCAGTAATGGTCTTTGGTCTACCGGCTTGGGCAACTGTGTCCACAGCTGTACCAACTCTGACACTGACAGGCAGTGGATTCAGATCTTCATCGACAGTGACCAGCATTCTAGGGTACATTGAACATGTTAATGTGTACAACAGATAGTGATATTGAGCCAGGATGGTGGACTTTAGGTCCAATGAAGCAAAAATGACAGTCAATAGACCACACAATGCAGCAGGTTGCACCAAGGAACGGTCAGAATAGAAGGGCGACATGGAGATGAGTCCCTTGCCCATAAATAATAAGCCTTGAGCAATTCTAACCATCAGCAAATGGTTTGCCTCCTTGGCATAATAGGAAGCCAATTGTCTCAAAAGTTGAGCAATTCTTGCATTGTTGCTTCCTGCACCAATCAAGCCAAGTGCAAAGATTGCGCCTTGAGAAACTTCTGCGTCAGCATCATGTGACAACTTGCTCAATGTGTCCATAATGGTCATCTTTGGATTCGATACGTTCAATAGACCAATGGCCAGTGGAACAGCTCTCTTGACTGGCAAATCAGAATATTGCAACAAGTGATCAAATGACCTCACAGCCATCTCTGAACCCAAGTCTTCACCCATAGCAATGATAGCAATACCAAGGGCTGCAACACCTTGATGTGCACTTTCCTTTCCTTCTTCAATGTGTTCACCACAAATCTTGAGCAACTGTTGCACCTTCAACACGTTACCAGATCCAGCATAAGCGCATGTATCAATGGTCAACTCGCAAGATTTGGCAATCTTTGGACTGAGGGTCTTGGCTGCTTCAATTGCGAATTCAGCTGCTTCACCCTTACCCAAGAAGAGGAAACCGAGAGCCAATGATAGATATTGAGCCAAAGGATGAGTCAAATCCTTTTCTTCTCTGGATGATAGAACAGACATGATGGCTTCAGTGATATCTTCATTACCAGTTCCAACGAACACGAGACCGAGAGTCAATGCAGCAAATGACACAATCTCAATTGATTGATCAGCATCGACCAATATTGGCACCAAGAGCTCATTGACCTCTTCGTGGCATGTACCAGCATAAGCGATACCAAGACCCAAAACAGCACCAATTCTCACATCACGCTTCGATCCCTCCACATGCTCAGACAACAGTGCAAATGCCGCGTCAGTATCGGTTCTCAAGCTAGCATTCACGATACCAATACCCAACAAGGCACCACCCTTGATGTAGTCCTCACCAGAGTACATGTACTTGTCGAGCTCACTCAAACCTTCATCTTGATTCCACATGTACAGCATACCAAGAGAAGCAGCAGCACTCATCATACCGTGATCCTTATTCTTGTACAACCACTTGTTGCCCTCCTCAGTCATGAGCTTGTCGGTTCCAGAAGAAGCATTGACAAACGCATTGACAAGAGTAGAGGACAGATTCTGCCGTGCACTATCAATATTTTGAGCAAGTGTCGATCGTGCTTCGGTCAAGTGTGACTTGTAAATGTCTTCTGGTGTCTTTGGCGCCAACGAGTCCAACTCCTTTGCCAAATACAAAAAGTGTTCACTCAGTTTGGTGTTACCCATCAGATCCATCAACACTTCTTGTTCTTCCTCATCCAAGTTCATGGCAATGTTCTCATCGCCCTCCTCACTTTCACCCAAATCAATCTTTGTGTTGTGTCTGGCGAGCATGAAGGCCATTTGCTTCTGTGTGAGAGAATCAGAGCAAGTCTTGAATGTTTGATTGATCAATCCGCGATCATTGAGATGAAGAGCCACGCGCAACGCATCTGGATACTTTTCCAACTTAAAATAGATACTATGTACAATTTTTTGAATCTGTGCGTCTTCTGGTTCGAGCGTAAACTTTGAAACACTCATCAAATAAGGACAAACTCGATGATAATTTGTTTGATCACAATAATCTACAATCTGTTCCAATTTTTCAGTCTCCAACAACAAGTCACATGCCTCTGGTTCAGCGTGACTCTTCATGAAATAGGGAACAAGCTTGTTCACTAGTGTTAGCAAATCAATGACCTGGTCATCTCTCAGATCAGGATTCTCATTCAATCGATGTTGATATTCATTGGCAATCTCACCGGACAAATTGCTGACGTATTCGTGTCCCCATTGATCAAACTCGTCGACATCTCCCTGCAGAATAAATTTCAAACTGTCTCTCTCGTCTTCCTTGCCCATGGTCATGCCCATGACGGACAACAGTGTAGCCAATTGAGTCTTATTGTCTGCAGACTTGAAACTTTCAAATGCTTGCTTAATTGCATCATAGTGAGGCTTCAAGAATTTGAGTGGTTTAGGAATGGATGTCACAGTGCTCGTCGTATCCTTCAAATGTGATCTCAATTGTTCGACTGCTGATTTTTGAACACCCGAGTCACGATCCGATAATGATTTTACAAGTTCTTCTAGAGTATTCTTTAATTGTTCATCTTCTTCAGACTATTGGTGTTCAATCGAATTGTTCGAAGCACATATGAAAATGCAGTTAGTGAGCGAGTGTGTTCAATCGATGATTTTTCAGCTAAAGTACTGGAATTGGAATCATGGCTGATCTACTGTTTCGAAAATAAAGAATATACGTACCAATGGTTGTGGTTTCAAATCACCCTTCTTGACTTCAGTCGACTTTTGTTCAGCGCTTTTGGTCTTTTCTGCTGCCATGATCAATGTGTTTGTGCGTTTTATGTATAATGATTGTGCAGAGAGATCACGATTTTTGTTCTTCTGTTTTGTGTAGCTTCAAAGAGAGGAATCAAGTGCAAGCACACAGAGTTTTTGGGGCGGAAGATGCTGATCAAGGTCAAAAATAGATTGCCCTTCCAAACTTACAAAAAATGTCTTTTGTAACATGTTCAATCTGTTGTTTGAAATTTTCGGAGTTATCCACCAAACAAAAACAAAACACCGTTTCACATACCTGAAAACATGTCAACGAACATTGCAATTTCTCTGCTTTTTGTCCTCCTGATTTGTGTTTCTGTGATTCTTGTCGAGTCAGCTTCGACCAACAGACCTGTTATCGGTATTCTTGCTCAACCGGTGAGTGACGACCGAAATCCTCCCTCCAAAAAGTTTACAACTCCTGCAGAGGAAAGAAACTCATACATTGCTGCGAGTTATGTCAAGTATGTAGAAGGAGCTGGTGCTAGAGTAGTTCCTATTCCTTTTGATATGCCTGCTAGCCAAATGCTACCACTCGTCAGACAACTCAATGGTCTCTTGTTCCCTGGTGGAGGAGCCAATCTGAACAACACTCGCTACTATCAAGTTCAAAAGAACTTGTTAGATCTGGTGTTGAACAAGGAGTTGAATATTCCAATTTGGGGAACTTGCCTTGGCATGCAAGCCATTGTGACTGCTGCCGCTCAAGATGTCAATGTTTTGACTCATGGATGGGACAGTTGGAACATCTCTCTACCATTGGAGTACTTTCCAGATGCGCAAACAGTGAGAGAGAAGAGTAAGTTGTTCAGTAAGCAAAATATGCCTTCAGATGACATGTTCAACAATTTGCAACATGCACCCATCACATTGAACAATCATCACGATGGTTTCACAATGGAGAACTGGGCCAGAAATGCTCGATTGAACAAGCTATTTCGTATTACTTCTACGAACAGAGATAGAAGAGGTAAGACCTTTGTGAGCACGATTGAGGCCTACGAGTATCCAATCTACGCTGTCCAGTGGCATCCAGAGAAGCCATTGTATGAATGGAGACCAGACGAAGATATTGACCATTCCTATGCGTCGATTCTAGCGAACCAACACATGGCAAACTTTTTTGTGAATGAGTGCCGCAAGAATGGTAACTCGTTCGTGAATGAGAACGAATTGAACAACAGGTGGCTCATTTACAACTACAATGCCCTGTATTCGTACAGTTGGGAACCTGATTTCGAACAAATCTACTATTTCCAACGCTGGAGTGCATAATAACCAATACAATAATCAGATTACTTCTCATCCAGAAAAGAAACAGTTCATGTTGTATACCAACCAACCCTCTCACTTCATTTCACTGTAGCTTTACAATTTTGTTGTAACCGGACGGACATTCGGAAAAAAGAACAAAGATTTTCAGAAGAAAAAAACAACGTGATTCCAACCTAAATGTCAAGCAACTCAAAAATCACCAGCAACAAAACAACCGAACAACAACAAAAAAATATGAACCTAACAACCATCTTGTTGGTGAGTGGATTTTTGGCCACCGCATTCTTCGTGTACAAAACCTTCTTTGTCAAGAAGAAGAAAAAGACTCAACAAACACCAGAAAACTCTGAAGCTGCCAAGCACAATGTGCACTTTTCTGATAGTGACGATAGTGATAGTGATAGCGACAGTGACAGTGATTCTGACAATGAAGTCCAAGAGAGAGAATTCACACTTGAAGAGTTGCACCAATTCAATGGTGTTGCCAACAAGGAAATTTACTTGTCCGTTGGAGGTGTTGGTACGTACAGACACACAATCTTTTTTTTTATTCTTGTGCAGAGTACGAATAAGCTAACAACAAACTTTTTTCTCCCGATTTTCTTTTTTTGTTCAATGTGTGATCATGACGACCAATGACACGACGACGACGACAATCAATGAACAAAAAAAAAATGTGAAAAATACATGTACATACGTTTGACATGAACAATAGTGTTTGATGTGACGCACACAGAGTTCTATAAGCCAGAAGGTCCATATCACTGCTTTGCCGGTCAAGAGGCAACCATTAATCTTGTGGAGAGCACCTTTGAGACATCCACTTTGAACAAGGTTGACATTTCTGATAAGCCAGCAACATTCAAGCAAGAAATGGAAGACAAGGTTGATTTTTATGGTATGAAGTACAGTAGAGTCGGATGGGTGAAGGAATGGAAGGAAGCCAACGAACAAAAATCTGATGAAGAGAAGAAGAATGATTAATGTTTGTGTTTTTTTGGGGCACCCAAAGTCATGCCTATACACACACGAATACGAATACAATAATTATCAATCATTGACCGTGTGCACACTGCATATTTTTGAGATCAACACTGATATTTTTCTTTCTCTTATTTTATTTCAATGTTTGAATATGTGCATGCAGCGTGGCAGTGGGTGTACAGACTGTAGATATTCAAATGATGGACGGAGCACAAGTGCGTCCTTCTTGATTTCAGAAAAAGTTGCTCGTGGTCATTTTATTCTGATAGGGACTGCTGATGACTCTCCTAGAATCACCAGTCATAGCTACGACCTTGTTGGTGGTGCTACTCAATAGTGAAGTCCTTTTGGTGTTGAATGGTTTGGCAACTAGTGAAGTTCTTGTTCTTGTTGCGTGTGTGAATGTTGTTGTTGTTGGCTTGCTATAGGGATGATAGAGGTGGGTAATGTCTCTGAGTGGCTCCCTGTTATTCTTTGATCTCCTTTGCACCAGCGTACTGCTGAGCCGTCCAGTGTTTGGATCAATATTCTCCTTGTTTTCTTCATTGTTGTCCAATAGCTTGCAGTTCTTGAGATCAACAAAAACATTGATCATCTTCTTCCGTCTCACAGAGCTAACCATCACTGTGGACTTGTCCTCTAGAGGAGTAGCAGTGCATGTCTTCTTGTTCTCCTTACTGTGGTCAACCATAATGATTGTAAACTTGGACACAGCAGTGAGTGGTGCATCTAGTAGTGGGTGCTCACCATTCATGGCTTGATTTTCCTTGTTATTATGGGCATCAATTGGTTGAGTCATCATAATTATGTGTGTTGGTGTTGGTACCTCCTTATTGGTGTGAGAAAGCAAAAATGCTTTTTGGGCTTGGCTTGGATTTTTAGTCAGAAAAGCTTGTATGTGACTTGGTAGTCAGCAGTCGTGGGAAACTCAGCAAAGCAGCAACAGTCAGAGGACCTAGTTCTTGTTCTCACTCTTGCTCTTCTTGAAAAAGAGAGATGGGGTATGTTAATTGGGTTAGGGTGGAATTGTTGTAGTGTTTTTTTGCATACGGCCTCGAAAATGCATGGTGCTTTTATGAGGGGCGAGAGTGGCCCTGGATGGGATAGCGGGCGGGGATCAAACATTGAAACACCGACATTCGAATGGAACAATGCGCGCCATTTTCTTTTTAGGCGTAGACGGGCGTTATCCAATCTTGCTATTTTTGGTGGTCATCTACGGTAAAGTTCAACTCTGGGTCATCATGGACCAAAGGCATGCTTCACGATGCTGTCGTGTTTGTCCCTTAGTTTTCGAGTTTGGTAGGCGCTAAATGGGTCTGTAGAAAATGAGTCGCAGTACACACATAATGATGTTTTACCGTCCCTTGCGATTTACGATGTGAGTTTCTCGGATCCAGTTTTGCGTGTTCTTTCCAGTCCTTTTTATCCATCCTAGAAACATTGGTTGCTGCATTCGGTACAGTCAAATATGTATGGATTCGGACCGAGATGTTTGACGCTTACTTCTCATTGAATTACCCTGTTCGAAATGTTCTCCTTGACATCTTTTTGTTCTCAACAGGTGGTCACCTCAACACTTTTACATCCTGACGGGATTGATATCATACGATCTATGAAACCTGGACTCCTTATAGAGGTCATAGCTTAAACTCTCTTTGATCTGATGCCCACTCAAAAAAAAGGAGATAAATCATTGTGCACTTTTTATGTTGTTCCAACAAGAAGAACTTGATCAATCAAGTCAAAGTGTTTCCCTGTTGTCTGTTTGTCAATTCTTAGGCGATCATACTGACAACGATGACCCTGTTATTGATCAGTATGTGGGCAATCGTATCAGACTGTCTCACAAGAGTCTGTTTTCTCAAAGTGTACTGAAGATGGAGGATAGAGAAGCATCTGATGTGATGACCACTTGTGTTTCTGGTTGGATCTATGTGACCTGTGATTGGTGTTCTGTTCAAAACAAGGAGAAACAGAGAGTGATTCTGTTCAAGGGCAACCAAGATGACTATTTCAAGTTGTATCTGGACAAGTATTCGAATCGTTTGATGTTTGATGCACAGTGGAGTCATGGCAGACTAGAACTCGTGTCCAATGTACAAATACCTTTGTTTAAATGGACTCATGTCGCAGTTACTTTCCATAATACACAGGATACGACAACCAGGGAGTCAAGTTCAGTGATCACTCTTCTCATTGATGGAGAGGTATGTGCACGGAAGGAGCAATGCTCTTTTTCTTGTTCAGCAAACAAATGGCCAATATACGTTGGAACAGATGAAAAGTTTGGCAACAGCTTTGTTGGATGTATGGAGAGTGTCAAGTGGAGCGTACAAACAAAGTTCACAAGCGAAAAACAACTTGTAGAGTCGTTGATGAATGAGAAACCACACTACCCAAGTGATACCGCATTTCAGAAGGAGTTGCATATTAGATCAAGACCTTGGTCTAGCGTTAGACAGCTCGAGGCATGGGAGCCCGGTATTGATCCAATGAATAGGGCATCTGTTCGCTTTCAACAAAGACTAAAAGATTACAAGCGGAAGGTAATCCACTGTCACGATATGAAAGGTGGTTATCTAGAGGATGCCATGACACAGGGATATAATCAACCATGTGTTTATAATTTCAAGCATTGGCAGTACATTGACTATTTTATCTACTTTAGTCACGAAAGGATAGCCATTCCACCTGTCGGGTGGATCAACACCGCTCACAAAAATGGTGTTAAGTGCTTTGCTACCTTCATTACCGAATGGGATGAAGGACGGAAGGAGACTCTTTACTTACTGTCAAAAGATAAGAACGGGCAAAGGTACGCAGATAAATTGATCGATATGGCAGAGTACTATGGTTTTGATGGGTGGTTCTTCAACATTGAGAATACCCTCCCTGACTTGGTTAGTGTTCAAAAGTTAATCTGTTTCTTGGACTACATGACACAAGAGATGCATCGAAGAATACCTGGCTCACTTGTGATATGGTACGATTCAATCACTATCGATGGAGAATTGAAATGGCAGAATGCATTAACTCTCAAGAACAAACAATTCTTCGATGTCTGTGATGCCATCTTTCTCAACTATTGTTGGAACCCAGAGTTGCTGTTAAAAACTGCTCAACTTGCTGGAGAGAGAAAAGAGGACGTGTTTGTAGGTATTGATATATTTGGTAGAAATACATATGGAGGTGGAGGATATACAACACATGTCGCATTGGAAGAGATTGAAAAGTGTGAATTATCTGTCGCTTTATTTGCACCAGGGTGGACATTTGAAGCATGTGGTGCTTCTGGTGATAGTAAAGCCCGAAGATTAATGTTTGAGGATAACGAGGCACGATTTTGGAATGGAATTCGGCAATATCAACTGCTGAAGAACTCCAGTGGAGAGTCGAATTTAGAGCATTGGAAGGTTATCATTAATGGAGGAGATGGATGGGCTGTGGAGAGCAATGGGTTTAGGGACAAGTGCTTCGTTACTTCATATCAACCATGTACCAAGGAACAGAGAATAGATCTTTTAGATTATGCGGATATCATTCCTAGGTGTGGAACAGTTGCCATTCGATTCGGTGTTTGGCATAAGGGAACTGGTCCCAATTTTGCTGATGAAGTGTTCATGGAGTTAGAGCTGAGATCAGAAGACGAATCAATACTTCGTAGTTTTTCATCAGGAAAGGTCGAATGTTCAAATCAATGGAATCTATTATCAGGACAGTTTGAAGTAACAGGTCAAGAACTTGATAAGTTGAGATTTATTATTTTTAGAGATGGAGGCAGGGATGTTGAGTACTGGGCAGGCCACTTTGGAAGTCGCTTGTCGGATCCATTTGTTTCTATTCAAACAAAAGAGGAGGGATTCGCGGATTTCTATGAGGAGAGACCTATTGTAGCAACATATGGAGAACCTTTTACCTCTAATTTCAACACTGGTGTTGGCAGTAAGTACTTTATAGAAGGAATAGAAAGGTCTTGCAATCCATGGAACAACTTGAGTGATCAGAGTATTCTACCGTCGTACATGACATCTGACAAAGCAACCCTACACCAATCTATCTCAGTTACTTTCTACTATGAGGAAGCATTTTGTGGAGGATCCTCACTGATGTTCGCCAAACAGAATTTCAACCCAAGAAGTGATTCCATTTACTCTTTGTTCAAAACTTGTTTGGACTTGAGAAATGGATACTTCATCACGGCAATAACAAAAGCACTTCAGCCATCTTCCCGAGCTGTTCTAGTGTTATTGGATGAGGAAAATACAGCACACTATCTATTGCCCTCGTGCGCGCCCGAGATATCAGCCGATGGGATCACTCACAGAATAGAATCGACAATATCCAATGTGAATGGATGGAGAAGAGAAACGGTCATGATTCCTCGAGATATGGTCTCATCAGTGATAAGGAGTATTGGTATCTGCTGCTACTCATCGTCTGACATCAATTGTGAATATAAGCTCTTGCTAGGTCAATTAACTGTTGGTTATGCTCATCTTGTACCAGACAGAGAGCAACTTAAAATTGGAGATGGAGGATTCAGCTTAACATGGCTACCTCAATCCATGAATGAGCCAGGCGATGAATTAATTTGTCATATCAACCTACACTGGAGCATCAATGACGCAAGTACCAAAACAACTCTATCGTATTACATCTTCCAGGATGATTCACTTATCGGGCGATCATTTTCCCCATACTACCGAATCAATTCTGTGAAAGGATTGAATGAGGGTGCCCTCAAGTTTATCGTCCTGCCTGTTAATGATTCCACAGGTGTTCTTTTGAAAGAGCAGCAAATTGAAATTCTTGTGACTGCTAGCAGTAACATCCTATAAGAAACAATATCAATCATTTAAGTATTTACAGCCTCTTGAGTTCTTTCCCTTGGCAAATAAATAACTTCTGATTCTTACGAAATTATACAACATTTGGTTTTTCTATCGTCCTTCGATCCTCTGATGCTTGATTGCATGGAAGTGACTCTTATCTTCGTGTTCCTATCGCTTATGATCATGGGAGCACTGATTGGGCGCTCCTGTTTCTTTTTCCTCTTCACTTCTTCGGGCGAAACTTTGTTGTCTGGTAGTCGTGAATGGATACCGAAAAGGGCTCTCAACGATATCACTTGATCACTCTTTGTTCTGTTAGGTGAGCTAGGTTCACTCTTTACCTTTCTAATAGCGTGATACTCAACACCAGAAAGGTCAAATTGTTGTGGCTTCTCTTGACTCCTCAACGGAATTAACTTCTTCCTCATAACTTCGTATGAATCAGACGGTTTCAGTGGAGAATGAGTCATCGGCGCAAAATTTTTGATCTGAGCCTCATCTTCATACCTTCTGATATTCAATTCATTTTTCGAAACATGAACAAAATGTACACCTGATACTGTACAAAATGGACAATCCATATCAGCTATCGAATGACCATTCTTTGCTCTGTGTTCCTTCATGTCGCCGATACAGAAACGGCAAATGTATTGATTGCAGCATTGGGACTTTAATATCTCTAAAGGGATAATTAATATTACTTCTACATAACAAGGATATGTTCATTCACTTTATGGTCATTCGAGAATATGTCACTTACTCTTAAAGTACATCATACAAATGGGACAATAGAATTTAAAGCTCTCATCCTTCTCTGGAGTGCTCTCGACAGCTTCTTTCAGTTTCAATCTAGGATCTGTCATCATCGTCACTTACTTCTATTGACTTTGTCCAGCGGAAACTTCTCTGGAGAAAAATTCCTTTGCACGAACGATGGCCAGCATTTTCCGAAAACCGTAGACGATTCTCCTTTCCGGTCACCAATAAATAGCGCGGTCCTTTTCCCAAACTGAAACTGAAAAAGAATATCTCAGATAACAAAACCCAAAACAACACCAAACAAAATCCAGCATCTCTTCACGTTCACAATGAAGAGAATCAACAACACTGAAAATCTCAAATATGGTGAGCTAATCGTCAACAATGTTCCTTGCTATGCATCCCTCTCTCATCATTCATTCATTGTTCATCCTATCAAAAACAACAAGAATGATGATAGTCACTGCTGCATTCGTAGTAGTAGTCGTAGTGAGTATGATGATGAAGATGATGAGTCCATGAAAACACCCATATTAATTTCTCCGACTACACCCAGTGGCCCATTCATGAGGTACAACGGTGCCATGTACGGTCATATGAACGAAGAACAACAAGAAGAAGAAGAAGAAGCTTCAATGATTATAGATGATGAAGAATGTGTTACTGATGATAATAATGATGGTTGTTGGATGCAATTTGAAATGAAAAATTTTCATTCATTTTCTCATGAAAATGATGATGATTGTAAAACACAAATGAAACTGTCATTCCTAAGACCACTGACCTCTTTGAATGAAGAAGAAGTAACAATGACACTGAATATTCAATTGGTGATGAATGATTGGGAAGAGAGACAATCGTGGGTACGAGCAATGAAAAAAGTGGTTGCATGGAATCACAATAAGCATCGGATTGAAATTCCAGATGAAATTTTGATTCAAATTCTGCAGTGGATGAACGCACCAGAGTTATTGTTGGTGATGAGTAGAGTATCGACACATTTGAACGATTTGTGTCGATTGGATTTGTTTTGGAGTCACTTGTATCGTCATCAGTGGCCTCAATGTCTGTTGAACCACAATTTGACCTTTTTTGAGGACATGTTGCATGTTCCTTGCATTTCATGGAGAGAACTGTTTTATTATCGATATACGAGAGAGAGACATGCGTTTCAAACGAATGCTATACAACAAGCGAACGAGAATGTGTCAATTGAGCAGTTGATCAATGATGATGAGATGATGGACGATGATACTTCTGTGACAAGTAGGGAGTATGAAGGCAGAATGTTGACTGATCTGAAGCGCTATCAATTATCAATAGAGGATCTGAGACACATGTGCTTCATATCAGACTCTATTGTTCTGCCTGCACTTGATGTACGACAGACGACTCATCTCAGTCAAGACACACGCGAACTTCCGATCGAATTCCAGTTCGAAAAGCGACTCTTGGCACTGCTAGCAGCTATCACTTTCGAAGAAATGCTACAAGTTCACTTCCAGATACATTTATACAGAAACTATGGTATCGCCATTCGAAAATTAACACTTTCACCACAACAAATGAAAACCTCAGAAGGCGAACGGTACATTACCAAAGTGATCAATTATTTTATTGAAAATTGCTCCTTTTGGTTGAGCAAGGCAAAGGAAAATTATGACAACGAAATTGTATCTTGCACCTATGAACACTGGTTCAATGAGATGCTCGATATTTGCTTTTTGAAATTTGAATCAATCACCTCCACGTTGGCAGAAGAGTGTCAACTAGAGCTGATTAACCGAGTGCAATCCTTCATGGACAAGTTCCTCAATTATGAGAGATTGACTCGCACACAAATTTTGTTGCTGGGTTCTTCTACAGCCAAGAAAGCAAAGCTTTGTTCTTTTCCACAAAAAGTAGAATTATTGAAGCAATCATGTCAGTACTTTGAACAGGTCTTGACAGCTCCAACTTGGCATCAATCAACACTCGCGGGTGGAAATGCTGCGGCTGTTTGTGGTCAAGGAAACTCTCTTATCGAAATGTTGCATTCGTTTATCGAGCAATACAAACTAGGGAATCAGGAGCATTTGAGCCAAGAAATCAACTCACTCTATACAGAGGCTCTCAGGACTTACAAGCAACTCAAGAACTTCACAGCAGGACTATGTTTATCATATTATAACCGTGCTTGTCTTCATTCAATCATGTACAATCTCAAGTGCTCGCCAGTTGATCATGAGAAGGAGGCACGCAGATGCTTGAACAAGGCTCTCATACTTCCAGATGCGAATCAACACTCTGTAGATGAAGATAAGGATTTTGACGAGATTCGACACCTGCCATGGTTTCGTGATCTGGCACAAAGGTGGAACGAGAACAGGTGGAAAACTGAATCTGGCAAGCAAGTGACACTCTCGGCCACATCGCTACTGGGGCACTTGCCGGCAGAAACCTAAAGGAAGGATTCGTGGGTACCTCTTCCTTTAGATGGTCTTTTCCATATTTGTTCGTCTCCCGTAAAAGGAGTGACACTTGTCCATGCTAAAGGCTCATCATTAAATTCTGCACCTTCACACTACGAAAAACACTACGAAAAACACTAAGAACTGTGGTGTTTTGTCAGTTGGCTCTTTCTTCGAATCCAGGACTTGCGGGAGATTCGTCGATTCCGCATTCATTATTTTGGATCATTCCCTAATCTGTATCTGAAAGGGGGTTTCTATTAGGCAGTATTACTATTGATGGAACTTATCACTTATCACGCGTGATATTGGAGTAGCCTTTCCTGGATTGTGGGCTGTGAAATCGCAAGCGACTCTCCTTGTTTAATGATCTCTTGAATGTGCACACACAACACCTACAACGCATGATGTTTGAACGTACCAACCACAAACAACCACCAGCACTTAAAAAAAAACACAATCACAAGAACCACCAGATAGAGTGTTCGCTGCCTTCAACTGCCAAAGTGGACAACTACCGCACCACCAAAAAAAACAACCGTCATCACTCTGCTCTTGTGTTTTGCCTAAAAATGAACCTCACTCTTCCACCACCATCTCCCACAACAACAACAGTTTCATCGACATCCCTTTCTTCATCTTCCTGCTCACCCCCCAAAAGTTTACTTCTCCATATTTCAAACAACAATAACAATAACAGCAGTAGTAGAACTTCAGCTACAACTGCTCCACTAACCGTTCTCACAGCACACAGACTCTCAACGCTCTATCAGGAGAAGAACAACATGACCATAGAATCGGTTGATCACTCCTCCATTGACAATGACGGTAGAAGAGTCACTAGGACTGACCTCTCTATTCAAATGGACACTCTCTCACAGTACATGAACTATGAGACGACGCGCACAGACAGAGCTTTTGGACAGTGCTTCAAAGCTTTTCTAGAGAGTCAGTTTACAGCTGAGCTCTGGAATTTTTTGGACAAGGTCCAAGAGTGGAAAGCGGTACGGAATTTAAACCGACTCTCCAGCGCAGCCGTCACTCATTTACAAAGTGGTGAGAGCGCCAAATCGATTCAAAGAAATAGCGCCAAACCAACGGAAGAAGAAATTTACAGTGTTCAAGTGCCATTGTTGCTCTTACACAAACGGAAAAGCTTTTTAGCTCCAACGGGTCCTGCGACCACTCCTACATCCCCAGAGTTTTCCTTTATCAATGTGACCAATCCATACAATTCGACGACGACCACTCCCACCACCACCACGAATGCTTCCAATTCCCTCCTAGATGCCAATCACCTCAGAGCTTATCAACTCCAAAAGATTCTTATTGATCAATTTGTGCGCACAGCCAGTATTCAAGAGCTAAACATTGCCAATAGCTTAAGAGACTCTGTGATTCAAATTCACGAACAAGCCAAGGAATTTGCTCCTACCAACTTGTTTGACTCTATTGTCATTGAAGTTCAAGAACAGTTGTCCACTGAAAAGTTTCCTGCTTTTGTCAAGTCGGACACTTTTTACACCTTTATTCAAAAGAGACAATTAGGTATTGTGAGTCATGGTGATGACGATGATTTTCAAGATGATTCACTTGTTCAGAGCCCAAGAAGCGACTCTAGCACATCGACAACTCATGGTACACTTGCTGTCAGTCTAAAATCCACGCGACATGCCATTCGAAGAATGTCCAGTCGTCTTTCTAGTTACATCTTTCGTTCAGGTGGCGGTGCTAATGGTGCCACTGGTGGTGAGACAACGAATGATAGTCCAAGGTCATGGTTGACAAACAATGATGAGTATTCATCATCATTGACGTCTCATGTCCCACTCATGGAACGAGTGAGTCTACAATCGTTCAATAACCAGAATCGTCTCTCCAACGCAGGTTACCCCGCACTGAATCAAACGACGCATGATGTATCGCCAGTATCCTCTCCTCGGTTTTTGTTGGACAACTCAAAGGACAATGTGCCAAGTTGTTCCTCTTTGGCAACGCCATCAGTGAACAAGAGTCACAATTTTCAACATCGCCTCTCCATGAATTCACTACAAAAGTCTTATTCATTCGATGAAGTAGGATTTCAAATGTTTATGAACAAGACTGAGCCATTGAAGAGTGCTACAAGCAGTAGTACTGGTGGTAGCAGCAATAGCTTGAGGTTACACTCATCAAGAGATGATCAGTACTTGAGTAAACCAAAGAATGAGGAGAAGAAACGACGAACACGAAGGCTACTATCTATTTTCAGAAGAAAGCCAACCAAGAAGGCATCTGACACCGCATCCAACTAAGAATGATAACAAGGACATTGGTTTGTTATCATCGACACTATTTTTTCGGAATCCCCTATATCCATTAATTTCCTCCAACTTACGGACAGGCAACACACCAGGCCAATTTTGACTGAACAAGTTTTCAATTTTTGGATGTTATATCCACCAAATTTTATTTAAAAGCGATGATTCGTGAACATGACATTCAATTGCTTTATTCTTGTTTCATTTCAGTATTTTGACAATTCTTCAAATACCATTCCTTTGCGTATTTGCTCACAGAATTCCTAAGTTCCCTTTCAGGCAATCCGCTCTGTTTGATATCACCTGTAACAGCTTTGACGACTCTTTGGATAAAAGCTCCCATCATTTCGCTATTTGATGTCTGTTCCTGAGCCAACCTTTCCAATTCGCTAACTGGTAATAACTCCTCAGTCTTTTCGCTGACTCTACGTTGCAAATTTTCCTTCTCTTGTCTCATTCGCTGCAATTCCTCCTCCGTTGGCAGAGGCTCCTCGTTGAACTCCCATGGTAGTGATGTTGATTGTTTGCTTTCATTCGAGTACTGTCCATTATAGAGTTGATGTTCAAGGTCCATGAGCTGTCTCATGAAACCATCATTTGGCTTAATAATGTTTCTTCTTTCGATCAGGTATGAATGAGCTTGTCCCAAGTTCATCTTCTCGGTTCTCATCAAATAACTCAAGACGAGAGATGCTGATCTTGATTTTCCAATTGTACAATGCACAAGCACCCTTCCACCATTCTTTTTTGCTTCATCCAAGAATTGATGAACTTCATCAAACAATCGTGAAATGTTGGCCGAGCTTATATCTTGAAGAGGCAATCTTTTGAGTGTGATTGTCTCTGGGAGTGCATGAAATGCAGGCCATTCCATTGTACAGTTCAAAATATGACTAATATTGTTGTTAGTCAACTGATCAATATCATTGGCATCTCTACCGGATCCAAGATAAAGAAACTGATCAATCACAGTGCTCATTCCCTTTGGAATCTTTGAATGAGCCTTCTTGATCTGTGTAATGATAATGGGCTTGATGTTTGGTCGACCAGATGTGGCCTTCTTGACAGCTTTGCGATAGGAAACAACCAACTTTCGATCACTGGAGGGACCAGTGCTCTGATGATGAAGCTCTAGTTGTTCAGCGATACAGTGAACAAATTTTCGATCCAAAGAGCTCAGACTCGATGGAAGCGTTAGCTTTTTCTTGTTAACTTCCTCTGCTGCCGCTTCTTCTTGTTGTTGTTGCTCATTTAGAGCTTCCTGGAATTGTTCATTACGGAATTGGGTAAGCTTTTGAACAATTTCTTGAGTCTTTTCGTTCCTTAGGTACAAATTGGTGGCACTTCTAGCAATAGTGAATAGCTCTTCACTTTCTGGGTGTTCATTGACAGAGAATTGCTGGAAAGGAACGTTGGCGACACTGGAGAGGTACAATGAGTCATTATCATCGCCACCAGTGTTGATCACCGTGTTCAAATAGCAAATATCAATCTTGTGGCTATCGTAAATGGAGTGATCGTCACTCGCGGAAAATCCTTGAACGGAATATCGGGCACAGTAATCGAAAATGTGGCGCGCAAAATCTTTGATCGTTATGGTGGCGGGATTTGGAATCGGAACAATGATGGGTTCATTGGTGCACGTATGAACATTCACAAAGTATTTTGTGACCTTCTTGTTGTTACTGTTATCTGTGGACATGTCTTGCTATCGTTTGTTTTCTGTTCTTTTTTTGTCCTGAACAAGTTCATATTGTTGATCCGGTAAATCCATGTCGATCGCTTGGCGCTAAACTTTCCAAAAATTCGTTCAAACTTTCAATGAAAGTTACCAACAAAAAATCCTAAGACTTTCATCCAAGGGAAGAATTTATGAAAATGGTGCACGAATAAATCAACGAATGATATCAACATCATACAACAATATTCATTGTTACGTTCATTCAGTAAGGTCGCATGTGATGGTGCCTCCCTCAAGAAGCTTGGAAGACCGAAACACAACAACTATATTCAAAATTGGATATTATTTTTCTCAGTGTGTATGGGTGTTTGGTCGATTAGGTGATTCATCATGATGTCACAAAATAATTGCTTGCTAGGTTTGGTAAGTTCTATGTTGGCTTCACCCACCTTGGTGCGCCATGAGCTCCCTGCAAAAAACATGTCGATATTGGCATGACAGGCAAAAGCCATTACGAATACTGCATGAGCTCTTCCAAGAATTTAGTTTCTTTCCAATTCTCCAATGGTTCCAGTTTTTGAGAATCTCTTGCTGGCTTTTGACATATTCATCATTTGCTTTGGCATGCACTGACGCAACTTTGTACTCCCCTTCAGTGGTACTCTTTAGTTTCTTCATGAAATACGCCTTTACATTCTGTCGCTCAGTTTTTCATCTGTCATGTTCTCGTGTTGCTCTCTCAACTAGTCTGCGAGCTTCTCCAATTCGTCTTGACTGGTCATCTCTTGTTGGCGATGGGTGTTTGTTGAATTAAACTTTCGAGAAAAACTTTTTGGCTCAATCGGAACATCAGAAAACTTTTAGGGCACTTCGAAAAGTTTTTTCAGTGAAAGTTTCGGAAAAAACCGACATGGATTTACCGGATCAACAATATTGGAAGAACTTGCTTTTTAAAAGTTTGGTGCAATTCTCTCATTGACCTCCTGGTAACGTGCTGACGTTCGGTGAAGCATGTGAACATTGAGTATTGTGACGCACTGACGAAGAATCACGGGTGTGAGTGGGACCTGATTCCCAAGATTCCATCTCCACCAAATTAGAAGTACTATTTCTCCTCAGGTATTCATTCGTTCTGACGACAACAAAATCGAAAAGCAGAAACAACAAAAAACAAAAACACATTCTCACACTCTCTATAAAAACAATGACGTCAGGTGATCACAATTCCTCTTCTACTAGTAACACTCTTGTCACTTCTTTGGCTGTTGCAGGAGCTACCCTTCTTTTGAGTGGCGGAGTTTACTATCTTTACAAAAAAACCACCCAACAGATTACAAAGCCTGAGCCAAACCGTATCTCTGAACTGAACATTTTTCCTGTCAAGTCTCTTCAAGGAATGAGTGTCTCTGAGTGGAAGGTTGGTCCTCGTGGTTTCCTCTATGATCGACAATGGATGGTTGTCATGAAGATGCCAAAAGCTGTTGCCAAGAAATTATCGGACGAAGAAGTTTGGCCTGAACAAGAACAAGAAACACAACAAGAGCAGGAGAAAGAAGAAGAGTGCTACAAGTTTGTTACTCAAAGACAATTACCAAGATTAAGCTTAATCGGTGCACGTGTTTCATTGGATAATGAAACATTGACACTGTACAAGATTGGATCATCTGAATCATCAGAGAGCGCTGTGTCAAGCTCAGGAACAGATCAGGGCTCTAAGGTCAATGGAGGAGAAATCTCGTCCAATTTTGAACTACCATTTGGTTCGTTCTTGACAGCTAACAATGCTGATAAGCTCGTATGGGCTGAAATTTGGGGCAATCAATTCAAGTCCATCGATATGGGAGATGAGGTTGCTGATTGGCTGAGCAAAGCAGCCAATAAACCAGGACTACGATTAGTGATGGCGCCAAACAGTTTTGATCGGACTCCGGGAAATGAGTTCTACAACGAATTTTTGAACTTGGGAGAGAAGGCACCTATGCTTCAGACAGCATTCGCCGACGGATTCCCTTACTTGATCACAACAGAGAACTCTCTGGATGATGTGAATAAGAAATTGCCAGAGAACAACCAGGCTTCCATGGTGAGATTCAGAGGCAATATTGTTGTCGAGAGAAATGGTACTCTGCAACCATTTGAGGAAGAGTATTGGAAGCAGATGCATTTGAGTCGCTTGTCTTCCGATGGCACGCAAGAGGAGAGCACTGGAATCACATTGTACAATGTCAAGGTGTGCACCAGATGTTCCATGCCAAACGTCAACCCTGAGGTTGGCAAGTTGGAGCTAGAGGGACCATCCTATCAACTGAGCCAATATCACACAACACAGGAATCAAAGAATCCATTGTTCGGTATCAACATCATGCACAGCACAGATTCCATCAACAAGGTCGTTCGTGTCGGTGATCTTATTAATGTCGATTCCACATGGGACTGCCCACCATTCAGTACTAGTTAATTTCATGAACAGGAATAAAATGATGATTGCAGATTCTGGACCGCATTATATTAATTTAATTATGACGGATCATTGTCCACCTCGTCCTGTTGTTATGATCGATGCAATTGCTGCTGAGGTAAAACTCCTGGACTTAATTAGAGGTATCTTGTGACATGTGCTACTAGTTGACCAATCTCAACCGTTCCGGATCACATCCAGTCTCAACCACGCTCTTTCGTTTCAAATAGAAGTACCGGCCGAGAGATAAAGCAAGAGTCAACAGAAGTACAAATCCAGAAGCAAGACCTACTGCACCCATGATGATCAATAATATCTTGTCTACCAGTAGGCCACCAGAGCATTTCAAAGAGTTGATTGCAGACTTTGGTGAGTCATCATCAGATAAATCATAGACACTCGAAAAGAACATGTCACCATCTTTTGTCACTCGTATCTGCTTCACTCTTTCTCCATTGTTGCCAAACACTGGCCAAATACGAGATTCAATGGCTTCACCCGTCCTTACATCAATCAGCAGTAGGTACGCCTTTCCATATTCCATTATCTCGAGTGGATGATCGGTCTCACCGCCAATAAATGCCAGACCGTCATCATTGTCCATCACCACAATCGAGTCTGACTTGCTATAGAGAGCTGCAGATGAGAGAATGCCTGGATAAGTGACATACAAATCGGGATCTCTCCTCGATTCAAGTGCCATGCGATCCACATTGTCATAACGCATAAAAACAGAGAGTGTTCCGACATGACCCGTGATACAGAGACTAGTAGAATGTCGCTCATAGAATAAGTCGATGCCTGTCATGTGGAAAATGTCAATCACGTGCGCAGGTTTCGATATTTGCTTGATACCTCGAATGATACCATTGGCATCAACACGAAACAGGATACGAACAGCCGAGTTGTGCTCATCTGTAAACTTTACAACTGTGTTGTGCTGCAAGTTATGCAATGTTTCAAATGCAATTTGAGAGGGACGAAAGAGCTTAATAATGACATAAGTGTCACCTGTACGCCGATCGAGCTTCAAAAAGTTGACATCAAATTGCTGTGGCGCCGCACCGAGCACCTTGGGCAGCAGAACCGTCTTTTTTGAGTTGGAAATATCGTTCATGCTACGATAGAGCATTAGAACAATTGTTCCTTCCTTGGAGTGCACCAATAACCGTCCTTCGTTGCCTGATTCATCTGTGACCATCAGCGGACAGGGTGTATTGTAAAATACGAACGAAGATTCGTGAGCAGAAACGTATCGCGCTAGTGAACCGTTCATGTACAGCACAGGATTATCACTGATATCAGCAAATGTAAAATTCTCAGAGAGGGAGCCCTCTTCGAACCGGGAGATGACTAGATGACCCAAATGTCGTATCATTGGCCTATAGCTCAAAATGTAGTTGGCACCAAACTTATCAAACGGTGTCATACCACACATCTCTGACAACGACTCATCGTCATCATCATCATTGTCATCCTTCTGACGAGAGCTCTCATCATCGTCACCACCAGAAATGACAGTGCTCTCCTCTGTGTCCACATTGAACAACACGAGTTCAACTGCCGTTTTATTGTGAGCACCATGACGATGCCGCACATAATCACTTCCTTGCATTGCCAAGTAAAGAATCAATGTTGGAGATTCCTCTTCTCCTTCCTCTTGTTCTTTCGTTTCGCCACGAGCACTTGTAGCTCTAAAGCTACCTTTAGCTTTCGTTTTCAAGCGCAAAAGCTTTCTTGCTTGGTCGCGTGTGCTGCGATTTTCTTCCTCGTCATGTTCGCTCTTGTGAAACACTTGAAAATCTAAAATGACGCTCCACGAAACATCGTCCTTGGAATCGGTAATGAGTCTAGTAACAACAGCTGGATCATTGTAACCTACGCAGAGAGACGATGAGGATTCTTCACATTGAACAACAGAGATCGTGGCAAGCAAGAGGCACCATAAGAAGAAAAGAAGACAATGCCGCGTGGGTGTTATTGAACTAGTTTGGCTGAAGGTGGTCCACCGTCTTGTGCAATTCGGTTTTTGTGGCGTCATGCTTTGTTTACTGAGCCAATTGAAAACACGTAGGTCGCAGTTTTATTACTTGAATCGAAACTACAATTACTCCGTGAGTATTTTGGGATGTTTAATCGTTCTTGGGATGACGGTCCCATACTGATCGGATACCCTGAGGTTTCTGGCAATTGTTCAGGAAGATGAAGTGCGTGAACGTACAACAGGTCATCTGGCTGAGATAGTCTTGAGACAGGAGACTACTCGTGAACCCTCAGTAAGGTAGGCTTTGGCGTCAACCGGTTCGAACTTGCTTGCTAGAACTAGACGATATCCCATATTGATATGGTTCCCACAGGAGCAAACTTTGGTTTTAAAAACAAAGACATTCTCGCTATTGCTTCTTTTCGACCAACCAAAGCAACCAATTTACTGATTATTTCTTCGTAACTGCCTCACAGTTCAGAGTCACAAAGTGGCTCGTGGGATTACGCTCTATTCCGAGTTGTGATCCCATTTTCTTTTCGAACAACAGAAGTTAACAATAATTTGAAACATCTCAGATTATTTGATTCCTAGTTAGCGTTTATTTCGTATTCACAAGTTACAATGTTCAATGAGAAGCAGTTCTCTTCTCAAGAGTGTTCTTCGAGCTGGTTCTGCCCTTCTTCTTGCTCATCACGCCAGATAGAGCTGCTCTCGACAATGCAGTTTCATTGTAGTTAATGTTCCTTCGCGTTCTTGTTCCCTTTGCAACAATGTTCTTTGGTGCTTGGTTCCTTGAGGGAGCACTTCTTGATCATGTTTCTTCTAGAGGAGGTATTTGAGCTGGCCATTGTATTTTATGAGATTGAGTTTTGTTGGTTCTTGTTGTTAACTGGTTGTTACTTCTTAAGGTTGTTTTTCTTGTTGGTGAACAGAGCAACTTGGCCAAAATAAATATGATTTTTCATTTCCAGATAATTTTTTCATTTCCATTCTTATGTAGATCGAAGAACTTCCTCTCAGGAACATTTTTTGATCACGACCTCTCATCAAAAAAGTGTATCAGAACGAAAACTAAGCTCCCATCAACTAAACAAATCGATGTTTGTTGAATGAGTTTGACCGTTCCACTCACACCAACACGTTGAGTTGACTAGTTTTTCAACAAAACTTTGAGTTAAAGAGCTGGCCGCAAAAAGCGAAATAAACACCAGGCAGAGCGAAATATCGTTAACAATACATGATCGATAGAGCAAATGATGATTTAATGGTGTTGGTGGAAACATCAACGAGCGAGGTGGATTTAATGGTGTTGATGGTTGTTTCCGCCCAATCATCAACGAGCGAGCGAGGAGCATGTTATTGAATCGAGCAAGCAGAGGGATGCTTCTCATACTGCTCCAGATTCATGCGAATCGGTTCTTCGAGCATGGTATGAGGATGTGTCATTCTGATGGTCACTCTTTGACGACCAATGACTGATATGGCAGGATAGTACAAGATACCTTGAGTCAGAATGTCTGTTATGGTCAGGAAGTACTCGTTATTCTTGAAGAGATGCATGGAAGCAGTGTTTGAATCACTCAGATTCTTCAAATCGAGCTTCATGGCAATCGTGTCACCTGAACTGAACACAAAATGTTTGTCGTACAAGATAGATCGAAGAGCTGGGTCTCGGCACTGGTCATGTAACCTGTGAACTGAATGTTGGCCAATACAATAACTAACACCATCAGTCCGATAGCCAATAAGTTTGTTGGTCTCATCCGCTCCCTCCGTAAAAGGATAGGTACTTCTCTCGATTCCAACATACATTCTCGAGCTATTGTAAGTTCCATTGTCATGCTCATCCAGAATGAATTCCCAACAATAAATTTTGCCCATTTCGAGTTTTCTATTGGTTCGGATCGTAGACCACCTGTCGGTGTTTTCACATGATATTGTTCTGTTGCAATTGTGCAATCGAATATCGGAGTCTTGTACTCTTGTATCAGGATCCCAACTGATGGAATTCAAACAAACAACAGTTATCCTATGGAAGGCGGTGACAATATGTGGTGGTTCCACCTTCATTCATCAGGTTAGTTTCGAGATACAAGGGAGATTCATCACCCAAGGAAGTGGTTGTTTCCTCTTCAGAGAGCTCGTGGTTCTTCTTTTGATCTTCTTCGTTCATGATGACTCGACTGATTTCTTCCTTGTTGAGTCCGAGCTGACTCGCCATAGAACCCCACAGGTATCCATCAGTCTCAGGACTCATAACCAAGTATGCACCATGTTTACAACTCAATGAAATAGGATACAAATCTTGAATGCACAGGAATGTTAAAATGTTAATTTGCATGTCACATGACAGCAACTTAAAAATGTTGAGGGTCAAGAATTGTTCCTCTGTGTCGTAATCATTCTCTTCCCCAATATTTTGGGCATTGGTACTGTCATTGTCTGTCATTGTCTTTCAGTGTGTGATATTGTTGTTAATTTGCAAAAGTTACGTCGTGAGATAGTGTTCCTTATCTTGAGCCAAAACTTGGATTCTCCATTCTGATCGCGCGAGGTATCCTGCAGGAATTGCATGCATGGAACACAAAATCTCCTCGATATGACGAGAGGATGACAGATATGGTGAAAGAAAAGTAACACTTGTTCCAATCAAGGTGATTTATAGGTTTGTGTCGGATATGTCAATGATACTTCTTGCTAGGTCATAGACATGGATATTATTGCCATTACAACATTTTAGAAAAGATTCTACTCTGCAGTACGATGCAGAGTATTGGATCACTCCCTATCGTCTTCAAGTACGTACGGACTAACATTTGTAGTGCTGCTCAGCACCGGCACGGCGCTGAGCATTGTTTCTCCACCATTCCCATGAGGCGGTGAACAACGTGTGGAGTGCTTCGACACAAATCCTTTAGTCTGCAGCAGACAATGCATTGGCTACAGTCACATTCACTTCATAGTCCAATTCTGGATGAAAGATATCATGATTCACATACTGAAACACTGTGGGTTTTCCCTGAAGATAGGTGCCATTTTCTTCTGAACGAAAGACAATTGACCATTGCGGGGGTTACACCATGGATCATATCAAGCAATTCAGACTCAATACAACATTTGTCACTAATACAAGTTGTATCATAACATTTTGTCTTACAATTGTAAAGAGCATGGTTGATAAACAATTCAAAGAGACCAAGTTCCTGACAATCTCCAAATGGCATCTGCTCCTTGAACCCAAAACTCAGTTGTCTCAATTGGGATCCTCCAAATTTGCGTTCTCGAAATCTGTATTGTAATAGCGCAGTGACCGCTGATTCATAGGTTTCTAAATCACATTTCAAAAGGTACCGTTGTAAGAATTGCTCCTGATTCTCGTATTCCACAATCTCTTGAGCATAACTTTGGTAATGTTCATCAGAGTAACCACCAGATTCTATTAAATCTTGCTCCAAATCTGATAAAGATTGCCATTCTTGAGCAAACACAGATTCCAATTTATGCACATGACACAGTCTCTCAATCTCTGTCACATATTGAACGATAAATGTTTTTCCCCATTCATCCATGTAACATTCTGACAACATGGCCACGTACAATGATGCAGCATATTGTTTCACAAGATTGCTACCAGGTAATTGTTTCAATTGTTTCATTCGTTCGAGCATTGCTTCTTTTCCATCCACACATACATCTTCTATCAGTTCTTCATTGCATATTGGTTCGCAGATTAAATCCAGTTGTTGTTGTTGTTCATATTGCAGGTCGATCATCAACCTTGCAAAGAGATGAGGCACCTGAGAATCGAATTGTCTACTTGTGTGACTCACAATCGGATTAATCTGTTCATCTAACAGATAGAACAGACACCTCACCATTTCAAAATGCTCTGCTGTGGGTGATTTCAGTTGATGAAAGAACCACAGCTGTAACAATGACGCTTGCAATGGAGAAAAATGAAGAGCTTCAGGTTTGAAGATACTGATAAGACCTTTAGTTTCACCAAATGGGAATTGAATCATGTTCTTCTGTTGTTGGTTCTGTTTGCGGCAAGTGCAATCTGAATCGTACATTAAGAAGTAATTACCAAGATCGGAGAAACAACAATACAACAGGCGAAGTTCACTCTTCTGTTACTTTGACGACAATTTTTCCAGAATTTGCATGAGATTCCATCAATTCATGCGCTTCCTTCATGTGCTCCAATCCATCAAGTACCTTGAACTTAACGGCTGAGAGCTGTCCATTATTGAATTGATTCAAGTTATCAGTATGCTCAACAAATGATTTCACAAGATTAGCCTTGTATTCCGTTGTTCGAGATCTCAAAGTACTAAAAGTGATCGTGATACGCTTCGCCAGCATCCTACCCAGATCAATTGGCGCTTTTGTTGTCGTACCACCCATGAAAGCAATTCCAATGATCATACCATCTGTGGCACAAACTGAAATATCTTGCTCAATGTAACTTCCACCTCCAACAGGATCCAATATGAGATCCACTCCTTCTGGAATCTTTTCAGAAAGAATCTTGTTCCATTGCCTGTCGACTACATCATCACCATCGTATGCAATCGCAAGAGTTGCGCCCAATTGCTTGCAAAATTCAGTCTTTCCTTTGGAACTCGTTGTTACAACGTCACTACATCCAGCTACTTTACACAGTTGAATCAACGCAGTTCCGACACCACTCGCTCCAGCATGAATCAACACCTTTTTCTTTCCTTGTTCTGCCAACCTTCCAATCATGAAAAACGTTTGATAGGCTGTGAGGTAGACCTCTGGAATACAGACGGCATCTTCCAGTGAGAGCTGACTCGGAATAGGCATGACAACATCCTTGTTACATGTGGCATACTCGGCATAACCACCTCCATCCAACAGAGCCATGACACGATCACCAATCTTCCACTTGTTCTCACGTGCTGCGTTCTCTCCCAATTTGAACACAGTTCCAGACACTTCCAATCCCAAAATATCACTGGCACCGAGTGGTGCTGGATACTTGCCCATTCGCTGAGAAATATCAGCTCGGTTCAGAGCAGTGTAATGAACCTTGATCAAAATTTCATCACTTTTCGGAGAGGGGATATCCACTTGTGCGACAAACAAATCTGATGCTGATGACGGTGCACCGTTCTTGGTTTTGTTTACTTGTATTGCTTTCATATCGTTGGATCAATATCAAATAGCACTATTCGTGTCTCTTGCTGTGTTGTTTGTTTGTTTGTTGGTTTGATCACACTCCAAAGCACGGATAAATGCGCACAATTTGGTTGCCGCATCATTTTGAAGCCGCTCCTGAAATACTGTAAATTCTCGTTGTCACTTTTGGGAAGTCGCTCGTTCCGAGTCACAAAGTGGCTTGTGGGATCGCGCTCTATTCCGAGTTGCTGTACCATTTTCTTCTAAACAACAGAACACCTTTTCTTGATGATATCATCCATGTGGAGAACCAATTCCAATGATGCCAACAAAACTGCCACACTTTGTGAGAACGTTGTACGATGAGTAAACACGCATTCTAGAAGTTGAGATGCCGTGTGTTACAACACTTCCAAATTCGTTTTCTACTTGAAAACAGGCACCATCAAGAAACGACCCTATTTGACAAAACCTTCACTAAAGACGACTTACCAATCAGTGTGGACCTTCCAATGCTCCTCTTCAGATTCTTGTTGCCACAATAACATTATTGGTGCTTATAGAGATGTCTTGGGACACGTCCTATCTTCTACCTTGTACAGATGCTTCACCGCCTTCGTGTGTGGAGTGTGTGGCTTTTTACTTTTGTGCAACGAACCATTCCAGCTGCCTATCAACCCTTTATGAGATGTCCTCTGCTTCACTTCTCTTCTAACCTGAGAACTTCATTTCGAACCAGCGCCCGGCGTCAAATACAGTGATAAAACAGCTCTTATGTCTACGTTCATACAATGGTGGAACCACCTCTTCCCATTTCGAATAGAGAAGTTAAGCACCATCTGGCTGAGTTAGTATTGAGATAGGAGACTACTCGAGAACCCTCAGTAATGTAGGCTTTTGCCGGACATTGGTCTTGATGGACCAGACAACAAACGATTCAGGATGTAAGAAAAGGCCTTTTCATTTCCCGCCTTGCTTTTTCGACAAGCTGTTTATTGCGGCTTCAAGTTTAAGTCGATGTTGGCAGACGGTCTCTTCTCTTTGAGTGTTCTTCGGGCGGTTGAAGAGAATAGATTACGATATCTCCATACTTGGTACTCATTTGTTTGGATGGTATTGTTTGGTAGTTCTGTCAACGAATGCGAGGTTAAATAGCAAGCTTGATTAACATAGTATCAATGGACCACTGGCTACTTACATTGAAAAGTATATCATCATCTAATTTCTCTAAACTCGGTGATGAACCTTCACGTTCTTCAAGCTGAACAACTCCCATTTCTTCGTTTTGGTTCTCACGAAGAGCAGCTGAGAAATTCGATCCCACATTCGCTCCTCTTTTTGACTCCTTCTTTCCTTCCTTCCCTGCCATATGAGATTTGTAAGGCATAAGTTCTAGTTGATAACTAATAAACTCTGAAGTTATTGTGAGAACTAGTAAGCCCAGGATAATAGAAAACCACCAAGCTCCACTTCTAGGAAAATCCAACATGGCCAATGATACAATGATAAAATGGCAAAAAGAAATCGTGAAACAATGATCTCGAATCTAATGACCCAAAATGCAAAGCGTTAACTTGTGTCAAGCCAATCATTTGACAAGGCGATCGATACGTACTTGAGTTCTGTCTCTGACCAAGCCAAGCACCAGAGAGCACATACTCAACATCGAAAGTATGAGACCCATGATACTAATCCAACCTCTACCAGTTTGGAAATTGAAGTCATTTGAAGACCAAATCTGAGTGGGATAGAATACTTCTTGGAAAATATAATCCATGGCATAGATGATAAAACTGTTCAACATGTAAAACAGTGACTGACACCACACAAACAAAAGGAACAGAAAAACAAACATTAGAGCTCTATTCCAAGAATGAATTCTTACTGAACATGGATGGGTTTTACCTGAAGCAAAACTATTTTGCCAACAAGAACAAAGGGATTCAGTTTCAAAATGTTGTCATTCTTCTTGAAGTATTCCACAATGAGAGCTGCAACAAGCAAGATCCCAATCCCAGCAAAAAACACCAAAAACAAGAACCAATATTCTCTAATCGTCGTGTGCAAGATCATTTTTCATCTCATCTGCTGTACATGAGAGTATTTCTCCGATCTGACCAGCTTCAACCAGCTCATTGAGCCTAACAATCGTTCTAAAAACAGCTCGACTTTCCTGTTGAACTTGATGATCTGCTTCGACAAAGCAAAAACATCATATCAAACAACAAACTTGAAGAAGAACAAACACAATGGACGAATCTCTCCTCAACAATTTTATTTCCGTTACGAAAGCTACACGTCAAGAAGCTGAATTCTACTTGAGTTCAGCCAACAATGACTTGGAACTTGCCATTATCACTTTTTTCAACAATTCTCAGAGTAATAGCTCAGCAACAGCAGCAGCAACTACATCCTCACCATTGCCACAAGCTTCACCATCACAACAAAGAGCACCACTCACAACTACTTCACAATCAACTCCTCTCACAAGCTCTTCTTCTTCGAGAGCTCCTCCTAGAAGATCAGGAATGGTGACATTTAGTGATTTGGGTGGTGATGAGGAAGGTAAGGATGACGATAACTCTAATCGTTATTATGCTGGTGGATCTACTACAAGGTACGTTTGTTGTATACTACTGTTTTTTTTTGGGCGCGCGTTTTTTGTTGACAAATTTTTTGGCGCCATTTTTTCACTACAGCGGACAACAAATTATTGGAAGAGATGATGAAGAGAAGAAGAAGGGTTCAGCGTATGCCAACGATCTCACATCGCTCATCTTCAAGAAGGCTCAAGAAAATGCTGAAAAGGGAGGTGGAGAGTTCGATCGTCCAACAACAACAACCACAGCCACCAGTCCATCCTTTTCTGGTTCAGGTTATCGATTAGGCACTACACCAGGAGGAGAAATCTCTTCTTCACAGGCATCATCGTCATCCCAGGCTAATGCTTCAGAAGAAGAAAAAACAGTGACCATTACCTTTTATCAAGACGGTTTCACGATCGATGATGGTGAATTGAGAAGATTTGATGATCCTGCCAATCAAAAGTTCCTTGAAGCAATCAATAAGGGTTACGTGCCAACAGAAGTCGCTGGAATGGCAAAGGAAGTGCTTGTAAACCTTGTGAACAAGAGAGAAGAAAAATTTGCGGATGTCAAGAAAGAATTCAAGGCATTTGGCGGCGAAGGAAGAAGTTTGGGTGCTGCTAGACAAGTTCCAACTGCTGCCACATCTACTCCATCTACACAGGCACCAGCATACTCTGTGGACAGAAACAGACCTCATACCAATATTCAAATTCGTTTGCATGATGGAACTCGTTTGAATGCCACGTTCAACTTGGATGACACTGTGAAAACTTTGATACAGTTTGTGCAGGCTTCGAGACCAAATGTTGGCAACTTCCAACTCATGACTGCATTCCCAAAGAAGGTGTTGGACAATCCAAGTTTGACCATTGAACAAGCTGGATTGAAGAATGCTGCTGTCATTCAAAATTTGGTCTAAGTTTTTCTTAAAAACAATGTAATTTGTAAACTTGTGCATTTCACTCACTAATTTACTTTGGTTTGTCTTTGATGTCCAATTTGGTTTGAATTCGTTTGATGTGACCTAGAACCATGTCACTAATGACTTGTTGACTAAAGTTCTTCACAATGTGTTCCCTCGCGATCTGGCCCTTCATTTCACCTTGTTTCGGATCGTCATACACTTGTCTCATGAGCTTTCGCAGATGATCCATGTTTATGATGGGCAACGAATCAAATGTGCCACTCTTTTTCATTCCACTTGTCTCAATCAGGTAGCTGTTCTCGGCATTCATAAAATCGAGTTGACCGCCATACTTTGTTCCAATGGTCGGCAAGGACATTGACATGGCCTCAATGTAAGGCAAACCCCAACCTTCTCCCTTTGACGGCAGCACATAGGCATCAAAAGACTTGTACATTCGAGGCATATCTACTGTGTCGATAATGTCAGTGATGACGTTGTATGCTGGCAGTTTTGATCGATCCAAGTTCAAATCATCAATAATATCATCAATTTCTTGTTGCACTCTCCATTTCTTTCGACCGTTTCGATCCAAGAAGATGTATGTGACAAGATTCAAGCAGACATCATCCTCTTTGGTAAATGCAGAGAAGTATGCTTCGAGCAGTTCATGTGGACCCTTTCTGTCCTCCCACTTGAACACACTTAAAAAGTTGAATCGTTTCTTTCTGGGGAATAGAGGCGTAGTGATTGCAGGGTCATACAAGTGAACGTCAATCGGTTCAGGCACATGAACAACCTTACTCTTGTCAACACCGTGCTTCAAAAAGGTTGCTTCGTTGAACAGTGAAGGCACCCACACTTCATCCACCTTTTTGTTGATGATGGAAGGCCAGCTGATTGGAAGACTCGATGATTCAAACATGCTTCTACCGACAACGTACCTAGGTATACCTCGAATCTTCACCAGTCCATTGTAAGGGAACTGTGGATATCTCTCTGGTGGTTTATGCGTAATGAAAATGTCGATATTGTGAAGGTTACGTGATATCATTCGATCCATTGCCTTGATTGAGCTCTTGGGCAAGCCTTCACACATGTCGTGCCTTCCAGTAATGACACGCAAATGGACGCGATTCTCTAGACTAACGCAGTATTGTTGAGCTTCGAGGAACCAACCAGTGCATGATCCACCACCAAAATCCCAAACAACCTTTGAGTTCACTTCAATACGATCATCTGCAACCTTCTTCAGATAGTCACCGTGTCTGTTCATGAACTCATCCAGTACAGTCGAGTGAATCGATGAAATATCAAGTGTCTCCTCACTCAAACCCAACTGTTCCTCTGCTGCTGACAAGGCACCACTGTTGAGCACATAAACATTCGAATAGGATGGATCATATCGTACTGCACGATCCAATTTCAGTGCACGCAAACACAAATCAGCAACAGCCACCGTTTCAAACACATCCAACTTTTCGTCAAATCCTCCCAACTCGTTAAACAATGACTTGGTCATGATCATACCAGCCAACGGAACAGCAACAACAGTCATTGATTGTTCTCTCTGACGAGAAGTACTACTACTATCCAGCGAGTTCCACGCAGGTCGATAAAGATGCGAAAATCCCTCGAATCGATGAAACAGCGTTGGTTTATCATCATCAGCCAACGCAACACTCAAACCAGCTGAATGAATCTCATTTCTCTGATTTTGATCGTTCGACAGTACCATTGCACCCGTAATTCCCCTTGCATTGTTCTTTGCATGATGCCTCAATACTTGAATCAACCAACTCTCCGACGACAATGACTCAATTTCATTCACAGTATTACTACTACTACTACTACTACTACTACTACTACCATCGACATCAACCATTTTTCGTGATACACCATATGGATAAAACAACACATTTTCAAATGCACTCAATCGAACAGCTCTATTCATCGCCTTCAAATTCGTTGCTTCCTCTTTTGACTCAAGAGCCACATGACGTATCGTAAATCGATCACTACTATGCTTGCCATTCTTTTTCGTCTTTTTCAAAGTTTGATTCACATTTTTCTTTGAATGAAAACGATTATTG
The DNA here is from genome assembly GCA_937625935.1 of Tetramitus jugosus. Lineage (NCBI taxonomy): Eukaryota > Heterolobosea > Eutetramitea > Acrasida > Vahlkampfiidae > Tetramitus > Tetramitus jugosus. The sequence continues at coordinate 197,613 of OW569388.1, read as the reverse complement.
ACTTCGAATCGCTTGTTCGTAATGTGATGAATCAACTCTTCGGCGTTATCTTCATTGATTGACATGACGAACAATAGCTCAACCATCAATTCATGTTTTTCACTCTTTTTTTCATCATTTTCATTGATGGTCAATGAAACGAGGTGCAAAAATTGAGAAATCGTATCAGAGATGAAAGACAATTGTTTCGCTAGTTGAGTATCAGATAAGATGGGTGCCACAATAGACACTTGTGTTGTTGTTATCGTTGTTGTTACTGTATTTGTTGATGTTGGTGTCGTTGTTGTGCTTTGTAAATTTTTTGTATTCTTCAAGTTTTCACCAGCTGTAGTTAATATTTTATCAGTATTTGTTAAATGATCATTTTGTTCTTGTAGTGATTGTGTTCGCTTTTGATGTTGTTGTTGTTGTTGTATTTGTTGATAGTAGTGTACGCTGGAGAAGGTGAATAGGAAGATGAGTGCGAGAGATAGGACGATCAAATAGAGATTTTTGTTGCTTTTGAGGTAATGTCGAAATTGTTTTTTTTGATCTGTTGAAAGGTTGTTGCTGTTGTTGCTGTTATTGTTGTTGGAATTACTGTAGTTGTTGTTGTTTTGGGCGGGAAGGATCGTCGGAGTAATTATATGGTGGTGGGAGGTGACCATGGGCAAGAGAAGAGAGTGTTGATTGGTGTCATTGGCATTGTTGGATGAGAAATTTCTGACATAACGTTTCGAAAGATCAGACATGACCCAAACACCTCGATATTATGGTTGTTGTAGTTTTTGATGGGGATTTTTTGTTGTTTTGGATTTCAATTCTCCTGCCATTTATTCTCCTCCTTGGAAAAACAATTCGTGCATCGGGCAAGTTCAGTCATGAGAGAATTCATATTTGACTTCTTTGGTCAAGCGTGAGATCATTGATTGTGAGATTACCTTGTTGTTGTAGCCAGACAATCTCAATGAATGAATGCCGTTCAGGTACGAGAATGCCTTGTCTGTAATGGTGGACTGACTACATTCTGACATGTTTAACTTGTGTATTCCTGTAAGATGAGAGAACGCATCATCTGTAATCGTATCCTGATCGCATCCAGCCATATTCAATGTGTGAATACCTGTCAGATACGAAAACGCTTTGTCTGTTATCGTTGTCTGGCTGCATCCGACCATGTTGAGTGTGTGGATACCAGACAAGTATGAGAACGCCTCATCAGTGATACCCTCTTGAGTGCACCAACCCATATTCAATGTGTGAATCCCAGAGTAAACAATCGTCCAATTTCCTTTCCCTGGATACCACTTTTCAATGTTCGGGTCTTGTCACACATCAGTATGCGATTGTACTTTAATTGATTGATATCTTTGCATGTATAACTTAATTGAATCCATGTGCTCGTGGGACAGAATTCAACCACATTCGACCAGGCGTCCACAGGAAGAAACATGTGTGCGTATGAAGTTTTTTGGTGAGCTACGAAGTCATCAAGTTCCAAAATCCAATGTTCGCATGTTCGTAAACAACAAATCCTGAAAAAACTAGAACTTGAGTCACTAGACATTCATCAAATCATCTTGCAATTCTTACCTATTGGTGACATTTACTCCAGAGCTACTCTATTGAACAAGGACTGGTACTCCACAACAGAAACACTCTTGACTTGGAAAACTGTGGCCAGACTCAACTGGCCATCCATGAACGAGTTCCTGACAAAGCTCGAAACTGCAGAGAAGGAGGTCACAAGAGCAAATGCTGATGAGGATGAGAACGAAGAGATAGAAAAGAAGAAGACAGCATCTGGAAAGAGGACAAAGCGTACCACTAAACAGTCAAAAAACAAGAGAAGCAAGACAGAGGTGGCCAAACTGGATATTCATCAGAAAGAGTATTGGAAAAAGCTTGTGATTGGTCGCTTTGAGAGGGACGATGGCTATGCCATTCGACTCCTGAATGCTACGCGAGAATTTAAGAAGTCTGGAACTGAGGAACGGAGTACAAGTGAGATTGAACTAGCTTCTAATCAAATGAAACTTCTGGCAGAAGTGTACGATATTAATTTAACAAAAAGTGAGGTTGTTAACAAGTACATTGCGTTCATGCATGATAGCATCATCTACAATTTCATTCAAAAGAACATTACTCATGATTGGGAGGGCCAGCGTTGCTACGTCTTTAACGTTTCAGCTACTTTTCTGGATCACCTGTTTCGGGAACATTCTGTGGGAATGAGTTATGATGATGTCGTCAATCCTTTAGGTGGAAATGAATACCGTGAAATTCCCCAAGTTGGGTTTGATAACCAGTTCAATTTTTTGGCTTCCAATGATACCTCGACATTCGCAGCAAACAAGGAAACTGTGAAGCGACTTTTCAGTCTACTTCAGATTGATGAAGATGATCCTGACAAACCGTCGATCAGTCAAGTTGAAAGCTTTTTAGAGCAATTCTGCTTTTTTGACAATGGGCTCGAGGAGCATCGCTTCTTCGAAGCAAGTTAAACTGCAGAGACTGACCGTTACGTACCATCTACAGGTAGGTATCAAATGAAATAATAATAAACATCAATAAAAACGAACCATGTCCAATACTCATTGCTCAGGCTACTGCCAAGTCTTTACTACCAGCTTAAGGTGCCTCTGCCTTTTGATTGAGAGTGTACTTCAGAGTCACTGCAGAAGAGATTGACTTGGCCTTGATGTATTCGAAAGAAAGAAGGAAATTTGAAAATTCCCTCGTTCTGACTGCTTCGGCTGCAAGTAGTCAACCTTGGAAGTCTTGAGGAGAATGGTCTATGAGAAAGAGTTTGAGCCCGAACTCCGAACTCAATGTTCATAGCAAGAAGTTTCAAAATGGATGTGCCTCCATTGGTTTTGCACGAAATTACCTTTATTCGCCAACTATGATGAATTTTTCTTCTCTTGAAGTCGATGATCGATTGATTTCCGGCTCTCGAAGGCTCTCTTCAGCCTTCTTCTTGTCCCAAACTGCGCCATGCGCTTTCAACCACATCAAAACGGAGGTGACAACGGTGATTGTGTAGGAGCAACCGCTTCAGGTCCGAAATGTTGGCTGAAACTTCGTGGGGTATCCTACCTTAAATCTGATTGAATAGCGAGTTTGAATAGGCCATTGGCTTCACATTTGGATGTGACACAGCAGTGAATTGAATATAGTTTGGCTTCATGTCGCCTCCATTGAATCTTATGAATGCACCCTTGTTTCCAACAGAGTCACAATAGTTTGGAGCAGAGAAGAGAGTCACGAGACGACCGTCTGCCTCTTCCTCATATCCGCCCATCTTGACCTCATGTGATCTCACAACCATTTGTAGTCCGTTGTTGTCCAAGAATTTCTTTGTGTGATCAGGTCCGAAGGTGTAACTCACGCCTCTCTTGTTTACGCCCTTGCCTGGTGCTTTTTGTGGATCAGCCCACAGCATATCACACATGATACCATCAGATGGAATGGCACAGTTCCGATCAATCTTTTGAATATCGGCCAGAGTAACACCATCCTTCTCAGGAATACCACCATGTACAACCATTACCTTATTGTTAATCACAGCACTCAATGGTAACCAGTTGAACACTTCCTGGAACAGTTCATACAGTGTATCATTGTACTTTGCCTTGACTTCTCCTTCGAATCCGTACGCTCTATTCAATTCACGTGATTCATGATTTCCTCTCGTCAAGTGAATACTCGATGGACAAGCAACCTTGAATGCCAAGAGTGTCAAAATGATTTCACAAGAGAATGATCCTCGATCGACAAAGTCTCCATTGAACAGATATGGATTGTCTTCCGATGGCATACCATTCAGATTGAAAATGTGCAACAAGTCAAAGAATTGACCATGAGTATCACCACACACTGTAATGTGTTTTTCAGTGTCAACAGACACGTGATACAGTGAAGGAATGTCCTTGAGCAATCGAACAGCCTTCAACAAGATGATCAATGCATACTTGTAATGAATCTTTTTTTGAGATTTGAATCGCTCTACCAAATCCTCCACAAATTCCATTGAAATCTCCACATTGTTCAACTCTCTCTCATTCTCAACATTCGACAATGACTCCATTCTCATTCCATCATAGTCCGAATTGATGGCAATCGACCACCATTCCAACGTTTCTGACAATGGCGCCGATTCTTCACTCTCAATCGCCTTCAAAAATTGAATGGCGCGAATTTCTTGTTTACAAAGTGAAACTTTTGTTTTGGCAACCTTGTCTGTTGGATGCAACTGAACCACTTTTTGAAAATCATTCAAAGCTTCCTGATATTTCGATAGTGCCAAATTGGCTGTTCCTCTGCGATAGTATGCTTTTGGATTGGAAGGGTCGAGTTTGATGGCTTCATTGGCATCAGAGAGTGCTGAACCATAATTTTCCAAGTGTGTGTGATTGAGTGCTCGATTGCAATAGTAAATGGTGGTGGGTAGGATTTCAATGGCCTTGGTGTAGCAATCGACTGCTTGTTCATATTTTTTTTCTTTGAAACATTGATTTCCGTCGTTTTTGTATTGTTCAGCTTGTTCGTTTGGTGACAGTGTCATTTTTTGAGTTGATGTTGTTGTGGTACTGAGCTGATGTCGTTGTTTTGTTGTTTTGTTGTTGGTGATTTTCGGCGTGTGAATTTCTTTTTGATTCGCGGAAATCTGATTTTCAACGGAGAAAATATTGGCGCGTTTTTAATCTCAGAAATTTTTTTCTTCCAAAAAAACGAGGAACTGGAGACGAAGCATTGGAACATCCAACCTCAAGCCATCACACAACGAAATAGAAAAGCAACCAACGTACATTGTCGTACCATTCATCATCTCAAATACAAGTAAAAACCATGGAACTGACTCAATATTCTCCCTTGGAACTCACTGAAAACAGAGACTTTGTACTCAAGGTTGTTGAACTCAATGGTCTCTCACTAAAGTATGCATCCAATGAACTAAAATCAGACAAGCAAGTTGTTTTGAATGCAGTGAGACAGAATGGAATGGCATTGCACTATGCAGCAGAGAAATTTATTGAAGATAAGGATGTTGTGATTGCGGCTGTCAAGCAGAATGGAATGGTGCTTGAATCTGTTGCGAAATTGTACGGGGAACGATGCTTTGTGCCTCGTCATTTGAAGGGTACAGTGCAGCACAAGGATATAGTATTGGCTGCTGTAGGAAACAATGGAATGGCACTAAAATATGCTTCGAATGAACTGAAGGCAGATCGGGAAGTTGTAACAACAGCAGTGGAAAACAATGGAATGGCCCTAAAGTGTGTCGGAAACGAACTAAGAGGAGATACAAATGTAATTATGGCTGCATTGACTGCAAATGGAATGGCTCTGGAGGCCTTGTCAAAGTACTATGGAGAACATTTTAACGTACCTGATTTGAAGGGCCTTGTACCTCGGAAGGACTTTGTGATAAGAGCTGTCCAGAGCAATGGTCACGCTCTTCAATTTGCGACTGATGAATTGAAGAATGATAGCGACGTCGTATTGGCTGCTGTTCGACAAAATGGCTTGGCTTTACAACATGCATCAAAGGCTCTGATGGACAATGAAGAAATCGTTCAAGAGGCCGCAAAGAATGACTGCTGCGCTCTACAGTTCGCCTCTGGTAATTGTAAAGATGGAGTTGTTACGGCAACAGTACAAAACAATGGAATGGTGCTCCAGTATGGATCCATCTTCTTGAGAGATAACGAACGAGTGGTTATGGAAGCAGTCAAGAACAATGGAATGGCATTGAAATATGCATCGGACGAATTGAAAGGAAACAAAAATATTGCACTTGTAGCCGTCATAAATAACGGGCTTTCATTGCAATGGGCATCAAGAACAATGAAGCGTGATAAAGATATTGTTACAGCTGCCGTAGAGAATGATGGAAGAGCACTTTTGCATGCATCTGATGAATGGAAGCAAGATAAAGCCATGGTATATACAGCTGTTGAGCGTGGATGCCCATTAACTGTCTGCTCTCACTTCATTGACGATGAGGAAGTGGTGCGATTGGCTGTGAGAAACAATGGAATGGAGCTGTCACACGCATCAAAGACATTACAAAACAATAAGGCTCTAGTCAAAGTGGCAGTTGCAAGTAACGGAATGGCCTTGCGCTTCGCTTCAGAAGAACTTCGAGAAGATCAAGATATCGTCCAAGAAGCTGTGAAGAGTAACAGTGAGGCACTTGACTGTGCAGCAGATGTTCTACAGAACGATTGGGACTTTCTGATTCAAGCCATATCAACAAACGCCCAGGCTTTGAAACACATACCCAAGAAATTTAGCCACAGAGAATTTATAATAGAAGCAATAATCAACAATCCCTCTGCTCTTAAATTTGCACCCGAAGAGTATAGGAATGATAAGGACTTGGTTTATCATGTCATGAAGAAAGATATTCACGCACTGAAAGGTGCATCCCTCCTCCTGCAAACAGACAAGGATTTGCTCAAATTCACCACAGAAATTGCCCAACAAACAGATTGAACTGTGATAATAAACTTCGCTTAAGACACGAACTCCAGCGAAACAAGATGACGACACTTTTTTTCTTCTTGAGACACCTGCATGAAGAAGGCAGTCAAAGTGTCAGAGTCAATGACTTTGAAGCAGCTCTTCTGTCTTTTAACTTGGCTCTCTCTGTTGCTCGGCAATATAACCTGCACAAGAATGTGACTAACGATATTTTAGTGAGCAGAAGCATGACTTATGCTGGCCTTGGACAATGGGATAGCTCGCTTGAAGACGCTGAAAAAGTTCTTTTGTTTAACCCAAACCACATGAGGGCTATGAAACGAAAAACCAAAGCCCTTCTTGCATTGAAGAGAGACGAAGAAGCAGTTCGTCTCCTTCGACGAAGAATTCAAAAATTCCCGGATCAAATTGCATACTTTCGTAAACAGCTGAGCAAAGCTGAACGATCAATTGAGGCTTCTGGAAACTTGAATGACGAAGCTGAGAGCCAATGTAGGCCCTACAGAATCTTGATCTGACGAATAAACAAACAAGTTTGTAAGCACTTCTAGCTTTCAGAATTTAATTAAGAGTGGTGATTGGATGCTTTATTGTGATGAGACACGTAGTGCAGTGAAATGAACTAATTACTCAGACAACTTGCATCTAACTTGGAGAGGGGAATGGCGGGGAAGATTTTGGTAACAAAAATTCCGAACAGGAAGAAAAAGAGTGAAAAAACCAACAACATCAAAATGGTGAGTTCTTTTGTGACACGATACCATGTGCCAACCATGGCAATGTTTGCGTTGATATTTTTGTGGTTTAGCTGTTGCCTTTTGATAAGAGGTGTTCACTCTGCGACTGAAGAGTCGACCGTTGGAGTAGTTGTAGTCACACACAAGAACATCAATTCTATCAATTGGTGGAGCTCCGGCTGTCGTTTGGTCCAATTTTCCGGTTTGGCGCCAAAAAAAGATTACAGCGCAATTGAGTGCAAATCTGTTCGCACACTTGTGGAAGACAGAATTCCAGTCATTAAGACCTTTCCCAAGTATGTAAGCTATAGGTACTTGTTGGACACGCCATACGAAGAAATTTGTGGCCCATTGAATCAACTAGAGCTATTTGTTCAGTTGAACGCCACTTCGTGCACAGAATATTTCTGCGACATGGCCGAAACTGCCGCCAACAACACCAAGCTGCATTCGCGCGTTTTGAATTTTTGCCAGTATTGCGCGCGCTCCGAGTTTGAAGAGTTCCATCTACGAGTGGCGAATGGATCCTGTCCAAGCTTCCAATTCCCAAGCACAAGCTTCTGTAGCAACAATGAAAAGTTCCAAGACGGTTATCCTCTCATTTTCTCCAGGCTTGTGAAGAGTGAACCAACCAATCCATACATCTGTGCCTGTCAAAAATCAAAGCTCTATGGGTTCAAGTGTGATGGCTATAGCATGTTTATTGTGCCTTGGTCCCAGTTTGTGCAGCCATTCATCATGTTTATACTCTGTACGATCATGTCACTTGTTTTGCTCCTTGGATTTATCATTCCAACGATTATTAGTCACATAAGAGCTGCCATCAAGCGCAGGGATGAAACTAAGGAAGCAGTAAGTCAATTGGTGTCTCTTCGGTTGGGCATGGCTATTTTCTTGCTCGTTGCTCTGTTGTTACTCGGATTGGAGTCCATCATGGCAATTCCCTATGAGAACATGTTCATGGCAAGGCACAAGATTGGAGATGGAGTATTCAGAGCTACTGCTTTGCTATCCTTGTTCATCAGCATGTTTACACTGTTTACTCTGTGGTTGAAGGTGTTGTACAAGGCAGACAGTTTGAATCAATCTGGATTGCCTGTTCTAGTTAAGGTTTTGCTTGCGTCGGTCTATGTATTTTTCGTTGTATTTATTGCATTCCCAATTGCTCACATGGTCAGCATTCAAGCAAGAAAGAAGGGTGTGCTCAACTATGTGTTCTTCCCTCTCGTTTTGACCAACATGATACTGTTTGCACTTGGTTTTGTGATCTATGGAACAAAACTGTTCCTCAGAATTCGCAAGGCGCAGAGGTTGACCATTTTCGAGCTCAAGTTCACTCGATTTATGATTATCCAAGTCGTGCTACTGTTGCTGATTGCACTTCAAATGTTGTTTGTGATTATTGAATTTACGGGACGCAAGGTGCACTTTGGTATCAGTTATAGGTTGTTTAACTTCCCGCTCTTGGATTATACGGTGTTGCTGGTTGCTCTGGCAATGATGTACCAATTATTCGATTTTAACAAGGTGACGGAAACATTCCCTTGTTTGGAAAAAGTCGTTCAATCATGTCGAAAGATTTACAAGAGGAGGACCCACAGCCTTAACGACGATAGTTATACTCGATTTGATAGAGAGATGGACGCACCAATAAGAAACCAATAATTATTACAATACGAACAGAATATTTATCTCATATGCATAACATTAATGACTCACGTGTTTGCCTCCACTGCAAGTGTACTGGATCTCTTGTTCTTTTTAGAAGCAGGATCATCACGTGTGTCATTCTTGCCACAACCACAACCTAATCGAAGTCGATTACGTAGTAAAACCACTTCCCAATCAGAAGGAAATAGATATCTCTTGATGAACTTGAAAGTAAAATCTGGTGTGATACATGCGACGACGAGCAACAAAGTGATCAATAAAGCCTTTGGTGACTTGAAGTATTCCAGAGCTGTCCAGTAGTACGTAGTCTTGCCTAAAATTCCTAATTGTGGAATCAACGTGTACAACACAATGAATATGATATAGGATGCCCAACTTGCCCAAACGACAGCATGCGTAATGATTGTCCAATTTTTGAGTTCCATCGAGTGTCTAATCATGATTACAGTAATCGCCGTTGTCATACATATCGTACCAAAGGACCATAAATCATCTTGTGTCTTGCCGAGAACAAAACTATTGGACATTGCATATGTTCCAAAGAAGATGATGGCTGAATGGACGAGAGGCGTCACGAACCAAATAATCAACGTCTTCTTGTTAAACAAGGCATCATTCTTGTTTTCCTTGTAAAGTTCTGGATTAGCTAGCAAGATATCCTCAGGCAAATCCTTCTCAAAGATGCCAGAAATCATTGGTGGCAAAAAGGTGAAAATGGTGTTGTAGAGAGATAAGATCCATGACTCAAACAATGTTTGAGCAGTAAATCCAGCAAAGATAGCGTACAACAATTGCGAGTACACCACGATCATGTTCTTATAGAAGGAAAGATGAAGGTAATCACTGTTTCTGATATATGAGTATCGTCCATGGACGGCGAGAAGTCTCACCAAATGTTTGAACCTCGGAATTGCGTAATCCGATGCTCTAGCAGCTTGCGATCCCTCACGACCAATGATACCTACACCTACAGTGGCAGCTTGAATCATCGAGACATCATTCACACCATCACCAATACCCAATCCCTTCTTATTACATCGTCTTTCAACGAGCTGAACAATTTGGGATTTTTGCAAAGCAGTCAAACGACAACATACGGCCGTTTTGCAATACGTGATAATTTGCAGTAACTTATCCTCAATCTTTTTCTGTCCTAAGATGAAATTGAGAGACTGAGCATCGATCAATAATGCATAATCAACATTCTTCTTCTTGTTTTCTTCCAAGAATGTCCAAGCAATCATCAACTTCTTTTTGCAATGCTTTCTGGATTGTGACTCCTGGATTCGAATTTCAATTGAGTGCTTCTGGATCACATTTGCAGTATATGCAATATTTCTGGCTGTTTCTGGCTTGTCGCCAGTCAACACCCAGATTTGGAATCCAGCTCTTCTCAAAAACTCGATAGCTTCTGGTACTCCCTGTTGAAGTTTATCTTCAATAGCAGTGGCACCGAGTACCTCAAATCCTTGTTCGATGGCACTTGACAACTCCTCAATCAAATCATCCTTATTCTGCTTTGTTGAAATAGTTGCCTTTTGGTATTGCCTTGACCACACTTCATACTCTCTGACTGATAGTTCTTTTCTACAAATGACCAACGTACGTAACCCAGACTGGGAAAAAACATCCAATGCTCTTTCAATATCTGATTTGTCAGTGCTTGATATAATCGATCGGGCAAACATGATATTGTCGGCACCTTTGGAGTAAAGAACAATCCTGCCTTCTGGGGATCGTGTAATGACTGACATTCGCTTTCTGTCAGACGTAAACGCCAAGCTGACTAGAATCTCATAAAAGTATGATGTGCCATTGATCGCAATCTCCAATCCAGAAGTCGTTCGTTGAACCAACAAGTATCCATTTTGTTTGGCACAAGAAATGAGAGCAATTTCATCAGGACTTGGGCCTTCAAACAAAATTTCACCTTCGTCTGATCGTTCAGGAATAATGGTATGATTCAACACAATACCTAACAAGAATTCATGAATCATGTACATGTGATAACCGATGGGATCTGTTCGATCATTGACCGGTTTCACCTTTGGGTGCTTCATCATCCACGACAGCATTCCCTTGTCCTCTCCAAAGTAAGTACCATCGACCCAACACTGCTTGTACTCCATCAGATTCTCCGTAAGTGTTCCTGTCTTATCAGAAAAAATGACATCAATCTGGGACAGTTCCTGATTCAAATTAGAAGTTTTCGCAATCATGGATATCGTTTCACCTCTATCGTCAACTATTTTCATTTCATCATCAGCCTCCATTAGCTTTGCTTGGAATGCTTTCACAAACTCTAATCCAACGAATAAAGACATGGGAATAACGAGATTCAACAGAATGAAATAGGTCATCCAATTTCTGACAACATACTCAAACGAGGTACGACCAGGTAGAATATTGTTCATGTAGAAACTGAAACGAGTGGTTCTGTTTTGGAAGAAGGAAGCCAATCCAACGTACAAACCACAAATGGCTTGTTGTAGAAGAACGAGGAAACATAGCAACATATTCAATCGCTTATCAAGCAATGACATTCTGGCCTTTGGCTTCTTCAAGTTCTTGAATAGTCTCGTATCTTGTCCTACATATATCACAGCTCCATAAATATATCTTGTGTTCTTCAAAATGCTACCTCTCATGAGCACATTATCAACATCAAGCGGTATTCTCTTTCGCTTTACCTTCTCTCCACATAGTTCCTTCAATCGGAAACTTCCATTAAATTTGTCCAATCGAGCATTAGGCAATTCAACATTGACTTTGGCCCGAATCGAGGACAAAACCTTGTGATCATCTCTAATTGCAACAGTGTCACGAACAGAAAACTTGGGTTTCAAATTACTCTCACCATCTAAATTCGCAGTTTGTACATAGCAAGCACCGTCCTCACGATGCGATGATAGACATATGAGATCTGCGGGAAACGCTTGGTCTTTTTTCACAAACACAATATCTCCAATTTTTACATTACTTGTTTTCACTTCCTTCAACTCCCCACTCCTTACAATTTTCACCTTGGCTCCGTTTGCTTTTAGATCCTCTCTAAAGCGCGCCAAATCCTCAATACCGTCCTTAATCGCCGTCAGCGTTAAAATAAATGCAAGGGGCATGATCGAAGAGGCTGGAAACACTGGTGAAATTCCGGGAATCAAAGTGATAACCATCGTGACCAAAAAGTAAATGTTCGAAATCTTCTTGAACTGTTCAAATAGATTGAATGGCAAAAAGGTCAGGAACGTGTACTTTGTTGTTCGAATATAATTGCTGGGCATTCTTCTTCGAACTTTTCTGTTTGCAGGTTCATCATTCAAGTACACCAACTGTTGCTTCTCGTCCACTACCTTCTTCTCTTCTGCGCACTTGTTGTCTGCTTCATCCACTGCCTCTTCATTCTCTTCATCGCTCAAGAATGGCTCATCCTCACCTCCAACAAATACCTTTCGAATCGATGAGTACGATGTCGGAATCTTAATCTTTGGTGGTGACATGGTTAAGTTGTATGAAGCAGCACCTTCCGTGATAAAATTTTGAACCTTGACCTTGTCATCATGATTAATCACAGCATGTTCTTCCTCGCGCTGTATCTCACTCTTTGTTCGGCGACATTTCTTTCGCTTTCCACCACCATGATGACTACTACTACTACTGCTACTGCTGGCACCACCACTATGATGATGACCATGACTTGTGCTACTACTAGCGATTCCATCACGTGATTTTTGTCTTGATAAGGTCGCTACACTACTACCACTGCGACCTCCATTTTCACCATCACCTTGACTACCATGACTACCACCATGATGATTACTCTGATTGTCATGACGAGAAAATGTAAAGTGAGCCGTTGTCGTCGTTGTTGGAGTAGGAACCGATGAATAACCGTGATGCGAAGAATGAACACGTCGATGACTCCTATTATGACTCTTGTGACTTCGCTTTTGCACTCTTGCTTCATCACCATCATGATAATTGTCCATTCCACTTCCATCCACTGCATCACCAATAACATCCTTGTTGTTATTGTTGCTCATACTAGTACCACCATCACTGCTACTCGTGCTCTTGTATCGACGATGTTTACCACTACTACTACTACCATGGTGATGAGGATGCTTACTACTTCTACTACTAGTATGATGATGTGACGAAGATGTTGTAGCTATGGATGATAAAGTCAATGGATTTGAATGAAATGAAGAAATGGTACCATAATTCGTTGTTGTTGTTGTTGTTGTGGTATCCTTATTGACTTGATTGTCATCATCCTCATCCTCATCATCGTCGTCATCTTGAACATTGTCATCATAGTCATCTTCATCGCGCAATGTCAATTCCTCCGATTGAACAATAATTTTGGAACGCTTTTCATGCGAATCGGCCATTTCTGGATCCGTAGAGATGACACGAGTGCCTTCTCCTAAATCTTCTCCATTGTGTATGTGATGACTACTATGACTCTTACTGATGGTTGTTATTGTTGTCGTTGTTGATGTTGGTGTATGATGAGCTTTTCTCTTGGAAGAAGATGATTTTTTGGAAGAGTGTTTTTTGGAGAGATGGACTTGTTTGAGTGGAGGTAAGGTAGCAAAAATGGGTAATTGATTCTCCAGTGATAGCTCTGTCCTGTCTTCTACTGTTGTTGTTGTTGATGATGATAGGATAGTAGGTGAATGATGATGATGACGATTGTTGTCTATAGCTATGGTTGTTGATGAGGAAGCTGAGGATGGTGGTTCTTCCTTGATATCAATGTGGTGGTGATGATGATGGTGATTATGATTACTGTTCGTCATTTTGCATAAGAGAGTTAAAACTTACAAGAAGAATTTCATGCAAAAAAGTGGAGAAAGCTTATGGGTGGGTAGGGAGAGTGATTGTGAGTTTGTTTAGATAGTGAAGAGCGTTTGGTTTTTTGGGATGGTCAAGTGATGATAACTGAGAGTGATGATATTCGGTAATCGTTGGGAGAGCTAAGATGACAATCGCTGCGATTCGAAAAGTTCTGCGAGTGTCACATGGCTTTCATGAAGCAAAAAAATACCTCCACAAAGATGCGACGGAGTTTCCGACGACGGAAATTCTAACCAGCCGCATTCATTTTCCCAGCCTTGAAGTTAAAGGTTTGATGTAGCTTAAACAAAATAGAAGTACAATATCTTTTTGCTGTGGTATCTGGCAGATCGAAACTTCAATGTCGAAAACTCCCATATGTATTGTGGACAAGATCTCTCAATCTTCCTTTAACTTCCGACTCGAACACATCCGCAACATAATTTTTTGGGTCATTTCATGTATACAATCATGACGCGCAATCTTGACGCCTCAAGATGAATTCCCTGACTCAGCTGCAAATGATCCAATCGCAAAACTTGTAGCTGATTGTCGTCCCTAAATATCCTTTTTCGAAACTTTGGAGGAAGGATGGAGACCCAAAAGCAAAGGACTTCCAGGTCCTAGTAGCACATTGAAGTTCCTTCGAATTCCATCGGACCGAGGGAACTCATTGTATTCCAGAGAGGTTCTCTTATCTTTGTTACAGCCAACAAACTTTTGATTCTCAGGTGAGATCTTATCAATTAGATCACTGAGCGAAATGAGAGAGTCGAAGAAATTCCGTGGTTTGTTATGAGCGAGGATTGACAAAAGAAGAGTAGATCGTTCGAGTTTCGCATTTGGCGATATTTCGATGGCTGAAAAACTTGACACTTGACACCCCGAGTGTGACAAGTCTTTTCAACAAGGAGAACATTTGCGTACGACAGTAAGTAAGAATTCAACCAAAACCAATTGTCACATCCAGCACTCCCTGACTCTGGAGAATGAACCATGTCTCATGGATCTTTCAACAACGACAAAACAGCAACAAAACGAGAACTCACAGAACCGACCACAATGACAACAAGGAAAGTAACATCGACTTGGAACTCCATTCAAATGTCACCAACCAAGGCGGCGAAATGACCAAAAACCACGACATGTCCGACACCGAAAAATCGTTCCTCCGCAAATGTTTTCTGGCCAAAATCCTCCGACGACTCGATCTACGGTACGATCTGCCGTTGCTCCTCATTGCACTCGTGCTCATTTTGGGTGCCGGCACTGTTGGACTCTGGTTATTCTTTTACTTTAGCCAAGAGGATGAACGAAACACAAAATTTGAACTGGAAGTGTACACAAAGGTCTACACGGGTTATCTTGACCGCACAGTGACCTCTTCTATGAGAGAGGTCATGATGCTCAAGTCATACTTGTCAATTCGCAGTGGAAATGCCACACTGGAAGAGTTTCTTCAGTTTACAAACTCTTCTGCATCGTTGCGACATGATATTCGATCATTGCAATGGGTGCCTCGTGTGTCTGGAGATGACGTTGATCAATTTTTGGCTGACACACGTAAAATTGGCGGTTGCTACTCTAATTACTACATCAAGGTGAAGAATTATACGACAAACGAGTGGGAACCTTCTCCCAAATCGAACGTGTATCATCCAGTGTTGTGGGCCAGTCCTCTAGAGACCAATATTGAAGTGTTGGGGTTAGATTTGGAAATTGGAGTCAATGTGAGGGGTGCAGTTCATTTGGCGACCACTACACTGAAGATGACAGCCTCTCGAAAGGTCATTCTGTATCAAGAGCAAAAGAGAAGCACTGGTTTCGTCATTTTGGATCCAGTGATTAATCTCAGTGGAAATTACACTGGTTTAGCATTGGGTCTCTTCCAGTTTCAACCGTTGATGAAGCAGGCGATGGGCACGTTGAAAGGTGTGACTGTCGCCGTGTTCGACATGAACAATAATAATGAAGAAGATAGTTTAATTTATTCGAGTTTGGATGAATCCGATCTCAAGTACAAGGAGATTAAGAAAACGATTGAGAACTCAAAGCAAGTGCGTTATGATGATATTGAGACTGTGAATCGAATTTATCGAATTTATTATGTGGCGCAACCATCGTTTGTCGCAAACAAGAGACGTTATGGAAGATGGATTGCGCTGTTGTCTCCCATATGCATCTCATTTATTTTACTTGCATCGGCTGTTTGTATGGTCAAGAGTTTACAGCATTCGAGTATTGTGAGTCAGATCGAAATTGAAAAGATGGAGTTGGTGAGTGAAACGCAGAACAGGTTGAACATTGCTTTAGAACGGATCAATGAAGAGGAACAGAAGACACACATGATTATGAGTGGAATTGCGGATCCAGTGATTGCATTCTCGTTAGACGGAGAGGTGATTCATGCCAATCAGAGCTTTGTACGCTTGTCAGAGTACAATCTTTCTGATTTGAGATCAGCGAGATATGAGATTCTATTTCCATACAATAAGGATGTTCTTAACTTGTATCAGAGCACACACTCCAGATTAATTACAAAGGGTGGATACACGAAGCGTGTTTTTATGTCAGTGACGCGCATTCCGAGTGCCGTTGTTCTCGTGCTCAAGTCTCCAAATGGTGAGGAAGAGGAAGAGAAAGTGGAAGTTGCTTTGAAGGGTGAGCAAGTGAATGACTTTTATATTCATTCTTTAATTCAAGATGGTTTTTGTTCAGAATTGATTGATTTCCTAATGGATGTGTCCTCGTGGAAATCAACATCGAATCAACAAGAAAAGGACCAAAAGAAGAAGGACATCTATGGTACGGTTCTACTATTTTATTGAACACATGTCATCGCATTCACATCATGCTTACACTTTCATTCTTGCCAATTCATATAGATACTTATACTGCACCTACTGCTGTTAGGAAGCTTACACAACTCTGTCCAAAGAGGATTGAGGAGATTTTACAGTCAACATCTCCGGATCCACTGATTTTGTTTGAGCATGAAGTAAGGCAGATTTTACTCTTTGGTTTCATACGGGATATCTACCACAAAGAGTTGGAATAGAGAAGAAGATTGCTCATAGAGACACATTCAATTAACCAATCTAGGAATTTAGAGAATTTTTACGTAATTCATCGCAGTTACGTTAGGATGTACTCGAATGTACAGACATCAAATTGACCAGGCATGATTGAGATTTTTGTTATTTTTCAATTGTTTTTATTATACATATAAAGAAGAAGTTATTCAATATTGATTTGCTTCACAATAGGGTTTTGAGCAGGTTTCTTCATAACTTCAATTGATAAGCGATGGTTCTCGTTATCAAACTTGGCTGCCACCTGGTCAATATCCACATTGTTAGCTGATCCAAACACATATCTCTTCTCGAGTATGCTGTCCTTGATTTTGCTGGAAATATCCAGAGCAGCTGTTTGTCCTTGGATATTCATCTTCACATTGATATCCTTCTTCTCGAGGTTCTCTGGAAGATTTGACAGTTCTACAACAAATCTATCTTCCTTCTCGTTCATGACAGAGTAAATTCTCTTGTCCTTAACTGGTTCCAAGGGGTCAAAGGTTGGAAATCTCAAGTAGTCAGGGAATTTCAACATGTTTCTTCTGAATGGAATTGGGAAATCAAGAGTTCCATATTAAAGAGTCTTTGAATTCGGGCATTGCGTCTATGGAAAGAGTCGAGGGTGTTTCTGAGTAGACCATCGAATGGACGATAGATTCTGTTCTCCAACGCCTTCGATCTCCTGTTCCGTCTTGCAATCTTCTGTCGAAGTTTCTTCTCTGGCTTTGTTGGAGATACTTGTTTCTCAATAAAAATCTGTTTTTCTTTTGTTTGTTCCTTTGGTTCTTCTGCTTCCTTCTCTACCGTAATGTTCTCTTCCAAAATTTTCTTTGGAGTTTCGGGTAGACCTTCAGGCAATGTATTCTTAGTGGTTTCTGTGGCCATGTTCACAGTGGCAATCGATTCCAACAGATCTTGAGCTCCACTCTCGGCCAGTGAGGAAGCCACGAGAGTGACTAACATGATAATTAAGATGATAAGGATGAATAGGTGTTGATATTTCTTGGATTGATTGGACATCTTTGTGATTTAGGTCTGCAAGTTTCGATTTTGGTATTTGTTGTGCTTTGGTTTTCTGTGCTTTACATTCCCTCCTTTTATACAACTCTTTTCTAAAGTTCAGGAATGGACACATGTCTCACTGACACTTGTCCTTCGGAAACAGAATTGCTAAGTTTTATTTTTAGTACGAAAATTTCCGCTAAAAATCTCTGTGGTTCCAGGAGTTTGTGGAAATTACAAGACGGTTTCAATCAGAATGTCATGACCCTCCAGAGAAATGTATTGAGGAACACCGTGGACATATTGAACTAAATGGTCCCACATTCTGATTGTGAAATTAGGCCTCATTTGTTCCTCTTTCTACCTTGTCGTTTTCCCATTGGCCTTTCTCGTTTACAACGATAATCTCCGTCAAGCAGTACTTGATGTCGCATCGATATCTCTTCGTAACTTTGATAATACGGCTTTGCATTTCTACTATTGTTGTTTTCATTTGTTTTTAGGGACTTCCTGCTGGAAGATTTCACTTTGAACTTTGGTGTGGAACTTGGTGGTATCTGAGGAACTTCTGTAGAAGAATTGTAATTTTATCCCTGCAGAAAAAACTTCCTTCATCATCTGTCAACATCATGTTTAACAAAGGAAGTAGTGCAAACGATTTCATATCATTGTTGATCAGAAATTGTTGAACATGCCAGTAAAACTTCAGCATGTTATTGGTGTTGTTCTTCACAAATGATTCATCAATTACTTCATCAGTTTTAGCATCAACAAGTGTTCGAACCTCTCGGATCAACACAGGAATCGTCTCTATCAACTCTTTTGGAGGCAATTTGATAAAATCGTGGACAGGAGTGCTAAATGTCAACCTTCTGATAATGTATTCAACAACCCTTCTTTGTTCTGACTTTGGAATAGATGAGTCACTGTGTAGTTGATTCATTCTGACCCTCAGATACTTCCTCAGTCTTGGTTCCAATGTGAACTTGAGCATGTTGGAGATGTTGACATTGAGAGACCTGGCAACATAATTGATGGACGTGGCAAAACTCTGATAAATCTTTCTGAGTTTGACTACTACATCGTCCATGTTGACAGACTCGTTGATGAGACTTAAGTTATTGTCTCTTGGTTTTGAATTGCGTCCAAACAACACAGAACCTAATCTTTGAAGAAACACTTGATCTAATAAAGGGATTTGATAGTCAGACTCCAAGTGCCTCAAAACGAATATGTTTATAAATCTTGTGAGTCGAAGAGCAATCCTTGTAATCTCCAGAGCTTGAGTCTGTATGATTGGTAACAGAGTTGGATGATGCAACAACAGAGACTTCAGACCGACCTTGACCACGTAATGTGATGAGTATTCATTCTTTTTGACAGTCTCTCTCTTTCTCTTTCTCTTGCCGTCCTTAGGTACGCCTCGTGGCATAATGTTATTGTATTTGTTGTGTGGTGTATTTGTTGTGTGTTATATTTGTTGTGTGAGTTGAATCAAACAGCGAAAAAGACAGCGCTTTTTAAACCGAGGTAGATGGCCGTTGTCGTTGTAAAGACAGTCTCAACGGAAATTTTTACAACTGCACCAATTCCGCAGCTTAGAGGAAACTGATACAACATGTATTGTATTTTTTTATAATATATCCACCTATCTATCCAATCTTGAACCAAACGAAAGACAACGAAAAACTTTCTCTCTGACACGACAACAACAACAACGAAAAACACAAGTCGCACAACGAACATCAACAACAACAACAACAACCAAATCAATCAAAAAAGATGGAGAGTCGACAAGAGGTGTCTATTTGCAGTGTGCATTGTAGATTCTCTGAGCAAGTTTCAAGTAGGAGAATACAAGCGGTACCAATGTGTATTGAATTCTCTTGACACCACCCTGACCAAAGTGCTTTCTGGCTGCGGCCAAAACTTTAAACAATTGATCAGTATCGCTATTATCAAACAAATGAACCAATCTGGCAATCAAGTTCTGTTCTTCTTCGAAATCTTCGAGCAATGTTGCAGCTATTGGTGAGTCGTCAGAAGGTGAGAATGTTGTTTGGTCTTCCTCATCCTTCAACAGTGGACGAATCAAATCAAACAGTTTGTTCACTTGTTCAAATGTTGAAATCTTGTGTCCATTGTCAAGTGCGCATCTCACAATGCTCAGTGCAATAAACTTTCTCTGTTCATATCCAAGAGAATGAATAATATCACCATACTTCTCCAACTTCAAAACTGTTAGCACATTGTTGTATGACTCGAGTGGCACCAACAACAATCGCTTCAACATCTCTACAATTTCATCTGAAGCAAGTGCAGTGCTATTCAATTGACTAGCAATGTTATTAATAATCTTGTTGACATAGTCAGTGTTATCAGGATATGTTTGAAGAGCAAGTGTCATCAATGAGATCTGAATACTCAAGTTATCGGACAATTCAACACCTCTCTAATGGTATCAATAGGACAGAATTTGACAAACGTCAGAAAACTCATACTCATCATCAGGTCACTCGCATTCACGATGTCCTTCAGAGTGTTTGTTTTCTGTTTTTTGCAAGTTTTTTTTGATGAAAAAAATCAATGAACAAATGGGAAAACAAGGAAAAGGCGCCAAAAGAAGACATAACCAACACCAACAATTGGTAAAGTTTGGAGTCAAAAGAAAAGTAAGAATAACCGATATACATATTGATTTATTTGTGTATCTAGTTGGTTCGTTCCTTGGTGTAGAAGATGTGTTGAATTTGGTATTGACGTGTCGGGATTTTCGATCTTCGATAGTCAATAATCTATCAACAATAAGGTCTTATATGGACAATTTGTACTCACACTGTTTGGCCGTTTGCAAGTCAGGCTTACCGTGCAAATTGCAAAGGAAATTTTTTGTGCCTGTTTTGATTGCTTGTTGAATCAACCAGTACTTGACCGCATCCTGGGCAGAACCATGAGGCAGTATTCATTATAATACTCTTGGCTGAGACGGAACCACAGCCGGAACAGAACCATTGATGAGATGTGGCAACCATGATCGTAAGCTTGTGTTTGTGATTGGGTGTCGTGCACCTGTTTTTTTGGGCAGTCTGGAAAATTTATAGGTAGAGTTCTATTTATACGTTGAGGTCCAACGAACTACATCCTTAAAAAACAGTTACAAGGACCAACATCTTTGCATCATATCCATAAAGAGTTCATCAGAATCAATGGAGGCGCTAATTCCGACATAGTAATTATCCCACTCTAATCTGGTAATAGATCCATCTGGAGTATTGTCCTCGAATGGCTTCATGAACTGTTGGTACACTTCATCCTCAGTGATCACTCCCTTGACTACAAGGGGGTGATTACGAGCATTATACTTGGATTGTATTTCGCTCAGAGATACTTCCCCAGAGTTGTTAGTGTCTAATATCTGAAACGCTCTCGCAATTAGGTCTTGGCGTCGTGGTGGTACCGTACCTCGAACACCAATCAAAAACTCATCATAAGATATGAATCCGTTTCCATCTCGATCAAAGAACTTGTACACTTGTTCCAGTTCATAGTCACTCAATTCTATTCCATAGTGTGTTAGGCCAACAAAGAATTCATCTCTGGTTAGAGTCATGGATCGATTTTTGTCCATTATCCTAAAAGAACTACCAAGGGCAAGAATTCCAACTCCACTAGCTCTAGATAAACATTTTGCTCTAATTGTATTTAATATACTATCCAGTGATTCCCTTTCATTTTCATGAGACTTCAGTTTGTTTTTAGGAATGGTACGCAGAGAGACATGAGCCAAGTGATTTGGCCGTTCAAAATGATTTACAAACTGGGATGAGTGTTCAGTTACCAGACTTGATTTTTGGACAGGAGTAGAACGAGTCCATCGATCTCTGTACTGTTCTAACGCTTCAGGATTTTCTAACTCTATTCCCCTGATAGGGTCGGTGTCGTCCCTCAGAGGTACATTCGGAACGTGCTTTGGATTGATAAACGTTGCTCTTGTGGTAGATACAAAGGGATTTTGAGGTGAATTGTAGTTGAACGGATCTTGCTTTGGTTGATGACCAGGGAAAGCTTTTGTTTTCTCCAAATTAATAAAGAGATTCTGTTCTTCAACATTTCTCTTTGATGGATCATCTAGTCTATGTCTGAGAGTTGTTTGGGCCAAATTGCTCTTTTCTAGCTCTAAACAGGTTGCACTGTTTTCTATTGAGTGGTCCAATGAATATGATGATTTCCATCTCTGTTCTGTGTGAGACAGAAGTCTTGGTCTGTTGGCCTTCTCATCATCAAATCCCTGGTCAAATTGTTCCTCACTCCAGTTGTTAATAAGTGTTTTGTTTGTCTTGTAGCTGTTCTTGTGCATGATTTCGAAGTGGTTGTTCTCTGTCTTTACCTTCCACAGAAACCATGGATAAATTCTAACCGTTAGTTGAGAGGCGCGAACGGCCGACTTTTGACATTGTCAATAAATAATTGTTTTACACTAATAAAATTGGAGTACCTTGGCAAGAACGCAAATCTTGCAATGGAGTTTGTTGTCTTGGTCTGATATCTCAAGAGCTTGCATATACAGAGAAAGCGCCTGGGGAATATTATTTTGTAGTTCAGCATCTCTTGCCTTGTACAACAACTGAACATAGGGGTCACTGAGAGTTTGATTAGGAGTCAAAGGATCCTCTCCTATGACTGCATTCTCATCTTGCTCTTGGACTGTATTAGGATCCTCTGTTAAGGTACTTAACCGATCACTAAATGGGATGATTTGAAAGTCTTCGACACGAGAGGATGAGGCTCTGTGAGATGGCCTTTCAACTGTCTTCATAGCTTCATCATCTTCATCAGAATCATCAACAACATGCTTCCGAACTTTCTTGGTTGAAATGGTAGCCATATCCATGTCACGGTCATCAATAAACTCAAGATCTGACGGAGACTCATAATCTCCATCGCTCATATTTTCTCCATCTGGCACAATAAAACTATCATTATGATCATCGTCATCAGACTCTTCTGATTCAGATGCAAGGTCATTGATGCAATCATCTCCATTATCATTATCCTCATCTTCCTCATCATCAGAGTATGGTCCATCAATCAATCCCAAGCCCATTGACACTCTTCTGCAAACAGATTTAATTGCCTCTGGTTTAGCTGGCTCATCATCATCGATTAAGATCGCTGAGCTTAACCTGTTCCTAATGGATTGACGTCGAATAGAGTGTCTATCAATCCTCGATACTTCGGTAAGCGTTGGTAGAGCAGGCAGAATATCGAAGCTATCATCGAATTGACATATTAGTTTTGCTATCTCTTCTATTGTTTTTCCTTGCTTAAATTGCATCCATGCTTTCTCAAGATTATGGCTTGAAATATTCGTGTGGGAGAAGAAATCAAGAGCAATGAGACCCCATTTGTCCTCTTCACCGTACATTCGCACTCCCTTCAATAAGTTAGGTAGCTCATTTTCGGTAAACTTGTTACTTCGAACAGAGGATGCGGGAGTAGTACCTTTAGGCTTTCTGGTGCGGTTTGGAGGAGGACTGCTGAGGTGGATAACTGATGATTTTGATTGAGGAGAGAACAGCCTGTTCTGTGACTGCTCTGCTTCTTGCAGGGATAGATCATCATCTTCAATAACTTCATTATTGTTCGAGAATAAAACATCATGATCACTGTATCCTACCATGGTGCGAGCTGTTATGGTCTCAAGCGTTTTGATATGTCTTTTCATTTCTTCATAGTATTCGACTGGTTGATGAATTTCTCGGAGTTGATGTTGAGTTTCTGATCTGTCTGATTCGCCCATAGTGAACAGTTCTCTGAGCTCAGAATGTGTGAAATATCGATGTTGATTCGATTTCTCAATCGTTTGCTTGCTAAGTGATCCTTTGAACACTTGCTTTCTATAAATCTATAGTAAAAGGTAAGAATTGCAATTCAATGAAACATACGATAGTGACTCACATACCTTTTCTTCGATTGTTCCACAACTAATAAGACGATACACAATCACATCTTTAGTTTGACCAATTCTATATGCTCTATCAACTGCTTGAGAATCCACACTTGGATTCCAAGCTGGTTCAAATATGACTACGCGATCAGCAGAAGTTAAGGTAATTCCAAAACCACCAACCTGACTCGTCAATAAGAAACAAAAGTATTTTGAGTTTGGCTCATTGAATTCATCAATCAACTTTTGTCGTTCTCTCGAATCTGATATTGAACCATCGATCTGTAAGTGCTTAAAACAATGTGAATCTAGCACTTTAGATATGAGATAGAGCATTTGAACACTTTGACTGAATATTAGGACACGACGTTTCTCTGAATAGAGCTGTTTCAGCAGTATCTCTAAGAATGTTAACTTTCCACTCTGCTGGATAATATCTGCAAGCTTGGACGCTTTTGTGCCATTCTTAAGCAAGTTAGGATGACTACATATTTGCTTCAAAGTAGTAAGCGCTGATAGCACACTCTGGGATCTATTTAACACTGCTCTCACTTCTGGAGATGTTAAAAACTCATTGTATATTTCCTGTTGCTTTTCTGAGTTTTTGATCCATATAACCAAATCATTCTTTCTGCTAATGGAAATTGATGAGGATGCATTTAAAACTACACTCTTCTCTCTTCTCAGTAGGTGAGGTTCGATCAACTTTTGCAGTTTGAGCGATATTTGATGTCCCAGACGCTTTTCGAAGTCACTTGCATCTTTTTCATTAGCTCTTATAATTTTCTTTTCAAATTCAGATTTGAATGCTCGTGAAGATCCAAGCAATCGCCCATCAAATAAATAATCGAATAGAGCCCATATTTCCATCAAATTATTTTGTATGGGAGTACCTGTAAGAATAAACTTACAAATATGAACAGGTATTCTTCGCAGACATTGTGACAATTGAATAGAGGGGTTCTTGACCCTGTGTCCCTCATCTAAAAAGATGTAGTCAAAATTAAAGCCTAACTTGTCAAAACTTTTCACAAATAAATCAACTTGAGATGTAATCATTCCGTATGTTGTCAATAATATTCCTCCAGAATCACAGAAGTCCTCGAGTATATATTCTCTTTGCTTTTTCGTTAGGTTATGAAAAAAATATACGGGTATATCAGGGGCCCACTTCAAGAATTCCTTCCTCCAATTTTGTAACACAGAAACAGGCATACCAATCATTACATGCTCAGCAAGATTGGATTGAAACAGACCCGCTAGATAGGCAGCAACTTGCACAGTTTTACCCAGTCCCATATCATCACCTAATATTCCTCCATTCGTTGATTTTCGCTTCTGACCCTCGCAATGCTTCTTCCAAAACCATTTGATCGAATCTCTCTGGTAATCATATAATTCTTTATAAATGTCAGATGCCAAACAATACGGTAAAGATTCCTTCGTGATATTGCTCGTATTAAATGGTTTAGTACTGTCCGGTAAACAATAACAGTCTCTTTCGCTATCATGCACAAATCCATTCGGTTGCGCTATAAACTTTTTTTCACTGGGTCGATTCGTACTCTGGTTGTTGGTGGTTCGAGGTAAAGATACCACACTGGAGGCAGAATATTTCTTAGAGTTTAACTGCCGACCATCTGTTTGAACTGGAGGAGGCGCTTTCTTATAGTTTCTCATATCCAGTAAGAAGTCGTCGTTTTCTCTGTTTGATACATGTCGTGTAACTGGAGCACTTGGTTTTGGAGCAGTTGATACGACCATTTTATCTTCAAAACCCTGTTCCTTGTCATCATCATCAGTCGCATCTTCATACTCATCCAACACGGACTTCAATTTGGCCAACTTTTTCTTCAATTTCTCATCCTGAGAAAACAGAGCAAAGGCCGAACTGTACAAGAGATAGCACTCCTCCAATTTTTCAAAATTGTTTTCAATGTCTGCGGTCATCTTTTCGATTTGCTTTGCCTTGGACACATAATTGTTATATTGAACTTTTAGGTCACGCTTGGTTGTCGAAGGAGGAATTTCAATTGGCTTTTGTCTGATTTGCTTTTGAGGCGTAAGGGACAAGCGCCTGAAGGACGCATCCAAATGAACTGGGTAGTTATGATTACTCATGGTCAGATCTCAACAACAAACGTAACTGACTATGTGACAAAATCCTCTTTTGTTTTGTTGCACCAAACGTTCACTTTTTTCGAGGTGGCAAAGTTTTTGGCGCGCAACGGAGAATTTAACTGAGAAAACAACAAAATGCAAAAGGTAGAAAGATTGAAGCAGTGGGCACTTCAGTTTCCCAACTCTTACTTAAATTCCAATATTAACCTCGAGTATCTCCCTGGATTTGGTCTCAGTGGAGTCGCAATCAACAACAGTGATGGTACGGGAGAGAATGATTGGATCAAGATTGATTTGTGCATTAGCTTAAATTATCTCAGTGCATATTCTGTGGAGCATGGTAACCTTGCATTTGCTCAATCTTTTGAAAACGGATTGCAGCAACTTTTGGCGCAAAAAAAGCCCGCCAAAAAATCTACGAAAAAGAATAGCGGAGATTCTTCGTTTAGCTTACAGGCATTGTTGTTGCCATCGACGGGATATGAAGGATCAGTTCATCATCATAACAATGACATGTTCGATGTGAATGCTATCCTGTTTTACTGTTTCTTAATTTATGAGCGTCATGTTCGAGGTGAACAATCCTTTTGGTTTCCCTATTTAGACTCGTTGCCAACAGAGTTTGATACTCCACTGTACTACAGTGATAGTGAATTGGACGAGTTGAAGGGATCGAATCTGTTAAAGAGTGTTTTGAGTATTAAGCAACGATTAGTTCATATTTTTGAGCACATCGTTCGTCCATTGACACAAATGGATACTCAAACACTGTTTCCCAAGGAGGCATTTACGTTGCAGAACTTTGTTTGGGCTTATTCTGTTGTTTGGTCTCGTGTGTTTCCCATCCAGTTCGTTGATAGAGATGGACAGAAGCGAGTGCTGCCTACTCTGCTACCGTTGATTGATATTTTGAATCACAATGCAGGAGAGAATGTCACCTATCTAACAAATGAAGAAAACAATACGTTCTCGCTGAGATCGAGTGAGCCTTTACAAACAGGACAACAAGTATTTAATAACTATGGAGGAAAGAGTAACGATTCATTCTTGCTGAGCTACGGTTTTGTTGTTGAAAATAATTCGCAAGACACGCTCTATATGCAGTTAGGACTAGCAGGAGATGAAGATCAAATTGAATTCAAGAACAAATTATTGAATCAACATGGTCTCAAATTGGGATACTACTTGAAGAATGATCATTTTATGCCTGCCGAGCTCTTCAAGGCACTAAAGATTTGTTTGTTGGATGATGAAGAGATTTATCACTTTAGAAATGAACAAATTGAGAGTGATGTATCCTTCCGCAATGGAATGCAGTTGCTTGGTATTAAGAAGCAGTTCAGACAAATGTTGTTAAATTTCGAAACAACACTTGACCATGATGCTCATCTCTTGAGCAATCTGAGATCAAAACCAGAACTGACCAGACATGAGAGACATCTGATTGATATACTTATTTACCGAATGGGACAGAAGCAGATTCTGCAGAGTACACTGAACATTGTTTTGCAAATGGAAAACGATTACATTCAAAGGGTTCATGAACAATTGCCTCAGGATATCTCTGCTGCAGGAACTCTGTGTGGATACAATGTCGATGTTGCAAATAATTGGTTAAAGATGCAAAACAATGTTTCGAATTGCGTACTTACGACCCGTGAGGATAAACAACATTCAGTGTATCTTCAAACGACGAACGAGATTAATGTTGGTGGAGATATTGTTGTTACAAAACTGGAGAATACAATCACTATTGAAACGATAATGAAATCGCCAATTGGTCAATTAGTATCTGCATTGTTTCTCCAACAGAATCCAGACCAAGAGCTATTCGATGAGGAAACAATGTTTATGTTGTACCTGCTCTACTCCAAATTTTCACCAACTTCCTCAGACTATCAATTCCAATTCTTTGTGGAGTCCATTCCCTCAGAGTTTAATTGTTTATTGATGTATTCTGATGAAGTTCTCGAAGAATTGCAAGATCAAGCATTGATTGAAGAAACTTTGGAATTGAAGGCCGGTCTGCAAGAAACATTTGACAATATTGTTGCTCACTTGCAATTCATTAACAAAAAGTATCCCAACAACAAGCAGTTTGAGGCTGCATGTCACCTCAACAAGGGATCTGTACTCACTTTTGAACACTTCCTCTGGTCCTATGTAGTGTTCGATACATGTGTATCTCGTATAGAATCCAACAATGCCTCCATCAATGATAAGGCATATATTTTGCCTACGCCATGCATCCATGATACACGTGTCCAATATTCACCAAACAGAAGATGGGAAACATGGTACGATGGCCGAGATGGAACATTGCATGTCTCTGCTGTGACACCATTCAGTGCTGGATCGATGATCCAAACCAACATTTTGGCAGAGAAACCTCAAGACGAATTGTTGTTACGGTATGGTGTTTCCATTGCCAAGGATGATCACAATAGAGAATGCATCAGACACTCCTATGCTCTCGAACTAGATGAGGAAATTGCTTCGATGATTGAAGAGGACGATGCCAAGATTGAATTGAGTCAACTGCTGGGCTTCTCCATGAATCCATGTGTGCATATTTTGCGCAATAACGACAAGCCGAATCGTTTGCTCAACTTCCTAAGATTGTGCTTCATGTCCAACGAGGAAGCCGAAGCCAACTTGGACAGACTGAAAACGAACGATGCATACCTAATCGGTGACAGACAAGTAGATTTGCACACGACCGAAGACAATCACGTGAAACAGACTGCCAGAGACATTATACAATCAGTTCTCGAGCAATATCCCACATCGCTAGAGGAGGATTACGAACTGTGCAGCACCAGTGAGAATCATCCATCTCTCCACAACTGTCTCAACTATCGGATACTGACCAAAGAAATTCTTCAATCCAACTATTCGGCGCTATCGTCATAAATCAATGGTCCTCCTTTGCTTCATAAATAAGATAATATCGAACAATAATAACAACAATTCTTAAAAAAAACTTCTCATTTATCTTTCCTTCATTTCTTCACAGGGTCATCCATTGGCATTGATAGTGCATCTCTCGATCAATCAACCAACCATTACAATCCTTCTCCATTCGTCGTTATTAACAAGGACAACCACCTCCACCACCATTGTTTGATGGATTCTGATCAATCTTCACCAATCCTCCACTGCTACTTCCATTTGCACCTCCACTACCACCATTACCATTCAATCCCTTCATATAATCACCTGATTTGATACCATTGCTCGCATGAACATCATCCGCCACTAAATCACCTCTCTCAATTCGATTCAAAATGATTTGAGCAGAGTTGATGAATGCAGCTTCCACTTTTTCACTCGTTTTTGCAGAAGTTTCCATAAAATAGGCCAAATTGTTTTGTTTTGCGAACCGTTCTCCCTCTTCGTACGACACTTGTCTCTGTCTCTCCAAATCCAACTTGTTACCAATCAAAATAATGGTCATTCCATGATGATTATCACTCATTCCACTGTTACTGTTGCTACTGTTATTGTTATTGTTGTTATTTATATTGTTGTTACTGTTATTATTGTTGTTATTGTTGTTGTTGGAAACGTTACTGTTATTGTTCAAGTGAATCTTGTTGTGACTGGCATTGCACTGTGAGAGTGCATCATTGAGCCATTCACTACATGCTTGAAAAGTGTTTCTTCTCGTTATATCATACACTAATAGTACACAGGCACTGCCACGATAGTAGGACCTTGCAATGGATCGAAAAGTTTCTTGTCCTGCCTTTTGTAATATTAGAGTTGGTGTTAGTTTTGTGTGTTTTCATGATTTGTCCAAAAAAAAAATTTTGTATTTTTTTTTGTAGTAGTAGTACTTACAGTGTCCCATATTTGAAGCTTAACTGTTTTAGGCTTTGGTTTACTCTTGAGTTGAATGGTTCTCGTGCCAAACTCTACTCCAATCGTGCTCTCATTTCTCGAATCAAAGCGATTGTCGGTGAATTGTAGGAGTAAACAAGATTTTCCGACACCTGAATTTCCGATGACAATGTATTTGAATTGATAATGATAAGCCATTTTGTTTCTCTTTATATTGTCTTTGTTTAACTATGTTATTCGAAGCAATATATTTTGAAGATGGCTTTTTTGTTTGTTTTGACAGGGAAAAGCTTTTTTTCTTGATGTGTTTTTTGTTCCTGAGGCGGGAAACATCAACAGGCGCGAAAAATGTCGCAAACAGTGAAGTGTGAATCGGACCAAAAAAGGAGTTTTGCATGTACGGTGACATTGAGTGATTATTCTTCAGTCAGGTTATTGTTACTGTTGGTGTGAGTACTGCCACTACCAGTAGGGTTTGTAATTTGCCTTGCATGTGCAAACAGGTTGGCTACGGCAGCCACTTCTTCCTTGGCGACAGCGGGATTCGGCATGTCCTGCAAATACTTTGGTCGAGCGACAATCAGATAACATGTTCCAAACTGGTGATACTCGACGCGTTCTACAAACAGTACATCGTTGCACTTTTGAACAATTCCTTCAATGTCTCTGTTCCACCAACATCCCCAGTCTTGTGCTCTCTTGGGTGCTGTGCGATCCAAGTAATGATTCAACCATGATCGATAAAAGGGAACCCAGCTCTTTTGTTCCAATGTTCTTCCATGCTCCAGTAGGATAATCTTTCCATCTGGTTTACAGACCTTGACCATCTCGCGCAACACTTTTTCTGGATCTTCGAACGAACACAGACCATATGTATCAATCACTGTATCATAATACTTTGGAGGCAACTCCTCTGTCAGAGCATGTGCGTCTACGAGCTTAAACTGCACTTTATCTGAAGCTTTTCTCTTATTGACATAATTCCTCTTTTCGAGCTTCCGTTGCCACTTTGCATACTTGATATACGCTTCTTTGATCATGAGATCGGAATAATCGGTCACATCGACCTGAGAAATGGTATTGTTGGGCACCAAATAATCACAAATAAAATCAATGTTTCTCCCTGTTCCAGCAGCCACTTCCAACACGTGAGGTCCCTTGATCTGATACGCCTTCACAGGTTCTTGAGACTTGCTGTCGGGAGTGGAGAAAATTTTCTTTCGGAGTTTTGTTACACCGATCAGGTACTCATCAAAACCAACCTTCTTATCGTATGATGAGGATATCTTGTTATAGATATCTCTTGTCTCTGAACACGAGTGCTTTGTTGCAGGAGGAGATGTTTTCGTGGTGCTTGCTATCGGAGAATCAGTCGAAGATGATTTGTTGGCTGATGAGAGAGCATAGGTAAAGTACGTCGAAGACAAGAACACGGCAGCACCGACACCAATGAGGACTTTACGATTTCGAAGCATTTGCTGATTTCAATTTTTTGATCTTTGAAGGAAAAACTTGTCGAAGGAGAAATGAGAAAAGTTCAAGTAATCGATTGAACCTCAAGAAGAAACAAACGAAAAGAAAAAACGATGATGATTCAAGAAGCTTCTTTGAGACTACGATGCATGCATCACCTTCGTCGACAAACACGACTGTTGTGCAACCGAACAACACCAATCGTTTCACTCCACCCACATCAAAATTTTCACACTCTCCATTTTTCCCTCCAAAAAACTCCACTACGGCAACAACCGAAACGATTTCAAGAGCTATTGACCAGAAATGCCGCACTCACGAAAAAATCACAAAGCACAGTACCAAAGACAGCAACAACACAACCACCATCACCACCATCAACTACAAATACGAACCATGAGCAACCACCAGAGACCAAAGCTACAAACGTTGATGTTTCAACCACTACTATGACAACATCGTTAGAACATGTGAAAGAATTGGAAAATGTGTTGGATCGAATGCAAAGATCATTATTGGTTCGATTTGATTCCAAAGCTTGTTTAGTAGCACTTGATGAATACATGAATGCATTCAATAGTCAATCATCATTATCATCATTAGAGACTTCTGCATTGCCGAAAATGGATGAAAATAGAGTGTTTGAATTGTTGACAAAAATTTTAAAGAATCCGAGGGAGATGAACATGAGAGAAATTGTCATTTTTGTCTATCGATTCTGTGTGAAACATGATATTTTGTCTCGGAATCCAAGTTTTTTGGATTTACTCATTTGTGTGTGTATCAAGGAGAGACAACCACTGTTGTTTGATGAGTTGAATCGATATTCAAAGAAACATGCCGTTCCATTCAATAAGAATATGCTTCAATTTCAATTGAGTGCGTACACAAAGGGCAATTATACGAATCATGCCATGCATATATTCGAGCAGTTGATTGCAGAGGAAGTACCGATTGATTTACCATTTTATACGATATTGTTGGATCATTTGAAATTGGCAGTCAAAGAAGTGAATCACTATCGAGAGTATTGTTTTACAGTTTTGAATCATTTGAGAGACAAGAGAATACCGAATTATCGATTGTTGCACTCCATTTTCTCCTTGTTGGGCACGCTGTCTGATGCAGAGTTGACCAATTGGTGGTTTAAGCGTGTCACTGCGATGAATTTTACGCCAGATATCAAGATTGCTACCTGTATGGTGCAATCTTTGAAGGGAAGTGGTTCCGTTGACACTGCACTATTATTTATTAAGCAAATGGAGAATCAATATGGATTAAAAGTCGACGAAATATTGGTCAATTGTTTAATCAATTGTTCCAATTCGTTTGATCAAGCGTTTGCCATATTAAGAGGAATGGAGAATGATTTTCATCTGCGGCCCAATATTTTCCACTTCTCGTCGGTGCTTAAACTAGTTCAGAATGAATCGGATATGAAGGTTGTCATATCGCTGATGCAACACATGAATGTTCCACCTTCAGTCGTGACGTACACTGAAATTATTAATTTCTACTGCCGAAACAATCTCAAGGATCATGCGATCGACATTTACAACCAAGTCAAAAAGATGGCTGAAAGAGATGCCTCTTTCAAACCAACCATTTACATGATTAGTCAACTAGTGAGTACTTTCAAGAACGATGCTTACATTGCAAATTTATTATATCAGGATCTACTGTACTATGAACAACAACCAACAAGAGGATTGCTGCTACAGTTCCTTCACAGTTCGCCAGAGTTTCGCGAGACGCACATTGACTATATTCTTGCACCAACGCACCATGTTGACTATCTGAATTCGATTCATAAGTTGTCTCCTTCATTCTTCCATCAATTGTTAAAATGGATGACAGAGAATTCGGACAGACGTTTCCTACAAGTTCAAAGTCAATTGCCAAGACTTCGTATCGCAGTAAAACAATGATCCCACCTCGAATCTATGTACACATTTTTACAGAACCTTTCTTCAGCCATTGCACTGGTTAATGTACCTCTTCATCATCACCATTGCTCTCATACTTATTGTCTCCATTGTTCTCACCATCTGCCGTCTCCGTACCCAACTGTATCGCATACTTGTGCAACTGTTCCAAAAAGGCTCGATTCGGCTTCACAACGCTTCTTCGACTCTTGCAATAATTGAGCGCCGTTTCCACATTCCAATGATTCTTCTTCATCAAGTATGCAATCACAACTGAACTCGATCGACTTGCACCCACCACACAATGAACCAACACTGGTTTCTCCTTTGCTACCTCATCAATAAAATCAAACGTTCTTTCAAAGTGTTGAGAAACATTGGCTTGTTCATTGTCTTGAATGCCTGTATCGTCCATGTAAATGACATCATCAGCACCCGTTTGCTTGAATAAGTACCAATTATGAAAGTTTGGAATGTGAGGAGTCATGTTGATCACGTGACGTATTGCTACATTCATATTATTTTCATTGTCAACGTTGGAAGGAGTCGTTGTTTTCCCTAGATTGTAAGCACATTTCCAGTTGCCAAGGTAAAGCTTTCCAGGCAGGATTTCTGTGATTTGGTCAGCCTCTTCATTCTTGAGGTACTTTTGGTACCAGGATCGTAAGCCCATTCTTGTGGATGTTGCGCTGTGTGTGGTGCACCGAAGAGATACAGTAGAGCTTATTGGATAATAGCCAAAATCAAAGTTCTTTTGTT
Source organism: Tetramitus jugosus (assembly GCA_937625935.1). Taxonomy (NCBI): domain Eukaryota; phylum Heterolobosea; class Eutetramitea; order Acrasida; family Vahlkampfiidae; genus Tetramitus; species Tetramitus jugosus. Next base: position 163,754 of record OW569388.1, on the reverse strand, counting down.
CGTTGGAGCGATATCCCCGATTTTTTCTTTGCATCTCTTACAAAATCAACAACGCGGAATTTGATCAAAAAACTGAAAGGATTCCTTTTTTCCACTCTCAACAAACCAACAAAAAGCACAAACCCAACCAACCACCACCAACATACATAAATAATCATGTCCCAAGAAGAAAAGAGCTTAGAAGATCAATTAAACGAAATTACTGGTGAAGTCAATGGTGATGACACAACATCCTCATCCACATCTGTCGCTTCGTCTGCTTTTGAGAAGAAAAAGTCTCGTGCAGAGCGTTTTGGTACGTCTGTCGAAATGACTGAAGAAGAAAAGGCTGAAGCCAGAAAGAACCGTTTCACTGATCCAGTATGATCATTTTTTTTCAGCTGTTTTTTTGCCGCACTTTACAAAAAGCTTTTTGCTCACGCGATTCTTCACTTGCATATGTTATAGGAAGAATTGGAAAAGATGAACAAGAGAAGACAACGATTCGGTATTACTGAAGAAGATGTCAAGAAGATGGAAGAAGAAAAGGCTGCTCTAGAAGAAAAGAAGAAGCAAAAGAAGAGAGCGAGACAAAGCAATGAAAAGAGCAATAAGAAGACTGAACCTAACAAAAAGAACTTGGCTGCAAAGAATAAGAAGAGATCATCGAATAACAACAATGAGCAACAAGAACAACGCAACAAAAAACCTGCATCTGGTGGAAGAGGCAAAAAGAGTGGTGGTTCATCCATTTCTCCATCTGCTCTCAGAGTAACCAAGGCCAATAATCGATATGAAGGAGATAGGAAGAGAAGAGGAAGAGATAGTGGTGAATCTGATGAGAGATCAGGAAAGCGTCAAAGAAGATAATTTTTTTAACGATTGTTTTGTGCTTGTGTGCGCACATGATACAGCAACTATTGTTGTCGAATGAAAGCAAATGTGTTGTTTGTTGATATAGAGGAACGATCAGAAGATGTAGTAGGAATGATGATTGTGTGGATTCATTTGCAGTGTAGTTCGTAGTTGTAGTAGTATTCGAAACATGAGTAGTAGAAGCAATTTAAAAAGTTTGATAATATATGATGAGTGTTTGTTGCGACAAAAAACAGACACAATGATTAGTTGTATTATAAAATATATTTCGAGATATATAGATTTACGCTCTTTCGTCTTTTGCCTCTAGGTGCGTGCATGCAGTGGATTTATCATTTTGTGAATGAAGTATTGAAATTAATATTTGTATTGTCAAATGGGAATATGCATCATCTGTGATTAGATAACAATTGCTCGTATCTTGTGTGGGAATACCAGCCAAATGGGTAAATGCACCGTTAGTGATTTGAGCGCACCCTTTCATTATGAGTGTGGAAATTTTTCTTAGGTCTTAAGATACCACCTTGACCTGGAGCACCTTTTATGATCACAAAAGAGAGTTAACGCATTCCGATTTTCATCCCAATAAGCATTGTTGAACTGGACTCACAATAGTCAACAACCTTTTTAATGAAGGCTTCATCTCGTCCACTGACATACCACCTGAGTGTGCAAATACCAGTCAAATAGAGTAACACCTTCTCTGTGATCGAGTTTTGATCGCATCCACTCATATCGAGCGTGTGAATACCAGTCAGATGAGCAAAGGCGGCATCTGTGATATGAGTGCAATCAGCCATATAGAGCGTACGGATGCCAGTCAAATGAGAAAAAGCATTGTCTGTGATTTGATTGCAATGTGTCATATCAAGTGTGTGAATACCAGTTAAATGCACAAATGAATTGTCTGTGATTTGATCGCAATAGCTCATCTTGAGTGTGTGAATGCCAGTCAAATGAGTGAATGCCTTATCTGTGACATTCTTGCAAAAACCCATATCAAGTGAGTGAATTCCTTCTAAATATTGGAAATGTCGATCCGTCACTCGCTGATTCCAATTAACACAAACATTGAACAGTGTTCCTTGAGCCAATCGAAACCAGTGTTCAATTTCTTGCTCGTCTAAGTTTTTGTTGAGTGTTCTCATCTTGTTACACATGAGCAACCGGTTGAATTTGAATTGATTGATTCCCTTGCAAGTGTAACTCAATTGTAACCATTCGTGAGTGTCACAAAACTCAATGATTTTTGACCATGTGTCTCTGCAAAGTGGAAAACCAATTTCAAGCACCATATCCTTCGCCACCACATCACTTTCGTTGCTTCTCTTTCGCTTGATTGTTGGATGAATGATATCGGACCTCTGAGAACGTTTTGACATGTTGTATTTCTTAGCGGGAAACAATCCGAAAACAAAGAGCCGATGTATGTTGGCAGAGAGGAGCGAATGACGAACTTCGTCCAGACAGGAACAATCTTCGACCACCAACTTTTTCGGGGATAAAAAAACAAAGAAGAACTCACATTAAAATGTACACAAGAGCACTGAATTATGCTACTGAAATGCACAAGGGTCAAGTGCGAAATGACCCTCAATCGACCCCCTACATTGAACATCCGAAGCGTGTTGCTCAACGTCGTAAGTTTTTTTTGTTATCTTTGATCCATTTTTTGTAATGTGGTCTGAAGGAGTGAGAACTCACGCAAGTGGATCCACCAAAGTGATCAATTATGGTGTCAGTGATGACAATGTACTTTGTGCAGCTCTGTTGCACGACACATTGGAGGACACTGCCGCTACGGAGACCTCTCTCAATGAGAATTTAAATACAAGGGTGACTGAAATTGTAAAGCAAGTGACGAGCGACAACTCCATGATTGAGCAATTGGCCAACGAACAATTTTCGAAACAAGAGAATAATGCTTCTCCGGAGACTGCATGGATCGTTGAACAACTTCGACACTGGATGCCTCAAGTGGCAGATAAGGTCGTAAGGAAACGACAGGGTAAAGCACTGTACTTAACAAAGAAATTGAATCAAATTGATTTGGATGCTGTGTTGGTTAAGCTATCAGATCGTATCGACAACTTGATGGACATTCCAGAACCAAAGGACGAAGATCAGTTGAAGCCAGATAGTAATTTCTTGATTGAGTACTATGTGGAGTCCAAGTACATGCTTGATCACTTGGATCGGAGTAGATTTGAGGTCAACTCTGTTCACGAAAAGCTCATCAAGGATCTAGAGCAAGTACTACAAGAACGTTACGATCAGATTATGAAGATACTCCCGTGCATACAACCTGTAAACAGTTAGCCTTTCATCTCTTGATGACGTGGCCGGAGAAAAGCTTCTGTGTGAAAAGATGACGAAAAATAATTTTTCCTTCAGACGGTTACTGACCACGTGCTCTTTTGCGGTGCGGCCCAGAGGGACTCTCAGAACGGATCGAAAGATACCACAGTTAACCACTCCATCTCCTATTGAGGCGCGCAATCAGCTTTTCCTGTTTACACCGCCTCCTCTCAAAATAAAATACCAACTTCAAACTCACAAATTCACACACTCGAAAAAACCACAAAACCACAAAAACCAAAAACCAACCACAACAACACAAGATACATACCCAATCATGAAGATCATTGATAAAATCAACGAATGTGTCGCACAGGACAAGTCCTTCTTCTCATTTGAATACTTTCCTCCAAAGACTGACGAAGGTGTTGAGAACTTGTACACTCGTATCGAGCGCATGTCAAAGCTTGGTCCACTGTTTATCGATGTGACATGGGGAGCAGGTGGAAGCACCGCTACAAAGACCATTGACATCTCAACCAATGCTCAAAACTATACTGGATTGGAGACTCAAGTGCACATGACATGTACCAACATGAGCAAGGAAGATTTGAGAAAATCGATTGAACAGTGCAAGAAGAATGGTATCCAAAATTTGTTGGCTTTGAGAGGTGACCCTCCACTCAATGCAGACAAGTGGGAAAAGACTGAATCCGGTTTTTCCTATGCCTCTGATCTCGTTAGATTTGTGAGAGAGGAATTTGGTGATTATTTTGGTATTTCTGTGGCTGGTTATCCAGAGGGTCACCCTGATGGAAGCTACGAAGACGATTTGAGACATTTGAAGGAAAAGGTGGATGCTGGTGCTGATTTTGTTGTGACTCAGCTGTTTTATGACTGTGATGGCTTTTTAAAGTTTTGCAAGGACGCAAAAGAAATGGGTATCAATGTTCCAATCTTGCCCGGAATTATGCCTATTCAATCCTATGGTGGTTTCCAGAGAATGGTCTCCTTCTGTAAGACAAAGATTCCAGAGCAAATCACAAAGGATTTGGAAGCTCTGAACAAGGATGATGACGATGAAGTCAAGGCCTACGGTATTCGTCTCGGTATTCAAATGTGCAAGTATTTGATGAGAAATGGTGTCAAGGGACTCCATTTGTACACTTTGAACTTGGAAAAGTCCTGTGTTCAAATCCTAGAGGGACTCGAAATGATTTCTGACTCTGTTCCAAGACCATTGCCATGGATTGCCACTGCCAATGCAAACAGACAGAACGAATCCGTGAGACCAATCTTTTGGTCACACAGACCAATTTCCTACGTCGCAAGAACAAACTTTTGGGACGAATATCCAAACGGAAGATGGGGTGATAGCAGATCCCCTGCTTTTGGATCTTTGGAAGACTACCACATCATTGGTTTGTACTCTAAGCCATCAATTGAGAATAGAAGAAAGTGGTGGGGTGAGGAATTGACCTCTGTTGATCAAGTCAGCCAAGTGTTTGTTGAATTTTTGCAGGGCAAGGTTCCAAGATTGCCATGGGTCGAGACTGGAATTGCACCAGAAACCGATACTATCGTGTCTCCTATTGTTGATTTGAATATGCGTGGATTCTTGACCATTAACAGTCAACCTAGAGTCAATGGTGAGAAGAGCTCATCCAAGGTTCACGGATGGGGACCAAAGACCAGCATTGGTTACGTGTACAAGAAGGCATACTTGGAATTCTTTGTCTCACCAGAAAACTTGGAAAAGATTAAGCAAAAGCTCTCCGAGTTCCCAAGCTTGACAGTGCACGCTGCCAACTTGGCCGGTGAAACCTTTAGCAATGCCACCAATCCAAATGATGTCAACGCTGTCACCTGGGGTGTCTTCCCAGGCAGTGAAATTATTCAACCAACTGTTGTTGATGGACAATCCTTCTTGGCATGGAAGTCTGAGGCATTTGCTCTGTGGAGCAGCTACTGGCTCGAAATTTACCCAGAAGACTCCCCAAGCAGAAAGGTGATCAACGATATCTGCAACAACTACTGGTTGGTGTCCATTGTGGATAACGATTATATCGAGGGAGACATCTTTGCCATCTTCAAGGATCTGTAAAACTCTTTCACTTTTTTTTATCACGACAATCGGAATTTATTCACTAAAACACCGCTTCCTAATGATGTTGCTGATCAGCAAAACTCTAACACCAACAAACAAAAAAACAAAAAGAACGAGAGTGATGCAACAACAACAACATTCTGCCAAACTGCAACAAATTGTTCAACTTCTCGACAGCAGAAAACCAAAACAAGCCCTAAAATTAGCTGACGAAGCACTCATCAGGAACCCAGATGACAATGCACTCAAATCAGTCAAGTGCATTGCTCTTGTGCAGTCCAATCCACCTAATCACTCACTCAAGAATCTAGAGTCACTCAAGAATACGGTACTGCCCATATTGGACACCATTATCAATCAACAACCATATCCCAAAGTCAATGACTCTGTGATCAATCAAGTGATGGGTGCATTGAAATTGTTGGGAGAGTGTAAGTATTTTGTTTGTTTGTTTGTTGATTCACACATTCCTTGTTTTTTGATGTGTGTCAACAAGGACTCAATTTTTGTTGTTTTGCTGATCCTAATTGTTGTTGTTTTGTAATGTGTGTATAAAACGAATGATGTTTGATCAGGGGAGAGAGCAGAGTTGTTCTTGGAGAGAGTAGTTCCTACGTTTCCAGCAAATGCAGAATTGGGTCAAATGTTGTTTTTGGCTCATGCGAGATGCAATCATTTCCTCAAGGCTCAACAAGTTGCAATTAACTTGTCAAAGAACTTTCCCAATGATAAAATGTTCTTTTATTGGTATGTTGTTTCAATGGCCATGAGAGGTGCTTTTGACAACAATCCAACAATGACAAAAATGGCAAGTAAGCTCCTCCAGAAAAATGTCAGTGCCAACGTTACTGAATTCTTGGAGTATATGAAGAAGGAATACGGTGAAAATGCATTGGGTGCCAATATGCCATCCAATTCAACTGCAACCGCAGCTACAGCCACAGGAGAAGGCAAAAAGAAGAAGAAGAAGGCGAAAAAATCAACTGAAGTCAAAGAAGCAACCAAGGAGGACAATCAAAAGAAGTTGAGGTTTTCAGAGTTGATCCGTTTTTATATTTGGACATTGGAGCAACAATCCGAGTATACACAAATTGTGGAAGAAGTGTTGCTGAATGATGAGCCGTATGGTACTATACTCGAACCGATCCCATACGATAGAAAGCAATTGTTGGCCGAATACAGTTTGAAAGTTGAAAAATATGTTCCGCTGAGTAACGCGATATACGCTCATTTATTGAATCAATTTGACACGGATGAGTGGACATGGTGGACTGGATTCTTTGATTCCTTGTTCCAATTAGTTGGAAAACAAGCACCAGCTACAGTGACTTTCCAAGGAAATTTGAAGGTTTACTCGACATTGGAATCCGCAAAACAATTTGTTTCCGATATGCAAAAGAAGAGTGAAAAGAAACGTGGACCATTTTTGGCCATGTTGGAATTAAGCAGAAGAATTATTTCTACAGACGCACAATCCACTTGCAAACAAGAGTTGGAGCAATTGTTATATGACTATTACGTAAAGTTTGGAACAAAGAATATTTGTTTCGAAGATGTTAAGCCATTTTTGGTGAACTTGAGCAAAGATGCTGCAGGTTCACTCCTCGAGAAATGCAGACAATTCGTTGCTTCTTCAAACATCCAAGGAGAGAACCGATGTGTCTTGAATCTGAATATACGAAAAATCGAGAGAAATTTATTTATTCAAAATCAACAAGATGGCAATCAGTCGAGTATCAATGATGATCTCATTAAGGAGCTAACCCTCGAATACATTGATGCACTTTCATTGGGCACAAAGCTCGAGAAGACACAAAACCAATTTGGAGATGATTTCTTGGTCCTTGCTACACATTATTTGTTGGATTGCGAGAAGGACAACTTGAACAAGGAGCATGCAGTGACTTGCATTTTGCTTCTTGAAGTTGCTTTGAAGCGTTCATCTTACAACTTCCAAATCAAGTGCTTATTGATGAGACTATATTCATTGCTTGAGATACCACTCGAGTCATTTGATATCTTCTTGACGAATTACAAGCCTTGTGGAGGTGTCAACATGGACATCAAACACATCCAATGGGAGACGTTGAGTTATTTAATCTATTATTCTCTATCTAACTTGGGTATCACAGATAGATTGGGGCTTTTGTCGTCTCAGGTTCTCAACTTCTATAAGTTGGAGCACTCGCTCGAAACTGCCGATCTTGTCTTATTGGCCTACAGAAATCAAACATTCTCAAAGGTTAGTGAGTTCATCCGATTTGGTAAGATGATGGACAAGAGCTTCATGGTGCACGTCGCTATGATTGATGAAATTATGCTCAACGTCACAACTCAGCACTCGGACATTGAGAAGAAGAACTTTTCTGCTCATATTCAAAAGAAGTTGGGTCGATTCCCAAGCGAATTTAGCCCAGACACCTCCTCATTTTCGCGAAATGACGATATCAATTTGCAAATCGATTATGGCAGCAAGAACTTGTCACAGAATTTGTTAATTCCTTCTGAAGTCCAACCAGAGAGTCATTCCGAGAACGAGCAAATCTGGGAGAAGTTCTACTTCTTGAGGGCATTGGCTCATGCAACCAACTTGGTGAACTTTATTGCAACTGATTATAATGCTTTAGAAGAGTTTAAATCAGACTTAGAGAAATGGAAGAGTTACAACAATAACAAGAATGTGGTGTGTGCTCATTTGTTTGATGCAGTCCTCTCAGCTTTCAGCAAGGATGTCAATAGTTCAACCGAACATATCACCGAGGTAGAAGCACTTGTCAAGGGGGCCGATTCATACTTTAGCGATCTGAAACAAACTGCAACTTTTGTTCAGAGAGACATTGTTGTCCTTGATATTTTGCTTCCACAATGGGCAGATTATGCGAAACAATTGAATCACACTGCACTTCTGGAGCTGTTGAGAGAGCTCAAGAAGACAATTTTGAAGTTTAATCAACTTGTCGGGACTCATGTCTCCACAGTACAAAAGAGCGCAAAGTCTGGAAGCCAATTCAAGTTGTGCGAACAACATGCGACTCTGATCCATTCGGTGCTTACCGCTCAAGACAGAACCAAGAAGACTGCAATCAAAGAGAAGGAATGGAATGAACACGTCAACGATACACTCAAGCGCATGAACGATTCACTCGCTCAAACATGGAGCAGAGTGTCTCGGGTAACAGAGGATGTCACGCTGAACCTGCCTCTTGTCAAATTCTGAAGGCGCGAATCCATTTTTAGTCCAACAACAAAAATTTTTTTTGGGATGCGACAATAATTTGTAACGAAGCCTCATGGTTGAGTGCTTGGTTGTTGTATCACATCCTATAACGAGCTACTCTTGAAATATTTCTTTCTTTATAACAATAATAATATGAATAATCAGTCAGAGAAGCCGTTGGTCACATAACTATTTAATTGCAGTTAACTCACACAAAACAAAATCAAAGCAGTATTATTCATCATTTTATTAGATCTCAGAATACTCTTGTGAACATGATGAAATTTAAGAGTTATTTGTTATTTACAACCGTAGTTCTACTGTGTCTCATCCTGTCTCATACTTGTTTGGGATACTTGAGACCAGAACACGAACAACAACTTACCGATCAACTCAACACGGATACAAGTATGCTATCCAAGCTCTCACCCAACTGTAGAAGCTACACGATGAAAATTGTCACTGAAAGAGAATTTTTCACGGACTTGGAGAAAGAGCGGTTGATTGATAAACCCGCCGTAGACACACTCGTCAAGGAACACATTGAACTGATCAAGAGCTATTGTGTGGAACCAACAGAGCAATCCTCTGTCAGTGAATTGTATCACAAGAGGGTTCCGGTTGACACTGTAGAAGAAGGCACTGCTGAACTTCCCTCACTGTTGACTCAATGGATGACTGCTTTGAAATCGTCTGGTATCAAGATGGCTGGTAACGCCAAGAAGGCATGGCACTTCATTTTCGATCTTCCTTCGAACATTGGATCTGCCTTGTTCCATCGCTTATTCAGTGAAGATTGGATTGACCGATACGCTGCTCGTTTGCCACCCGGTGAGAGAGAAGAATGGAAGAGAAGAGCCAGAGCTGTCGCAGAGAGAAGATTTGAAAGATCAAGAGGTTCGGACAAGAATATTACTCCATTCTATCAGAGAATTTGGACCTTGTTGACAGGTGCCAAAGACAAGGCAAAGGACGCGGTAACTTCTCCAATCTTCAACTTTTTCAATTCGTTCTCTTCAGGTATCAACTACACCATTGACAAGACTGCTGATGTCATCAAGGGAGCAGCTCACAACACCAGAGACTTTGTTGAGGATATCAAGGAAAATATTGGCGATGCCGTTGATGTTACAAAGGACAGAATTTCAGATGTCAAGGAGGCGGTTACGGAGAAATTTGGTGATGCCTATGACAATTTGAAGGGCGGTGTCAGAGATATTAGAAGAGACATGGAATACAACAAGAGAGAGCTCAAGAGAGAAGCTGAAGGAGCATATGACAAGGCAAAACAAAAGGCTCATGAAGCAAAGGAAAATATCAAGGAAACAGCAAAGGAATCCATGGACAAGGCTCGTGAAAAGGTTGAAGACTGGAAGCGTCCCGTGGAAGAAAAGTTCAATGATTGGAGAGATCAAGCTGAAGCAGTTCTCGAACCAACATTTGACACCTATGAACATGGAAAGTTCACATACAATCCAGATATCGACATTGGCCGAGTGGAGGACTTGTATGAAGACACACTCAGAGATGAAAGAATTGTACGTAGCCATTGGTTCTCAGACTCGCTCAAGAGGGGCTACTCCACGACTGCTGACTTCTTGAAACGTGCCTTTGTAATCAAGGAGAGACCCATTCAAACTCGTTCACCACCTATTCCTATTCGCTCCGATGTTGAAGACAAGAGAGAATGGAGAACATTGGACATTCTGCTCATGACAATGGTGTTACCATTCTTGCTTTTGTTGCCATTACTTTTGGGAAGACAAGCTCTGTTTGGTAGTAAGGCTAAATTGGCCAAGGAACCAACACGATACCTTGTCACAGAAGTTGATCAAGAGGCACTGGAGAGTGACGTCTTGGTGACTCGATTGGAAGCAAAGATGGATAGGGGCAGAAACGAAATGTTCAGATTGAATGAGGAGTTGAAGATGGGTATGAATGCTCTCCAAGAGGAATTGTTACTCGTCAGAAGAAATACAATGGGCCTTGAGGAGATGAGAGGAGAGTTGGGCATGATGAAAAGGACAGTTGGTGAAGCATGTGGCATCATTCACAAGGACTTTTCTACAGGTGTGTCTCAGGACAGGGCCAGAAAGATTGTGTACACGGAAGAGTTCAGTAAGGTCAGCTCTAGTTAAAGAACAAACAAACACTTCCTTTGTAAATAGAAATAAAATACAACCAATACTCTTAGATAACTGTCACCGCAATAACAACATTCTAAACCAAGCGTTCCTTGGAAACAAACAGCAAAGTACACTCGACTCGAAACAATAATGAAAAATAAATTACAACTTTTATGGTTTATGTCGTTCTCACACACTGCCAAGACATCTGTGGCATTCGAAGACATTCTATTTCTCGTAAGGCAATAATGAACGAATTTCGTGATTCATTGTTTTTTACACAGTCCACACACAAACGCACACAGAGCAAATATGCATGAATTGGATTCGTGGCAACTACGACGAAAACAAACACGCACACATGTACTAGTACTCTACTCCTCCAATGCACGAGTGCTCAACATCCACATTGATTCGTTTTCGGTTGTGTCGGACCATCACCAATTCGAATACTCGTTCCACTAGAGGGATTCGGTATCGAAACATCCACCACTTCATCATCGTCATCGTCACCACCCAATCCACCACCACCACCAATACCATTCTTCATCTTACCCTTCTGTGACTTGTAAATATCATGAAGCAACGTTGTAAACACCAAATCCACATTTGTGCTATCGGCAGCCGACGTTTCCACAAATCGAATATTGTGTTTCTCCGCATATAACCTTCCTTCTTCGGTGCTCACCTTTCTGTGTGTTTCAGCCAAATCAAGCTTATTGCCCACAATGACATTAATACAGTTTTGTTCACCTTGATTCTCAATCTCTCTGAACCAAGAGTCCAAATTTTGAAAGGACAATGGATTCGTGATATCATACACGATTAAAGCACCATGAGCACCACGATAATAAGCAGCAGCAATGGCTCTGAAACGATCTTGACCTGCTGTATCCCAGATTTGACCCTTAATCTTGACAGATTCATAATCAATGAGCTTACTGGCAAATTCGACACCAATTGTGGATTTCATGTCTGTTGAGAAATGATCACGAGTGTATCTGGTGATGAGATTACTTTTACCTACACCTGAATCACCGATCACAACCACTGTTTTTTTTTTTAGTTGTTTGTTTTATTGTGTGAGTTAGTTGACACTGTTTTGACTACATCATGGAACAGAGAAAAAAAAGCTTTTAGCTTTGAGATGCGTTACCCTTGTATAAAACATCACAATCCATTGTTTTTTGTTGTTATTGTTTATTTGTTGTTGGTTTGTTTGTGCACTGGACGACAAGATATTTGTCTCGATGTTTGATGGAAGCTATTGGATTTTTTGGTTGCTGACGAGAACAAAGTTCTTTGACCAAGAAGCAAAAAAGCGAGATTCGTATTTGCGTGCACGAGAAGAACACTGAACAACAACGAACCAAAATTCGCTGTGCGTCAACTGATGATTCTTTAAGGAGACTCTACGGACTTTTTATGACTATTCTTACTGACGGGCTTCAAGAATAGACCGAAAGGACGAAATCGGAGCTGGAAGGAGCGACCAGACAAGGCAATATTAAAGCTCCAGGATTTCTCGTTGGGTGAACTATATTCTCTTCCTCAACCTATTCAACAAAAAACAATATCACTCCCCAAACTGTTGATTGATTCACGTTATTGAAGACAAGCTAGAGACTCCCGATAGTAAAAACAACACAACTAATTATTGTAAACCATGACGATTAAGACGGCACAATTGAGACAACCTGAGATAGATGCTAGGGCAGATTCAGGATCAGTACCTCCAGTTCTAGATGCTCAACCCACAGAGCTCGAATTACGAGTGGAGCAACAGAGGCGAGTATCCATGTTCCGCAGTTGGGTCATTTTCACTTCGTTGACCACGATTTTATCCGCTTTGGTGTTGGGTATATTCCTTGCCATTTGGATTGTTTATGGCATCCGATACCGTTGGTGGGTCACCTGGTACTTGTTTGTCTGGATTGCTTTCGCCATTATATTTGTAATCTCGTTGATCACGAGCTTGAGACGTTATTTCCTCTTTTCCGCGTTGTTAGCTCAGTCAAAGGAGAATTTGCAACAGCAACAGCAGAATCTAGAAGAGGGAGGAGAACAACAGACAACTTATCACACAACCACGACACATCATCACCAGGCAGAGATTCCTATGAATGAATTCACGATGCACTCTACACCCTATCCAAGCCATATGCCAGATGAAATTCCATTCGAGACTTCAAGCACAGTCTATCATCCTCCACCACCTGCTTCCTCGTCATGGGATTATGTGCCTAACCCATATGAACTTGACGTTGAAGAAAATGACAGACAGGTCAAGAGACAACCAGAAATCGATCCAACATATGCCAAACAATTGTAAAGAAAATATCGAAAAAAAAAGCAGAAATAAACTACTTCAAGAGACCACAAATATTTTAGGAGATAGCTGATTTTGCGCACTTGGAAATTGAAACTGGCGACATCGACCACACGACAAAATGATCGAGTTCGCTGGGCAAGTGTACATGTCGCTTCGATTTTGAAGTTGAACAAGATGTTCTCCTGGTCGATAATGTTTTAATGGCTCCCTTGATTCTCAAAAATAAAGTTTCAGCAAAGCAAGGACCAACTTAAACAATAGATAACAACAACCTTGACATTTTAACAAGTGCAAGACTTACTCCATATAACTCAACACCACCACCAGGCTCCGACCTCCATTTTTGACCACGAACATCAACAATTAACCACAATGACTGCCACCACCCAAGCTCAAACTCAACAAACTGCAGCACTCCACACCTCCAACACCACTAACATGGTATCCTCCATGAAGAGCACAAGGATGACTCAAGAAGAGAGAAGAGTCAGAAGAAGAAATTACAAGCTCGTCCAAAAGAATCAAAGAGCCATCAGGGAACTGTATTACAAGTCACTAGGCAACGCCCCTGCAAATATTTATCACATGCCTGAAGATCTCTGGGTCAACATTCTTGCCTATCTTCCTACAGTGAACATGCTTCGGATGATGTTTGTCAGTCGATTGTTCCACTACTTGTTGTCTGATCCAAGATACGCTCACGTTTCAGAGTCATTCATTAGTTTGTACAATGATTCTATCACAAACCCTCGACTTCAACGAGTCAAAATGAATCCATACACTAGGGTCATCCCTCGGGACCAACTAGAACTCTATCATTCTCACTTGTACCGGAGAGTTGACTTTGGAAGTTCATACTGCAAAGTTCTAGAAAGAAAAGGATTTACGACTCCATTGGAATCTGGATTACAATTTGAATTCCAAGAGATGACAGATTACGACTTGAACAAAAATGTTCCAAATTTTACAGAGTACGACGGAACAGGAGGAACTTATGATGCATGTATTGGAGTACAAGCTCATGCTGTGATGAATCAAGAAACTCTCATTAACTTGATTTTGGCTCAGGGACAACACATTGAAGAACTCATTTTGAATGGCTGTGACGCAGTCACTGATTTCATTGTCCATATCATTGTGAGTAAGTGTGTGAAGCTCAAGAGGCTTGAACTACGCTCCTGCATGAACATTACAGAATTTTCACGACTGTGTGTGGTTAATAGCCCTCTTTTACGACAATCATTGGAATATTTTGACTTCTCTGAGAGTCCATTGGTAAAAATGGCCAATGAAGAGTATTCAACTCTTCCATACTTGAAGGGATTTCAGAATTTGAAGCGAATTGTGTGGTTTGAGGCAGATTATTACGAAGATATGCTAATGGAGCTCATGGATCAAGCAGATAAGGAGTTAGATAAGGATTTGCTCCGTATTCTGAGAGAGAGAAGAAACACTGTCTCAGATAAAAGCGCAAATCACTTGGAAGCTCAGGAGGTAATGAACATGAGACATTTCCATCCTTTGCCTCGCGACCCAACCAAACTCTATCATCTATACAACACTGTGGAATCTATTCACCTGACATCGAACAATTACTTCAATTTCTCTCCTTCCTCTCTTCCTGCTTTGACTCAAAAGTTTAAGAACTTGAGAGAGGTTCAACTCTACTTCTCGGGATCTCATCACATGCTTAACATTGATGATAGAGTTATGAAGAGATGCTGGAGCGAGTCCAAGAAGAATACAAAGATGAAGCACTTGACTTTTGAGGGACAATACGAAGATCAAGAAGATGCTTTTCCATTACGGGAATTCTTAAGTTTATATCCAGGACTGGAGTCATTCACATGCTCATCTGGTGTGACTTTTAACGAAGGAGATCTGTCCCACTTTTTCAAACATCATCAGAATTTACGATCATTACAGTGTGAGATGCAATTGATAGATCTAGAAGGAGCAGAGAAGGAGGTGGGAAGAAAGTTTGAGAATCTCAAAATGACCATTAACATTTCTGAATCTGAACCACTATCAGAACGAGAGGAAAAAGCACAGCATCTTTATAATTTTTTGACTGCTGTTGGCCCGCAATTGAAGTCTCTGGAAATCAAGATTGTAGCCGCACCAAAGCTGATGCCATTAACCTTCGGAAATGAAATAGTTCGTATCATTGGTGCTCACTGCACAAATCTGAAGGTGTTGTTCCTCGAGAATCTGTGGATCAATACTCCGAATTCATTTATTAAGAAAATCTGTCACCACCTTCAGAGATTAACTCTAAGTCAGATTGCCTGCTTGGATGAATATTCTCCACACTCTCCTGAAGACCTATTGAGCAACCAAACTTCCGCCCTTCAATCCTTGACGATCCTGTATTGCGAGCGAGCAATATGGAGTCAATTTCCAACACAACTGCCATCTCTAAAGTTCATTTCGATATTTGGTGGCGTAACTCAAAGTCAGTTTGATAGGTTGATTTCTCCAGAAAATGCTCCTCGTATTCACTCAATCACTACCAATAGTACCGTAGATACTATTGCCAAGATTTCAGAGTACACACAGGAATCTCCAACAATTTCATTGAGACAACTATGCTGTCCTACCACCACTCCTGAGTCCATGGAACAAATTATAAAGAAGGCTGGTGTTGGTTTGCAGATGCTGTCATTTAACTTGAATAACTCTGAAGATGCCTCGTCTATTGGCATTCAGCTCATGAAGATGTCCAGACATCTTCGGTACTTGCATAGTTCTGTCCAAATGTCCAAGTATGAAGAACTTCGAAAGGAGTTCGAAGAGAATCCATGGAAACATATCTGGAAACTTTCTTTGCCCTCATGGACTAATGTTGTGGGAGATTATTATGACTTGATGAACCACCGAGAGAGAGAAATCAACATTTATTAAATAAGAACAGGTTAAATAGAACATGGTTTACTTTATTCCTGTTGTTAGTATAATTGATCCCTTTCGCTTATTGTTCAAAGGGTGCAAGATCTTGGATAGTACCTTGTATTGACTAACCATCATATCCACGTGTCGTTGCTTTACCATTTTCGTGTGTTCTTCATTCGGATCCATCGTAAATTGCTGACAATTTGATCCAAGCACTGATGTGTTATTCGGTATACAATGATAGCTCCTGACCCTACAGTTCCCTCCTATGTGGCAATCATTCTCAATCTCACTCGCTCTTTCCAAAACAACTCTTGGTTCTATTACATTTCTGTGACCAATCATTTGAGAATCGATTATACTACTCGATTGGATCCAGTTGAAGTCACCAATTACGAGTTGTTGTTTTGTGTAATTAGTAATCTTGACCTTTTCCTCAATGATATTATTCTTGCCAATGTAGATACCGCCACTGTTTGGACCACTCTCCAATATGACCTTGGGATGAATAATTGTGTTCTCTCCAATGAAAATGGGACCAGAGTTTGGACAAGCTATGATATCTTCTAAGGGAACACAAACTATGGCACCATGAAGAATCTGTACTGGTTTTTCCGAAGATGTAGTGATAGAACCTGAATTGCTTGGTGTTATTCCTCCAATCAATTCATTCTCCACCTCACTATGAGTACTTTTTCCGAACAGCATTTTCGCCAACAGATTTTTACCTTGAAAATAACCGTAGAAGGTCTTCCTGAAATCCCGCGCTTCGAAGATACGCGGTGTCATTTCATCGGACAATTATTTTCAATACAGTTCAATGCTTGGTTTGTGGGGTATGTTCCACTTCCCCCCATTCTAAGCTGTGATATCATCAACAATTCGTTTTTGGTCATGCAACGATGTAATGGCTAAAATATGTCCAAATAAAGCCTTCCAATACGAATCTTTGGTTATTATGATTTGAATTTGATGACTAGTCATTGTTTGAGTGCGATTGTTTATGATTGATAGAAGAACTGGTGTCAACAAAAAAGTGGAACTTCAACAACACGAATAACAAGCAACACACGAACAAATGAATGCACAAGTCAATTTTGATCCAAGTATATTGGTATTCACAAGAGTGAATGACATTCATTACTTCAATCTGACAAGTCTCATTAAGAACTACTGCACTAGAAGTGACAAGAAGCCGAAGAATTTCAAACCACAACAAAGTGCAGCATATAAACCAGTTGGTATGATGATTGGCAATCATAAATACGTGGATAAAAAATGGTTACATCAATTCTTGCAGAGTGAATTGTGCTCAGTTCGTGATTCATATATAAGCTATCTTGTTTCAATTATGACCGAAAAGTTAAATGAAGATAATTTAGTGAATTCAAACAATTCAGAAGCAACTGGATCTGCTATTCCACTTGGTCATGTAGACATGAAGAAGTTATTCAATTTAAACTGTGCCAAATGTAACAATCATACTGTATCACCAACGAGCGGCAGAAGACCTTACAAATTAGTTAAAGAAATGGATGATGCAGGTCATAAAAAACAAACAGTTACTCGTTTGATGTGCGGTGTCGTTGAACTTTTAGAGTCGAATGGCCAATAATTGGAAGCCATTCTTGAACTATATTTTCAATATCATCCAGAAATTTTCTATAAGATCATCGATAGTTTCATCAGAGATCAAACTGGAAAGGTGTCCAAACGATCCAATAGGTATTCAACTATCAACCAGATTTTGAAAGAAGCAAATCCACTAAGAACAGATAAGTTTTCAATTTTGTATATGAAAGACCATTATATGATCAGCGATGGTTTACTGCAGGGTGTTCGAGGTTATACTAATTTGAATGATATACCTCATGAGTCAACGCTCAAGCGAACGAGAATTAATGTGAATAATGAAATAGAGGAAAAGTATAGTGTCACAAAAATTATGGATGGACTACAGATTGAACTAGACAAAGCAATAGCTGATATGCACAAAATTCATAAAAGAGCATTGAAAGAACTGCAGCAGGTGCGTCACACTCATTCTGATAATTGTTGTACCAGTTCAAACAAGCACCAGAGACATCACATTCATTCTGCTATTTGTTGTTGTCACAGAGATTCTATGTATACTCCAGATGGTCCAAGAGAAGTGTCTATTGAAGGAAAGCTGTCATTTGATGGTGGAGCAAACGCATATACGACAATGACTTTCACGCCATTGAACCTCTCTACTTTTGCAACTCAATCAAGAGACTCGTGTATTTGCTGCGCCTCGTATGTTGGATCAGAAACTGAGAAGGATGTGGACACCAGGTTCAAGCCTATATTCGAACAAATTCAGAAGTGGATAGAAAATGGATTCACTCAAGATCAAGTTGAATTCAAGTTAAAGTTATTTTTAGTTAATGATCTGAAGGCTCTATCTCTTATATCTGATGTGTTCAAGAATGGTCTGTTCTGTCCATTTTGCATGTGCAAGAAAGCTGAAAGACATTTATTTCAAAAGGATCACGCAGCTAGAATGTTGAATATGAAATACAAAATGGATGTCGTTATTATGATCTGTATTCTACATTTGAAGATGAGAACTGTATGCAATCTTCTGTCACAAATTCTGTTGAGATCTCGTGAGGAGCAACCATTGCATGAGCAGCTGAAAGAGAACATCAGAAAGTTAAATGGATGTTCGCAGTTTGATTTTCGTGCTCGAGAGAATGATCCAGATGATGATGACTTCGATCAGAGCAACATCAAGTTACCATATCTGAATGGCAGTCAAGTGAATGAGATTCTTCATAACTTTGAGAGTGTGCTGGATGGTATTGCAGATCCAGCGGAGCTTACAATCTGGAAAATTCATCGATATGTTATGTACAGATATGTAGAGGCATCTAGCAAAGAGATTGAAGAGTTAGACATGGAGCTTCTGCAGCAACTGCTCAAAACACTCGGAAGTCTCCTCAGATTCAGATATCCAGCGAGCAAATTTGCCTATTACTTTCATATTATGATCAAACATTTGCCGGAATTGCTGGTGCAGCATGGATCTTTGTGCAGATATTCGAATGAAGGAACAGAGAATGTCCACTCTATGCACATGAAAGCCAAGACACGAGCTACAAGTGCAGGTGGTAAAGCTGCAAAGAGTGGCGTTGCTAGAAAGACTCAGTTTGAGCAAACATTCTATCAAGGCCTCAGAAAGATATATCTACCAGCACAGCATGAACATATAAAGTGGCTGGGCAAACACTCTGAATATATGGAGCCTATAGATGATAATGGTAACAGCGATGACGAATTCGTTGATGAAACAGATGAAACTAACAGCAAAAAGAAGAAGAATGATCCACGAAAGCTCCTATTGAACAAATTGGAGAACTGGAAATTGATTGTACTACTGGATTTGCTCCAGATGGGTGATGATATAGAGGGATATATGCAACAATATGTATCTGAACTACCACAATCAACAGAGAAGGCATATGTACCAATTGGAAACAGTACCAGCATTGATTCGTCTCAACAGAATGGCCCTATTCCAGAAATGAATAATCCATTTGTTCCACAGATGCCACCACAATTCCAGCAGCAGTATCCATTGATACAATACGGATCTCAACAGTACTCAACACAGCAGTTCCAGCCACAACTTGCACCAGTTGTGCAAGAGCAACAACAGTTCCAGCCACAGTATCCATTGTATGTGACAACTGACAATAACTCTAATAAGAGGCAGAGAATTGATCCAGATTTGATGAGAAACACACGTGCGTATAGTGGAGCTAATGATTCTTTCCTACAGACGCTTATTGGCAACATCAATAATGCTCGAAGTGTATGAGTATATAATTACATTGCAGAAGTTGAAAAATGAATTGTTTACAATTAGTCCATATTATGCAGTATCTATCCAACGATCACAAAATTTGAATTGTGACACTTGAGAGTACTTGCATGTAACTCTATCATCTTCTTCATTAATAATTAATACAATGGATTGGTACATGGATCTCATTTCTGCACTCCAGTCAACAACATTTCCATGATCACGAATGTGCCATCTGGATCCAAAATCAGGAAGAGTATTATTGAATCTATAATAATGCTTTGTGACATTCACTCTCACTCCATCTCTGATTGGGTGGAAAACTTTGGTTGTATGCTTACAATTGCTCTGTAGAGACATAAAATAATTGAACAGATAAAATGGACATTGACCTAGATGTAGATTGGTTCCATTCTTCGCAAAGCCAGGTTGCAATCTATTATTAAGGATCTTGGTTGCTGAACCTAGAAATTCTTGGATTCTGTGACAATCATACAATTTCTCAAACTCACCACGAGTAATATTACATGCAGTGTTCTCTGGTTGAAAACTAATAGACTGGGTACGTGCTTGCTTCACTCTGCTCTTCAATACTTTCAAAGCACATGACACTTCAAAATATGCAATGCTTGGATCAGAATCATCAGATTGCTCAATGTAATTATCAATCTTCTGCTCAACAGATGCCATATTAACAGGTGCAACAATAGAAATTGGAACTGCACTTGATGCTGTATTATGGTTCATAGAATTGTTCAGGTACATGGAAGCGAAATATTGTTTGTAGTGAACTAGTTCCAGTTGGAGTTTGGTGACACTTTGGTTCAATAACTGAATCTTCTTATTTGCAATTGATAGCTTCTCTTCAAGAATCTTCGTTGTAGTACGACACACAATCTTCTGTGATGTAGAGGAGACACGACCTCCCACACCCTTGCTCCTATGATCACCATTCAAGTTGGAAGTGTGTGCAAATGTCGTAGTGCTGTTTGATGCTGTCATTGCTTCGTTTGTGTGTTGTTTTGTTGTTGTTGCTGTTATTATGAGTCTTGCATCATCTTCATTTGTATCGTTGTTTATGGATGATTTTCGTGTTTGGAAGGCGGATAACTTACAAAAATAGCGAAGAGAACAATTTACTCTAGTCTCATAGTCTGTGCTTTGAGTACATATGCCACTGGATTGCACTGTGCAAACGAACCAAAATCAAAACAACGACTTGAACAAATGTCATCACTGTCTCAGAACACAAGAGATACCACTCATCTGATTGTCGAGACAATCCATGGACGATGGGTATGTTATCAAAAAAGCTTTCAAAAAACATCAAAAGCTAACACGTTTTTTGCTTTTTTCATTTTTTTGTTCTTGTTTTTTGTGTGATAATGGATCGATATAGTATATTGTGAGTTCGTTGTGTGATCGTTCAGACACTCAAGTATTCACCATTGAGCGCTACACTGGTCGTCTATTGTACACTGGTCAACCAGGTGTAGATTTGTTTCATTCACCAAGAGATGCCCTCATCTATTTGACTAAGAAGAAGCCTATTATCAAGAATATTACGTATGTACACGCCTGCTTGTCTGTCTGTGGTATTTCTTGTTTCATTGATTGATGACAACAACAACAACAAATACTGACATGACCACTTCTTGTGTGTGTATAACAATTGGTAGTAAATGTCATGCGATTATTGGTTACACTGTTATTGGAAATCAATCCTTGTTGTGTGTAGCAACAAAGGTCTCATTGGACTTGGTACTGCCTCCCAATCACAAGGTATTTTGTGTTCAAGACTCCAAATGGTTGAAAATCAATTTGGCATATCCAATGGCTCATCAATCAAAGTTTGAACTCAAGAATATCGATGTTCTTCAAGTGTATCCCATCAATGGGTTGCATTACTACTCGGAAACATATGATTTAACGAGACAATTTCCATCGACGTTTACTGTGGATGATTATGATGCTGAATTTTGTTGGAACGAAGAGATCACCAAAGAGTTCAAGGTGTTGGGAATGAGAAGATGGTGTTGTGTGTTGATGCAGGGTATTGCAAAGGAGAATGTTGTGTTGGATGTCACCACACCGAGTATGTGTTTTTTGATGATTGAATTGTGTGTTTGTATGTTCGTTTATCATTGTGAAGGACATTGATTTTAACGACAATTTTGTTTTTCTTATTGGTTGTGTGTCTAATGACGATAATCTTGAACAACTATGAATACATCAAATACAGTTCATATCGGAATGATTTGTAAGAGGAGTAGTTTGAATCCAGGTACGAGATACAATGCCAGAGGATTGAATCATAAGGCGAGTCCAGGTAATGAATATGAAGTGGAACAGTTGGTGTGGAAAACTGTACAGGGTGTTGTGCAGTGGTCCAGAAATGTTTGGAGAAGAGGAACTGTGCCTATTCATTGGAGATCAGAGATGAACAGTGCTGTTGCCGATGCTGATATTGTGATTAGTGAGAAACCATATGAAAATATCGATGTTTATTATTCTAGGCTCGCAAATCGATACAAGAGTAAACCATTGACAATTGTGAACGTATTGAGAGGAAAGAGTGTTCACGCTGATGAAGGAAATTTGACAGAGGTATTGATTCATTTTTTTGGACTCTATTGAAAGACTGTTCTTTTCATGTGACTTACACCTTTTTCAATTCTCATGTGTAGCATTATGAAGAATCATTGAGCATGATTAAAAAGTTGATGGCCATTGATGTAAATATGATCAAATACGATTGGCATCATTTATTGAAGGTCAATGGTCTTAACGCATCTGTCGAAGGATTATGGAGTGCAGTTGGACCAAAGTTGAAGGCATATGGCGTCACTGTTGGTCAACTTCGAGTGTCTAACGATGGAAAAATTCTTGAATCAAAGATAACAAAAGAACAAAACGGTATTGTTCGTGTCAATTGCGCTGATTCCCTCGATAGAACCAATTTAGTTTGTTTCTTCCATTCACTGCAGACGATTGCCGAGCAATGTAGACTCATTGGCTCTACCCTTTGCTCGTCCAAAAAATCCGCTGAGGATATTCCAAGCTTCGAGGGATTGAGCTTCTCACTTGATTATTTGAAACAAACATACGATAATGATCTACTTGTAAAATTGGCTGAAGTGTACGTGAATAAGGGAGACGTATGTGCTACAGTTTATACCAACACTGTGGCGATGCATACTGGTGCATTGAGAGAATTCGCACAACACTTACCAGCAGCACCATCGAACACAAAAATTATTGTGGAGAGAAGAATTCAAAATGTATTGAAGGACAAGTACAGACAAACATCCATTGAAATGTTCTTGGGTGTGAACTGGAATACCTATTTCCCTGCTCACTCTGCATCTGAAAGTGGTGGAAAAATTAGATACTTGACACCATATCCTTCTTATATATTCAAAACGCTGCCCTCTGAAATAGCGACCAACAAGAATGAAGAATATTCGCTGTTGAGAAGTGCCACCAAATATTGTTGGATTTGTCCTCGAGATTATGATTATGTTGAGGTACACATCTATCTACCTGTGTATTGTAGAGTAACTGAGCTTGCTATTACTGTGAGACATGGAACATCTGAGTTATCTGCTCCAACAAAGATGGATGTTTTTGTGGGATCACATATCGACAACCAAAAAATGGCCTTCCAAGAAATGATTATCCCAAAGTGCGAAGATGGAACGAAACTCTTATACAGCCTTCCTCCTCAAATCTCAGGTATTGTCCAAGACTCTGCTCTCTACGATTTTGAGGGACGTGTAGCCAGCTCTGCCATGCGTATTGTGAGAATTACATTCTATGGTATTCCTCCTGCTGCCTTTATGACTCTCGGACAAATTCAAGTGTTCGGAATTCAGGAAGAGAGTGGAAAGTCTCCAAAGAAGTTCGAGTTCGAATTAGAGCAAGCATCATCTAATGGTGATATCAACAAGGTAATGGAGGCTCTCAACGAAGCAGAACTACTCCTCGCGGAAGAAAGAAAGAAACAGGACTCACCTAACATTGAAGAGATTTCATCCACTACTCATCTGGATGAAATTGCCGAGACTGAACAGACCCGCAATGACGACTCTGATGACGAAGCACAAGATGATAACGAACCTGTTGAAAGAAATTCTGTCACCAAAAGAAATATCGAGACTAATTCGCTATTTGATGATTACTTTGCCAATACTCCAAATGTCACTTTCAATTCGAACAATGGAGAGTCCTTGGAATCATTTATTGAAAATAGTATCAAGATGAACAACGATTCTACAGAGTCGAACGTGAATCAAAGTGAGCCTGCCTCACTTCAAGATCTGCAATCTGACATTGAGAAGGCAAGACAAAAGTACATCAAGTTCTTGAATACGAAGGTACCAAAATCGCCAGTGAATATCAGCTTCACTGATGCTCTTGAATTAGATCTTGCCCGCTTGAAGTTGAACTTGACTCCTAGTCAAAGAGACAGTATTTTAGTCGAGCAGGGTTTCAAAGTGAAATCCTTTGATCCTAACTCCTTCGTGTTCTATAGAGACATTGAAATTGAAAAGGTACTCAGAAAACGAAGAAAGACCAATAACTGTCACCTGTGTCGATCTAGCATCAAATTCAAGTCCAAGGCTTGCAGATATTGCAGATACTCATTTTGTAACAAATGTATGGCCAAGAATAAGCTCCCTATTATTGAGTACATGTGGGGTCAAGGTCCTGTTTGTATTGAGTGCGCCAATACTATTACAAATCAGAAGGGCATGATTCAAGAGATCCAAAAACACATTGAATTAGAGGAGAAGAAACTAAAAAGTAATGAGGATGTATATTACAAGCTCTTCACGCAGCTTCACCCTTGTAGTTGTCTACCCGAGGTGAATATTAAGGATGATTTCGAAGAAACTTGTGTTTCTATTTTCCCCAGCGCTGGTATCTTGAGTTCAGTTGACACTGACCCCGCTTCACCTCCTATTGAAACTATTCTGTTGCCTCCAAACATTCTCAAGAATCAATATTGGTACGCCCCTCAAGGAATAACAAGTGTTCCAATCATCATGATTCTGCCATGTAACACCGAATTATCAAGACTCTCACTGTTGGTTGATCGATTGGGATACCAAATGCACGATGCTCCACTCATCAAGGTAGCAGTGGCTGACCGTTTGCCAAATATCAAGTCGATTGGTCATTGGGATTTGTCTAAGATTACTCCAAAGCAACAACTGTCTGACAACAAGTTGTTCATTTCACCATTTGATCGTGTTGACTTGAAGTTTGCAGACTTGATCTGTGATGATGGAAGCACTGTGCCAACGAAATTGTACAATAACGGAAAGTGCAGAATCCTGCAACTAACCATCCAATTGAATCCAGAGCAACTACAGAAGGGTACATCCTTCTTACATTTGGGTCGTGTGTTTGTGTATGGTAAGGTGAACTCGGCCTCGGAGACCGAGCTATTGAGCCAAGAGGATATCTCAAAGTACGATCAAATCATGAAGACGAGACCTGTAACTTCTCGTGTCCAACTCCAAACGGACAACTCCGTTTTCCACAGAGAAATCCATACATTGGACCTGTATGTCTCTCCGAATCCAAACAACAAGAGCAGATATGTCTCTGGATTTAGAATATGCGTGCAACATGGAGCAGCAGGCATCGGTACTCAAGTACAAGACATTCGTGTCAGTGTGCTATCAGGAGGTGACGATGATCAGAAAGAAGTTTACCACCATATGGTGGGAACGTTTGTTGTGCCAAAGGTGGCACCTGGGACTAATTTATTCTTCGACTTTGACAAGACATACCAGGATATCAAGATTGTCAGATTCGAATTTTTGAACAATTACCGTCGTGCAGAAAAGGAGATTTGCTATGGATCTGTATTCTTGTATGTCAACACAGGCAATCAGTAAAATTCTGCACTTAATTTTGTTACATCCTTTTGAAGTTTGGTATTGGGAAAAGCGAACCCTTTAAACTTCAAGCGATCCCACACCCAAAGAAGCGAGAATTTTATTCAAAGCAGTACCAAGCACATTTCCAAAGCCTCCACAGTTCAAAGTCACAAAGTGGCTTGTGGGATCGCGCTCTATTCCGAGTTGCTGTCCCATTTTAAAACTTAAACAATAGAACTCAACACTAAATGACTTATGCCGCGTTTGACTTACAATTGATTGGCTAACCAGTTTAATCCTTGAGTTAATCCTTCTCCAGAATTTGCACAAGTGGGTTGGACGAACCAATTCTTCTGTCGAAGTTCGTGCACGTTCATTTGCTCCCTAACCTCTGCCGCACTCAAAGAGAATGGAAGATCTTGTTTGTTTGCTAATATCAAGACTTGAACATTGCTTAGCAAGTCATGAGACAAAACCTTATGTAGTTCATCTCTTGCTTCGGACATCCTTGCCCGATCGTTGCTATCTACGACGTAAATGAGGGCATCTGCACCCTCAAAGTAGTATCTCCACAGAGAACGAATTCTATCTTGACCACCAACATCCCACATTGTGAAGTCAATATTCTTGTACTTAACGGTTTCGATATTGAATCCTACTGTTGGGATAGTCATCACATTTTCATCTACTTGAAGTTTGTAAAGTATTGTAGTCTTGCCTGCTGCATCTAAACCCAGAACTAGGATTCTTGCCTTCTTGTTCTTCCAGATGTCACTAATAAGAGATGTAATGTAATTGCCCATTGTTATGTACTAAAGTAGTTCAGTTGGGCCTTTCTTTGTTTTGGTGTTGATTGGTTCATTTCGTTGAATGCCTTAAAATATTTAAATACCAACAAACCCAACAAAGCACTGAACATTGTCTCCCAGCCACCTAAATTTTGACGTCACGCTTGTTCGACAGAAACACTTGGCCAAATATCAGGAACTCGGGACTAGTTCGATTTTCCCGACGTAGTCGCTAACCTGACTCCAGAGATGCCCTGAAGATAAACCTCACATATCCTTCCAATGATCATTCATTCTTTCAATACAATGTCATTTCTGGAACTCAAAACATCTCTTCTGTCTTGCTTACAACTTTGAACTTGCAACCATGAAATTCTATCTTTAGCATAATTGCGCTCGCCCTTACAACGAAAACACCCAAAAAAATTATTCTTGTGATCAACAATCCGACCGAAAACAAAGCAAAACGAAGAAAAAGAGAAAGCTTGAGCTTTGCGCTGTACACACATCATTCAATCACACCCACAAAACCAACTACAACAACCATGCCAACCACTGTACTATCATATGAAGGAAATGATTTTGTGATCGAGAACAAGGCAATGACCAATTTGATTCTCTATGTCGGTGAATCACCAAAGCCAGAAGACGTTCTCAACTATATTCAACACTTGTACGGTCAAAATATCAAAATGATCCCGAACGAAGGCAACAGAATCTATCATGAACCGATCAATCAAGGTGAAGGCGTTCAGCAACGAGACATTGAATTCGGTCCGAGAGAGACAGAAATTTTGAATTTGATGCCACAATTGAAGAAATTGGAACAATCAGACAGTGAATTGCAAGAATTGATGAACAAGTCAGAAGGTAAGCAAACAGACGAGTACAAGACACAACTCATTCTGAGAGCAGAGCGCACATTGGACGCGTGCTTTGAGAAAGGATTGAAGAACAAGGTGACAAACTTGTTGAACGATTTGGATCAGTACAGGAGTTTGTGCAGAGACTTTAGACCACTTGCCAGACAGAGACTCAAGCAGCAAATTGCATTGGAAGAATCGATTGAACAAATTGTGAAGGAACACAATTTGAATGTATAAAACAAAGCCATGAGACACAAAATATTATCTTTTTATCCATTGTTTTTGTTTTGTTTTTTTGGAATTCGTTTTATGTTTCCATGAGAAGTTCTCCTCTCTTGGCAGCCTCCACATTGGCAGCCACAAGTGTCTTTACAAACTGTTTCTCATTATTGCTGTTCTTCATAATGGTCATTGGATCTATTGACTTGCTTCTCAGGATGTTTGGTGCAAATACCACAGCCAGATTTTCAATTGTCATCTTCGTTTGTTTGATGACTGCTTCCTCGGACAGTCTCGACAGGAAGTGGACCACAAAATTGAGAATGATACGGTTGTCATCAGGTAGCTGTTTAGCCACATCGAGACATGCATCGAAGTTTTGAGAAGAGTCCACAGCTTTCTGATAAAACGCATCAGGAATGATAGGATCAGCCAACTCTCTCAGCCAAAGCTTGAAAACGGAGGCACAAACGTGTGGATCCTTCACCCAGCTGCCAATCACCATTTGCTTCTTTCCATTGACCAATTGCAGCTGAGCGAGTTCATCTCTCAATTGTTCAACTTGTTGTGTATGACCTGGCAGACGGAAAATGCCCTCTGTTTCGAATCCACCGAGTCGTTCGATGGCTTCGGACAAGATGACAAGGATCACGGGATCATTGTTGTGTTCATTCGCCTGATCCAAAATGTGCTCATTTTGCCAATTGACATACTCTTCTATTGTTACACCAAACACACTAGGTTCGATTGTGGCCTTCTCTCGGTGTGTCATATTGCGGAACTCTGTATCACTGAGCATTGATTTCCGAGGACCGGTCAATACACTTCTTCGCAGTCTCTTCTCTGCCACGATACACATGGTTCTCATCTCATCTGTTGCTCTAGGGTCCAGTGGCAACACTTGAAGGAAGTGACACACTGCTTCCTGCAGAATGGCAAGCGTTGGTGGGAACGCAGTGAGGAACAGAGCAAGCAATTGAAGACCTCGAACAGCTCTTGTTGGATTTGGATTTCCATTGCACTGCTTACACAACAGAATCATGCACTCGTTTCGTATCACAACCTCATTGAGACAAATGGTAAGAATGGCCTTTGCAAGCTTCACATCTGCATCGTACACGTCCTTGGTCAGTTTTTCAGAGTCAGTCTCAGAGAATTGACACTGCTTCATCATGAACTCCTTTGAGGTTGCTTGCAAGTCCTTGTACTTTCTGTCCAACATGTACAGCTGAACCAGATCGAAGAAGGTGAGGCACAGTGTTGTGTGTGCCTCACGTGACATCTCATGCAAAGTGTCCTTGAGCTTATCTTTTGTGAAGAGAAGCATCTTGTTGGTGGGAACAACAGTTCTAAACAATCCCTTTCGATGCTGTTGGAACTTTGCTTGTCCGTACGTGACCAAAGTGTTCTTTCCAGTACACTTTAATGGAATTTGATTGAACAAGAAGGCAGTGGAGGTTGGTCTCTTCTTGGTCGATGGAGAATGTCTGACAGAGTTTGGAATGTAGACAGGATGGTTCAAAATGGTACTTCTACGCTTATCATTGTTCACTCGTTGTAAATTATGATTGCGCAGTTCCTTGGAAGACATGGCACGTGTCGTAGCAGAACCACTAAGCTCTCCACTTGCACCTGAAGATGAACTACTTGCATTACTGCTGGAAGCTGCCATATCAAGATTTCCAAATGATGGAATGCTCAACAATGGAAGAGTCATTTGACCAGCATCTCTGCTCTTTCCCACGTGATCACATTTGCTTGAATTGTTGTTATTGGCATTGCTATTGCTCAAATCATTCAAAATTTGATCAGTGCTCGATGATCTCACATGCATCCTGGCCATGCTTCTTCTCTGAGATTGTCTTCTCGAGTTCTTATCATCCTCCAGTATCAACGCTTCAACCGTAGGTGAAGAAGCCATCAACATAGAGGCAATCAGGGCTTGATTGGATTCTGCTGCACCATCAGAATTCATTGAAGAGCTCGATGGTTCCTCATGCAGAACACCATCAGACACAAAACGAGTACTCTTTCGCTTCTCAAGTGCCATTGCAAGCATTTCATCATATTGAGAGAGACGCTTCTTGGAGTTGCGAATCACAGCACTGTTTCTTTGACTTGGACTGCTATTGTTGCTACTACTGTTACGACTATTATTGTTGTTGTTGTTATTAGTCAATGAGAGACGTGCTTGATCAATGTTGCGAGAAGAACGATTGGAATCAGTGGAGTTGCTATTGTTGCTATTGTTGTTGGTCTGTACATTGAGCTCAAGCTGCTTTGCTAATTGAGATTCATACTCGCACAATTCGGCTGGCTTATCCCAAACGCTTAACAATGTTTGATCATTGTAATAGTAGGGACGGTTAGTAGATGCATCAAAGAGTTCTCTCCATACACATTGAATCGCAACGGGAGCAACTACTGAGGTTGAGGATGAAAGCAGCACAGCATCCGTTTTTTTGTCCTCTTGATTTTCGGATGTTGAACCAACAGATTGAACTTTTTGTTGTGGCGCAGCAAGAACTACCTCTGATGCTAGTAGTTCTGTAGTTGCTATTGTAGTTGTTGTTGTTACACTGTCTACCAAGGCTTGTTCTTCCTCTGTTGATTGTTGTTGTTGTTGTTGTTGATTCACTGATGCTAATGGTACATTTTCTTGTTTGTCGTCTGTTGTAGTTGTTGCTGTTGCTGTTGTTGTTGTTTGTTGTTCTGCTTCTTTTTCAACTGCAACTGCTGTAACTTTGACTGGATGTTGCTCTTCTTCAATTGCTACGTGTTGATCATTAGATGCTGATGATGCTGTTGGTTCATGAATATCGTTATTATTATTATCGTTATCATTATTGTTGTTGTTGTTGTTGTCACTTGTATGATTCATGTGGACAGTGTCCGTTGTGTCGCTCGTATCAACCACTTTTTCACTACTCTCAATAGGAACAACAATATTTTCCACCACGACAACTGTTTCACTTGTTGTCGTAGTTTCAGTAGTAGTTGTAGTTGTAGTAGCTTCAGTTGAAACTAAATTGGGTTTGCTCCATGTGCTCACACCAGTTCTAAACATTGATAGTATTTTCATTGTTATTATTATTATTATTATTATTATGATATGATATAATGGATGATAATGATGATATAATGGTGTTAGCGAAATCAAATTGATTGAAATTGGAGAGAAAGCAAATAGAAAAAGAGAGAAAGCTTTTCACGTTTCAAAAAAAAGTAACATCTTTTCTCGTGCTTCTGAGTGATATTTCAGTGGTCATTTTTACCTCTTGTTGTAATAGTAGGTGGCCTTGGTTGAATCGTCGACTATCTCTAGCCACTCATCACCAGTTTCATCCAATAGACGCAACATTGCGATATTAGAAATCTATCAAGGGGAGACGACGATGATGTTGTGCGTGTGTGCTTATTTATGCGTAGCGCTTCACTGCAACTGATTGTTTCGTTGTTTTGGTTCGGGTTCGACGCACGAAAAGTGATTTGTTGGCGTGACAGGTGACAGCGTATTTTACAAAAATTGAAAGCCCGATGTTTTTTTAGGTGGAGAGCAAAGGATCATCAAAGAAGCCACCTTCCTCGTCATTGTCTTCCAGGTTGTGTAGGCTGCTTGTCAACGTTGAGGACTCTGTGGTCTCTTGCTGATGTTGTGATGCAGCATCAGGCGATTTGGTTTGAGTCTTTGTTGGATGTGCAGTCGACGTGGTTGTATGTTTCTTTTCTTTCCTCTCCTTCTCCAGGTCGTCCATCCAGGCAAGGTTTGTCTTTTCATATGGTAATTGGAACTTGAGAACATCTCGAACCTTTTTCAACAAACAAATTAGTTAGTATATCATTCACAATGGGTAAGATTGTTCACACAATACTCCGATTACTTACATGTTTCAATTCGGCAATACACATAAAGAATGCATTTTCATCGAATCCTTCCTCTCTTTCCAGAACAACTCGCTGCATGACATCGATTACTTTTTCCATGACATTGCCCATTCCCACTTCCTTGTCAATGAGACTATCAACACTTTCACCACGATTCACGCTCACGAATCCCTTTGGAGTCGTTGTGAAGAGTGAAGTTGTGACTGAAGGAGAAGGTGGAGGCTTATTCGTGCTACCGTTCAATTGGCCGAGAGGAGTAACTGAAGATTCCTTGAAGCTAAATAGACCATGAGAAGGCATTGAGAATAAATTAGCCGACTTTGACTTCTTTTCGGCTGTCGATGGTGTTGGTGGAGTTACACGTGATCGAGTTTCGACCTTTGGTTCATTATTCTGATGAATTGACACTGGCTGACTTGGGTTGTTTCGTGATTGAAGCCCCTTCTCGACAAACATGTAAACATCTTCAACAGGTGGATACTTCATAAGTCGTCTGAGACAGGAGCTAAAATCAGTGTCCATCAATTGGCCACGAATATAAACCAACATCACAATGGATATATGCTCGACAATAGACAAATCAATCAATGTGGAGTCAATGTCTGTGTTTCTAAAACCTCCACAATCAGCAAATATAGCGTCCCAAATCATCATTACATCCTCCAAGTGGAACTCTCTGCCAAACAACAATCGAATCCATCTCAACAAATAAATCTGAGGCTCGATACTCAAATCCTTCAAATAGTCATGCAACTCCTTATCTTTCTTTGCTAACAAAATACATTGAATTCGATTACAAATTTGATGAATCGGTGTTTTTGATATCGTGTCATCCACGATTGCGTTATGATCAATCAAACCTGTTACATCACGCTTCTTTGACTGTCTCGGTATCTCCACCACTTGAAAGTACTCCTTCATTTTGATCATGAGTCTCTCAAACGCCAAGAAACAATCATTCTCCAAATAATTAAAATCAAAAATGTGACGCAATAGTGCTGCATCTTCCACATCATCCTCACTCACTCGTTCCTCCAATGCTCTCTGAGTAGATTTCGCATCTCTATAGAACACGAGCACAAATGGTGCCAAGAGCTCGTGCATGCCCTGACGGTACGACGTATCAGGATTCTCCTTTGACCACAAAAAGAGCACTCGTTGCATCAGTTTCACCACAAGATCCTCCTTGAAAAAATCATGCTCCGGATACAGTCGCAACAAGTCTTGTTCAATCACCTTTTCCAACTCTGAATTCTCAAAGAATTGACTCCATGGATTCTTCAAGTTCATCATTTGAAAGATTGAAAGACGATTTGTTTTTTTTTGATTGCATTCCAATGAACATGCAAATCATTTATGTGTAATATTTTTTTGTGTGTGTGAGTGTGAGCTGAGGTGAGCTGTTCCTAACAAAACAACAACGTGATGAACAAAAAGCTTTGAATCATCATATAATAACAATGATAGAGACATACGGATTCGGATTGAGACAATGGATTATTGTCAATCAAATCTTCTTCATTCTCAGTCTTGTTGTTCCTCGGATTCACAATATGCGTCTGAATCAACTGTTCATACCTCTCACGATTCACATTCAACTGTTGAGTCCACAAGTGGGACTGAGAAGGCTCAGACAACACTCCCAAGAATATTCTCCAACACAAGCTTCTTACTTGACAGTTGCGCAATGCACCGGATAGGGCCTTGGAGGTGAGAGTGGTCATGGGTGACTGTGGACTCGAGTACACTGGTTCAGACAGGTTGACTGTGAAGAGACTCTTGTATTCATTGAGTTGTTTGAACCATTTGATGGCGTTGGTACTGTTGAGAGTGTCCTGCGCCTCAATGAGAGTCGATGAATCATGCATTGTGTGTTGTTGGTTTTGTGTGCAAATGTGAGCGGCGTGTTTTTTTTTGGTGGGTTTTGGTGTTTGTAGGACTTTTTAGTTCTCTAATTGATTTTCCTTGTTGGTGATGTCAGAACAGACATTGGTCAAGAATAACAATTGCTTTTTGATGGGTAAGAGATGAAGTCCTTGACACGCGTATGATCAGGGATATTTAGTTTTCCCGCTTGGTGTAAATGAGGAGTTTGTTTTATATGTGAGTTGGTTCATGCTGTTGGAGTGAAGCCAAGGCTTCTTGGTGTCTCTTGAGCAGAGCACGTAAATCATCCGTGTCGTCCTCCATATCCCGAGCAATCAGGAGATAGACATTGGATGTTTTGTCAAGAGCAGAATTCCGGGGTCCTGATGCAATTGCTTTCAACTTCTTTGCTCTTACCATGAATGTGGATGTTCCAGTGACAGGCTTCATTCCTCTAATATCGGTTTCGAACGAGCATTCATCATTCCCAGCTCTTTCACACTCTTCTGCTAACTGTCTCATGATGGTTTCATTTCCAAGAACTCGTGGGAGCATCATGGTATCTTGATGGGCTCCACTGCTCGGGTCATGACCTAATTGGGTATAAAATGAATGATTTGCTCTGACAATAGCACCAGACATACTCACAAGAATAATAATATGATCCAATTGATTCATCACTGTCTCGAGTGCTATGTCTTGCACATCTGATATATTCAATACATTTTGTAAGTTATCCTTCTCATCAAGGGAAGTCTGAAGTGTGTTTTGCAACGATAGCAGCAAGCCATTAATGGATTGTGTCATGACTCCAATCTCTCCATAATCCACAAGTTTAATCTTGCTTGAGATGTCATTCGTTTGGACAATATTACTGAGACTTTCAATTAGTTGAGAAATTGGCCTCAACACCGTTAACTCTGTAAAGATAACAATGATTATAGCTATTATGAGCACTATGATGCACACAACTCCATAGCAAAACATAAAAGCACGAACCGCTAAAGATACTAGAGTCTGAGCCTGATCAATACGAAATACAACTGCTTTCTGACCAAACATGTCACTATCGACGAAGTAGGAGACTGTTCTCTTCTTCCGTCCACTGTCCTCAGCCCAACATACTCTATTTCTTCCTCCAGAGAACGTATCCTTGGAGTTAGAGTTCCAAAAACTTGTGTAAAATGGTTCACAATCCTCGCAGTCCGAATTGGTCACATTTAACACAATTGATCTCGCATCTCTGACTCTCTCTTTCAACTTGGAGTCATGTATTGTTCTCGTAGAAGCGAGTGTCAGACACAATTGGGATCGTTGTGCAACTTCTTGCAACTTTTGTGAGTCCAACAAGCGACCATACACCAACATACCATCGGTGGCATTTCGTAGAGCGTCAAATATTGGAGTTGAAGTTGCTAATAGCACATCGCCAGATGACAATACCATGAATCCACCATTGCGATAGGCCAATATGTCCATTCCTATGTTCAATGGATGACCTGGAGGTAAGTAATGTAATTCTTCAGGATATTCCAAAGACTCTAACGTATTCAAATCGATTCCTACACTTCTGGCCAGCGTTCCATTCAAGAAATAAAAACCAACAAAGTTAACCTTGTGACTCAACTGCATGTACTCTGGAAAGAAGGTTTCCGCAATAAACGCGTCCAATCTCTCAAACGAGAAAGAACCAGGTATAAAAGCATCGTACAAAACATCCCACTCGCCATAAGCCATCTGCTTATCTAGTGTCCTATCAAAGTCATCAAATATGTTAAACATAACTCTCAAAACAGAATCTTTTTCGATATCATGACCTAGCTTATTGAACGTCAATGAATACCCTAATATCAACAAGCAAGCCAAAACTATCATCAAACCTAGAATTGATGTGAACAAACTCAAGAGGGTTTTGCTTCGAATACTGCACAAGCATGACTTTAGCCACAATTTTTTCCCAGTCTTGTGCTTCTTTATCTTGTGGTTGCCTCTATCTTGATCAATATTGGGATATGGAATCTTTCCTTGGCTCTGCTTTCTCCTTGACTGTATCAACTCAATGTTTTTTGTGGATAACCCACCTACAAAACTTGTATCGAAGACATGTTCTTTGTGTTGCCCTGTGACCCGTGGAGAATTTGACGTGAGGGAATTGTTGCTGTTGGTCAGTCTGCTCGTATTACACTCGTCGTTCGTGTTGAATGGCGGAGAGGAGTTCTCTTCTGATGATTCTAAATCCACATTGAGCAATTCAGCAAGAGATATCCTAGACAATGGAACGACTTGTACCGAGTTGTACATGATTCTTTTGTGTGGTGTTGGTGAGTACTGGGAAGTTGTTGTGTGACGTAACGCACAAACAGTGACAACCCAATGTCTGATTCGCGAAATCTTGCTCCGGAGAAAGTCCTTGAAGGGGTAGCAGATCTGAGCAATTCATTTTTTCTTGGGGCTTCAAAACCGGACTTTGCCATTTTCTGTCGAATCGAAACCACCAGGCAGCAACAGGAACGACGAGCGGTACACAAGGAGAAAACAAAAGTGTACCTATCTCCTTGTGCAGAAACTAGTAGCGGAGAAATGGACATACTCTCGTGCGAGTTCAGGTTGATATCTCCAGGCAAGATAGTGGCACGATTTCAGCGAAATTGAAGAGTTTTCATAATATTTGTTGCAAAAGATTGATACCACAACCCAAGTGAGCAAGGAAGACAACGCATTGACGCCTGGTGTGATGAAAACTGATCGTTTCTTGGATGTGACACGTAAATGACAGGCGGACATTTACGGGAAGCCAAAAATTGCGACAAAACAGCGACAAGGAACCAAAAACAAAAAGTTTTTTTTGAAAAGGAACGGAGAAGCACTACCATTTCTCTCACCAGCAAGCAATACCACCTCAAAAACAACATCACCCACTCTATTTTCTCATATCGTACAATCACCAACAATGATGATGCGGAGCCAAGCAGAAACCCCACCTACTCTACCGCCTAGAGTGAGGCCAACTACGACGAATACAACAACATCTACTACTACGACAAAGATGACATTTACACCTTCGGAAAGAGAACTCATTGAATTTTTGAAACTGGGTGATCAGTTGTACAAGGTACCGCGGAGTAAATTTGGCGCGCCAAAATTTCGACGATTTTTTGTGAGTGAGGATGAGACGAGTCTCTGTTGGGAGAGTAAGCTCAAGGCATTTGATCGATCAAAGAGTATGTTACCATTGAATGATTGAAGAGAAAAGCTAAAAGCTAAAAAAACAATTTTCTTTCTTGTCGATAATTTTCATCATTATGATTGTCGGTGTGTGAATGATCAGTTCGTTTTTCAAAAGTGAATCAAGTGCTCGTCGGTCAACAAACCGAGAACTTTAATAAGCCAAAACATAGGAATTTTTTAGAGCAGTATGAAGGACAGAGCTTTTCATTGGTGTGTGATGATAGAACAGTGGACTTGGTGTGTGAGGACCCAATGCAAACATTTACTTGGATTAAGGGTAAGTCATTGCTTGGAGGTTGTTTATTGTTGTAATTCCTTTGCTCAATTAATGAATGATGAAATTTTGTGTTTGCTTCTTCAATGATAACAACAACGACATATATTGTAGGATTGGAATTATTGGCAAAATCCCATCACGGATCAGATTATCATACAAGTCAAGATGATAAATCAGAGTTGAGTGTTCGAATTGCTCAAGTCGCATCTCAACAACAACCTCAATTAGTACAACAACAGAGAGGATCATTTGGTTCAGTGACATCCATCACGTCGAATGCCATGACTGGAATTGGTAATCGTATTCGAAGTGCTTCCCAATTCATTCACAATAATAATAGTAACGGTGGTAACAGTGGTACCAACAGTAGTTCATCGACGCCGACGAGCGAGAAGGATGGAAGTGCATTGTCGTCATCACTGGAGAAGAAAACTGGTTTGTTTAAAACGAGAAAGGGTTCATCACAAGCACTGACCAGTTCTGGCAGCAGCTCTTCGTCTAATGCTGCTGCACCTTCTACTTCTTCTGCAACAGCACCTCCAAAGAGAGTATCATCGTTGAATTCGAATGAAAAGAGTCGATTGGACGAGCTGATGGAACAAGATTCCATATCGAACCAACAAACGAGACTGAAACAGACCGAATATGTAGCATCGAGCGAGGACAAGGCACTTTTTGAGTTTGTTGTTGTTGTGTCATTGGAAGATAGCGCAAAGAAGAAGGGTATGATGGATCCAGCGATCAGTTACTCTTTTCCACCGTCTATTGTGCAAAAAAAGAAGAATGTAGGTCTGATGCAATCGATTCCCTCGTTTTGCTTCCCAGACATCGATATAATTCAACAAACTGATTCATTGGAGAAGGAAACGTATTCTTTTGTGTTGACGGATATCGATGGCAGTCGTCGTCATGGATATTGTCGACGTATGCTCACCAAGGGTGTCGGTAAGCGATGGCCAGTCACCTATTGTATCATATCATCTCATCCATGCTTCCATCTGTTTTCAGAGCTGTTGGATCACGTGGAATCGCGTAACAGCATCAGTTCTGTCGCTGTGTTTTCCTTCCTGAAAACAGTGTTGGCAAATCCATTCCCGCAGCCTGGTATGACTGTGCAAGTCAAATCTCAAGATTTGAAGACTGGAAAAATGGAAGAGATTCGATTGACTCGGCCCGGTGCATCTGATCCAATGCTAGAATATGTATGTATCTCTTTGTTTTTCTCTTGTGCCATTTTGGTCGCATTTAGTCTTACCCCTTCTCTATCTTTTCATGGTATTGTACAGATTGATTTTGGTCATTTATTCCAAAAGTTGAGTGTAAATTCGATACTGTCTCTGTTTACCTCGCTCTTACTGGAGCGCAGAGTCATATTTTATTCTAGGGAGATCACAATTTTGTCTGCAATTACCCACTCTTGTATGGCTATGGTCTATCCATTCACTTGGCAACATGTGTTCATACCAGTGGTTCCAAAGCCACTGTTGGAATATGTTTGCTCACCTGTTCCGTTTATTGTTGGTGTGCTCAGCATACACAAAGGTATTGTTGAAACGTTACCAATGGAGGAAGTTGTGATTATTGACTTGGATAGTGACAAAATTGAAGGAGGAGACGATGTCAAGATTCTGCCTGCAAAATCTTTTGCTGCATTGACCAAAAAGCTTCAAACCATTAGGGCAAGTGCCAAGATTAACAACGAAGATGTCGCTGATGCCTTCCTATGCTTCTTCATTGAACACTTTGGTGACTATAGAAGCTATATGTCGAAGGAGGACACTAACTTTGTCTTCAATGAAACAAAATTCTTGAAGAGCAAGGGCAGAAAGGAGAAGATATTCTTTGAGACATTCCGTCAGTCTCAAATGTTCGAACGGTGGTATTCAGAACTTGAATTAGTAGAGAAGAGACAAGCCAGTGGCACTGATGTCAAAGAGCTGGGCACTTTTGAACGAAAATGCCTCTCGAAAAAGTAAATTGAATGTTAAGTTATTTATGAAAAAGTTGTTATCTATTTAGACTTCGTTCACAGTAAATAGTTGTCACTCTCGGTTCGGTTCGTTGATTGCCGAGAGAATTATAATGGACATCGTAGAGGTACAAATGATTTCAAGGCCAACACGTTTCGGTCGCTGTTTTCCTCGATATCTAGATTTAAGGATGAAAGAGTTGATTACGCAATCATCAATCAATCCCGCAAGAATTAGACAAATTTTGGTGAGGGAGAAGGATCTTTCACTGCAGGACTCGTTTTCACGGGCGTGTGATTGGTGCTCACAACCCGAAACACGAAAAAGAATGCACTGATAGCCACTAGACCTACTAACAGTACCAAGCACATCAATCCTAGGTAGACCAGAATCTTAAGTCTGGACAAAATACTTCTGCTGTTGCTACTATCCTCTTGATTCTCCTCCTTGAGAATTGAATTAAATCGCTTCTGATTGGAAAGATATCGCTCCTCAGTCGAGTTGTAGTAGTAGTGAGTGGTTTCGACGTCGTCATCGTCCTTGCTTTCCTGTAGATGTGGTGGAGATGCCACTGAGGCAGAAGAGCTGCATACTGGAGATGCTGGAGAGCGAGTACTCATACTATTTGCGTTCCGTACTCTGTCAATTGCACTGATGGTGGTGGAAGAACCCTTCAATGGTATCCGTTCTTGGTCTTCAATATGCATTGTGATGAATTGGACAACAGTATAAGGAACTAACTTCAGTATTTAGCTCTTGATAAGAGGATCTTGAGAGTGGTGATGTTGTTTCTTTTGTGTGATGGGTTGTTGTGTGATGCTTCTCCCACAAACACATAGTGAACTCTGATAGGGGATTATGCTTTGAGAATCCGCTCAGCAGTCTGGGGCACAAAAATAATTTGTTGGCGGCATGTCCGCAATACTATCCTGATTGACAATTGAAGGCTCGCCAGATTTTTTTCGTAATTGCCTTTTTTTTGACAAGTGTCGTTCGGTTCTGGATTGTTGTGTGCTACCTTATCTACAGTTTACGTACATTGTCCTGTTGACGAAATTGCATACGATCAACTCCTTTTGGAGAGCTTGCAAATTCACACAAAGTACCTCTCCCAAAAAAACATTCTGCGATCTCGCAAAACAGAGCTGAGAAGAATGAGCGTTCATCAACACGATGAAAATCTCTTGCATCAATGTGAGACACTATTGCAACAAGCCTCAAACAACAACAACGACGAACAAGCATCACTTGTTCTCATTGAGCAGTGCAATCATCTCATTCTCTCTCATTTGTTGTTCAAGAATCGACAACAAGACAAGAGTGTTGTTGATGATGATAAAAACCAACAACAGCAGGAAGAACAAGCGTGGTTTCATCAATGGCAAAAGACACAAGAAACAAAATTTGAAATTTTGAAGCAAAAACAAAGATGGATCTCATTGAAGCACAATATTGATCAAGCAATGGAAACATTGAATCAATATTGGAAGAAACAATTGGTCAATCCAAGTAATAAGAAGGTGAATGATGAAATTTTGGAATTTGAAAACAAGTGGTACCATGAAGAATTGAATAAGAAATTAGAGCCATTGTTGGTTGAATTGCGCTATAATCAAGGATTATCATCTGATGAAGGTGGTGTTGGTACGAGTGGTGTTGCGATTGCATTCAGAGATGCGACTCTGGGAAAAGTTGTTGTTTCGAAGCGAGAGAGTGTTGTAAAGAGTGGTGAAGTGGTGTTTGAGGAAGAACCGATTGTTTCGACTGCCAATGTACAAATGATGATGACGACGGCGACGAATGCTACTGCAGATACCAATTTTTGTCATCATTGCTTGAAGCGATTTACGTTTGATAGTGCGTTGGAGTGTGTTCGATCATTGTGCACTGGTGGTGATTCATCAAGTATTTTGAATGACAATGGAGGAGTGGATAGTAGAATTGAGTGGAAGGGATTGAGTGTCAAGAATTCGATTGCGTGTGAGGAGTGTAACCTTGTTCGATATTGTAGTGAAAAGTGTAGGAGTGTGTCCTGGGATCAGTATCATAACTTGTTGTGTACGCGGTGCACAAAAACAAAGCGAACCGAACAAGATCCTCATCCCTATGTGATATTGGAGAGAATGTCAATGTTACAACAGCGAACTAATCCTCTCTTGATATCGAAAATGTTGGCATTTGTTGTGCAACGGGTGATCACTCGATTACAACAACCGATAGATTCAGATCAACACATTTCGTTGATCTTGGAGGATTGCTTTGATGTGTTTGAACGATTTATTGCCAACAAAGAGCTCCATGAGAGAGATTCCCTCGCGATTCAACTCATCAAGGAGAGTATCATGATGAATGTGAGTGGATTGAGTGAGGAGAACAAAACAGCAATCGAAGATTATTTGTTTAATGTTCATGTGTATCGACAATTGAATGGACTCATTCTTAGGAATGCATCGACACTGCATCCCATTACAGACGTGCATCTCATGTTGCAGCAGCTTGTGAGTCAGAAAGATACCATTTCACTTCCACTGCTGAAACAAATATGTCAGAGTGAGAAACTACCAATTGTGGGTGCCAAGTCTGCTGATGCTCTCCTACCGATTGTTCTTCAATACAGTCAGAAGCTACAGAGATTGTGTGTGACGGGAACGGGAGTATTCTCATTTCATAACTGTATGAATCATTCATGTGAACCGAATGTTGTTACAATGTGTTCTCGAACAGACCGATCCGTTCGTGT
Source organism: Tetramitus jugosus (assembly GCA_937625935.1). Classification (NCBI taxonomy): domain Eukaryota; phylum Heterolobosea; class Eutetramitea; order Acrasida; family Vahlkampfiidae; genus Tetramitus; species Tetramitus jugosus. Next base: position 122,368 of record OW569388.1, on the reverse strand, counting down.
AGTTGCCCTCAAAGACATCCACAAGGATGATGAAATCTGTATTTCTTATATTGATGACGCAATGGATGTGAGAAATCGACGAAAGGCTCTCTACTCCAAGTACCTCTTCTTCTGCAAATGCCCTCGTTGTATACGCGAGTCAGCATCTAAATAAAATAGTGAAGCATATTGAGCGAACGATATCTTTATTCGCTGAATTGCTTGTGAAAGTTGACACTCTCCTCAAAGTTCTCCTTTGCCGCCTCGTATTGTTTCTCCAACAAGAGTACAAAATCACTTCCTGCTCTCTCAATGATTGCATGATTGGAAATGGTGGATCCATGCTTGTCCAACAAGGCTGCCGTTTCCAATGCTGCTTGATGCTCTTCATTTTTCAACAAGATTGTATCTACCGCTTGTCTGTTCTCCGATCTCAGCACCACTCGATGAATCAATGATTCCAGAGGAGTAAATGAAGAGACATTACGATGATTCATTTGAATTTTGGCATGCTTTTGCTCTTCCAACAAGTATCGAACAGTGTCGACTCTAAAATTTTGAGCAGCCAAATGCAAGATTGTGTTGCCAGTTTCTCTATTGTGATGATTCGGGTTGACCGAATGGAAAAACACTGGATTCTGATAATAATTCTCCAATAGGAACTTGGTCATTGCCAAATCACCACTGTACACATGAGTCAACAAATGTCTAAAGCTCAACTTGCCTGTTGGATCCATTTCGCCCAACCGATTCATCAACAATTGAACCACTGGCACTCTTCTCTCACCACCTGCTCCAATGGCACTCTCCAACTCGTTCAACAAGCTCTCACCATCCATGTCAATCATTGTACGAAAATCCAGCAATTCGTTGCTATTGCTATTGTTGTTATGACGATTGAGAATGTACTGCAGAATGGCAACATTTCCACAATCAATTGCATAACTAAACACTGCATTCATCAATTGAATTTGCTTGGATCGATTTCCATAGAATTCACTCTTCTTGTCATCATTCACCAAACAATCTTCCAACAATTGTTCCAATTCTTGTTTATTGTCCTTGATGGATCCCAGTTGAACCATGTAAATGATGCGATCAAAGAGAGACATGGGCTCATTATCGATATTGTCATCATCCTCATGTTCATCTTCTATATTGTTCTGTTGTTGTTGTTGTTGTTGTTGATGAACAATGTTTGTGTGATAGTAACAACAACTCGTCATCATATTGTTGTTGTTGCTGTGGATCATCATTGGTTGTTGTTGTGGAGTGAAAGATTGAATTGTTGTTGTGATGGAGGGTACTGTGCACGGGCGGTGATGGCCCATTATTGTTCGTACTGTGGCAAAGCATCGGTTCACGCTCTTCAAATTGTTATGGCGCATCATCAATGTTGCTTCTCGGAATGTGTGTTTGTTGTTTTTGAATAAAGAAGAAAATTGGATCAGATCTCATTTTGGGTGAAGCTTCAAAAAAGCAAGGTCAGAGAAGAGCGTGTGTTGTTCATTCACAGTGATTGTTATTCGGTTTTTTACACAATTCTTTCCAATTCCTTGGCATAGGTCAATGTTCTTCCAATGATATCGTTTGCACCGTCAGTAAATGTACTCTTTGCTTCATTTGGGTTCACAAAGTGAATGACCGTACCATTGACACTCCAGTTTCTCATCTGTACAAATTGAGACAATTGGGATGCACTGTCAACAAACAATAATTTTTGAGCGTCGGACAAATCGAGTGACTTGTAAGCCTTCTCCATGCAGTCTGCAATCTCCTTTCTCACTGTTTCCATCATAATGTCCATGAACACCAGGTATTCGTCAGCAGGTACCTTGTCACGTGCATTTCGTAGCTTGTGATACGATCCCTCCATCAAAAACAACTCAATTTCAATCGGTTGCTTAATGTACATGTTCGAGTGTTGAGCAATAGGAATGAGCTCCAATTCGGTGTGAAACTCTGCAATTCTGTTCTGAGACAACAATCGCAACAAGTTCAATCCCAATATCAAGTACTCTCTGTCTGATTTTTCAATGTCTGTTCGTGAAAAGTACGATTTGACTTGACTGAAATTGAGTTCAAATGCGGACAAGTCTCTCAATTTGGCACAGAGCAGAGTTGCATACTCTAGTGTTTCTCTCACGAGTTGCACCTCTTCCTTTTGTTCCTTTGTGAGGGTGCTCACTGTGGTGGCAGTACCGGTTGGTAAAAAGGTACTCAATGTAATAAATCGTTTCTACAACAAGATCATAATATTGGTGTGATGTTTCAATAAGAGTCGTATCCGACGCAAAGTAAAATGAGACAAAATATTCACAATTGTTAGCATTCACAAAAAGATATTGATTGATATCAAAAAACGAGAGAGTGAAACATGTGTGCGTTGAGATCTCAAAATATACCTTTAATTGAGTGAGCAATGTCATTGCCTTGGAAGGATCTTTATCCACGGCCTCCTTGAATTGAGTCACAAGGGGGTGCAAGTTTTGGAGTCGAGACATTCTTTATGTGTTTGTTGTTGTTTGGCACCACAGAATGGGGATGGATTATTTTGTTGTGTTCGCTTGATCGCAATAAAATCAAAAATAGATTTCCGTTCCACTTTACAAAAGGGCGGTCAAATACCAAGCTGACAGTCAGTTATGCTTAAAAGTTCGATGATGACTTTAAAGTGGGACGAAGTGAGTTAAAGCAGATCAACTTCAATTCATCGTTGGGTGACTCGCTGTGCGGTTTGGGGTCAAAAGCCTGACTCCGTTCCGTAAACAGAAGTTTCAGTTGTATTCCCTACCATTGAATCACGGGCATGTTGTATCATGAGTTTCAATGGAAATCAGATAATTCCTTTATTTGTAGTCAAAACCTTCTGGATCTGTCAGCTCTGCTTCTTTTGTTTCTTGCTTTTGATTATCGTCAGTTCCTTCATTCAATTTCCTCAAGTACGATTGGAGTTCATGTTGGTGGATCTCGTCTTGAAACCGGGAGTCAGTGTAACCTAAAATTCCCATAAGTTGCTCCCCCAGCCATTCCCCTCCTGCAATGAGATTTGAATCGAGTTGAGTCAGAGAATTCCTCAAGGTTCTTAAATTTGCATAAAACATACCATCAAGCATCTTGTTTATGAAATGAGAGACCGTCTGAAACCAGCTATTATCTGCTTCGTGTTGACTGTTAGCTTGTACACCCACTTGAGGTGAACTGTTACCTATCTCTTCCATGTCTTGATTTTGAAGTTCCATCAGTTCTTTCAGCTTCGAAAATGATTCAAGTTTCTCTGTAAAAAAAAGAGCGCGAAGAAGGTAATTTTCGAACAACGCATTATTTACAACTAAACAAACTAATGGCTGTCATGACCTCTTTGAAGCAATAAATGGTCCTCAGTTTCATCATGTAGCAATGTATCTTGATACTGGAGATCAAAAATAGCATCATCATTCTGCTTCATGCCATTGTTGCTCACATTATTGATGGAGTGAGGATTGCTATTGGTACTGCTGTGAACAATAACATTCCTTGCTTGTTTGGGGGACTGATCTTGTTCAACGCTATTAGATCCGTGATATTCTGAGGTTAAATCAACAAACGTATAGGGTTGTTGCTCAATTGAAATGGTAGTGGCTCCTTGGTTCGATTGAGAAGCAGATGGACTGATCGTCTGTGCACTACTGTTACTGCTAGCGTTGAATCGAGCAAGAGCAGCTTGCCCTGCATTGTTAATCAATGATGAATTGGTGCGATCAGCAGGAGATGCACTACCTAGAACTCTTCCCGATATGGGTTGTCCGTTGCTTAGTCCAGCAGAGGCAGAATTTCTTGGCACTAGCATACCATTCAGCATTGTAAATCCACCACTACTGGATCCAACATTACGCCTCCAAGGATTCAACCTTGAAATACCGGGGAATACACTTCCAACAATACTCGTATCGCCAATAATGGTACTATCGACAGCACCACTACCATCTGAGCTGCCTCTTCCTCCATTACCGCGATTGAAAAATCGATTATGAAGCTTCAAGCTCCATGCCATGGCAATCAAGAAGCCAACAGACATGACAATCAGCGAGATGTGATAGGGAATCTTGTATAGCCAGTAAGAGAAGACAAAGCGCTCCGTCAGACCCGCCAATATACCGCTCAAATGACCCACAAAACTCGCCTGTGGGAACAACAGACTACTCACAACAAGATAGAAAAAGGGAACGACCATGGACGGTATTTTCAAACCGAACAACAATTCAATTTTTCCCTTGGGATTCAAAAGTGATCCAACAGTCAACAGACCAAAGATGACAGCAGAGTAGCCCACTGCATGCACATGTTCATAATAGTGATTCCAGTGTAAAAATCGCATCAATGCCTTGTAGAACAACAGAGTGAACACTGAGCTGAGAATCAACAACAACAGTGTGAGTTCAACATAGAGAACCTGACCATACAGCACTTCTAAGAAGCGGAAACTCCAGAGTGAGAACATGTTGAACAAAATGTGCATAAATGAATAGTGAGAGAATGCACTTGTCACAATTCTCCACCACTGACCATCCGCAACAATGAGCTTATAGTTGAATGAGACGGATTGTGTGGGGACTCGAAATTGATTGACACAGAACCATATGACAGTGTTTGTGATGATCAGAGTGGTCGTTAGCCAATGATCCAATATCTGTTGGATTAGGTAGACCATGGATTGGATGAATTTGCAGCTTTTATCGATGATATATCTTCTCTCTGTTTTTTGTTGTTTCTTCCTTTTGCTTTTTCAAAGCTTATTTCCGGTTCAGAGTTATTTACTCCGACGAAAAGGAAGAAAACAATGCTTCAGGCGGAACTTGAAACTTCTGCTGTTGTTTCTCGGTCACAGTGGAGTTTTATGAACGACGGACTGGCTGTCCAGGTCAATCTCAAAGAATAGTGAATGAAGTCACTCATCAGTAAAGCACATCCGACAAGTCAATCTCAATCGAATAACAAAAAGTAGGTTCTCATCTACAGTTTGCGCAAACACGGTTCTAATCAACACGTCAACCTGCTTTTTGTTCAGATCCGTTTTCAGCCAACCCGCCCCGCTTCAGTGATCTCCTTGAAGTTCAATCGGAGCGTTTACAAATCTGATTGTTCAACCAACGTTGTAATTTTTTAGAGGGAAAAGCTGTTAACCACCGTTTTCTCTTCTTGGGGAGAAACAAGAAAAAAACTCAAGAGCGCTGTTATAGAAACAAAAATTGATCGAAACAAAAAATTAGAAAAAATAATTTGTCCTCCTATTCAATTCCATTCGAAAGAGAACAAAAATTTTTTTCCAGTTTGAACTACACTCACACACTCACATATACCCTTGCTCGTCTCTCGAACTCAACAAACAACACAAATATTTTGGATCACATACACCAAAAAATCGTTTGATTGGTTTCTGGTCTCTCTCTTTCTCTCACAATACAATAACAACAATAAATAAAAAATACAGCAAATGTCAGCCATGGAACAACAACAATCACCAGTCACATTACAACAACAACAAGCACCATCATCCACTCAACAACATGATGAGGAAGAAGAAGAAGAATCTTCACCTACCAATGATGAAGGATCCAATGGTGGCGGTGGTGGTGGCAGTGACAATGAACAAGAAAATGTCACATCAGGTGATCACTCTAGAGAATCTGTCGAGGAGTTGATTAGCAACTACAAGTTGGTTGATTTGAAAAACATTTGTCGACAATTGAATCTCAAGGTCACTGGTAACAAGAGACCTGTGGCCGAGAGAATCTGGAACTATTATCACAATCCACAGCCAGATGATGAAGCAGTCGGTGGTAGTGGTGGAAGTGGAGGTGGTGGTGGTGCAGGAGGAACAGGTGGTTCTGGCACAGACTTTTATCAACAAGCACAACAAGCTCAACAAGCACAACTATTTCAACAACAGCAACAACAATTGATGCAATTGCCACCACAACAACAACAAGTCATTGCAGCATTCCATCAACAATACATGCTGTTGCACCAACAAATTAATCTGTTGCAACAACAGGGTCAACCCGTGCCTAGTCAACTACAACAAATGTACATCCAATACCTTCAAATCTCTCAGTTGCCATTGGCACAATTGGGCAATGTTCTATTGCAGATGCAACAAACACAATTACAATACATGATGCATCAGCAGCAGCAGCAACAACAACAACAGCAACAGCAGCAACTATCACCACATGAACAACAACAGCCATCATCGTCATCAGGTCATGTCATGAACGGATCATCGTCATCATCCTCATCGACATCTTCAGATTACTCGAGTGGTGGTGGTGGTGGTGGCAGCAGTACTGGTGGCAGTGGTGATTTGAAGAGACCACGTGAAGAAACACAACAACAACAACAGGACATGTACTCTGAGATGGCTTCTCCGACCAAGCGAATCAAGACTAGTAATCCACACGAGTCTCAAGTCATGAAAATCATTGATGCACTGATATTGGAGAGACAACACTTGACAGACAACTCTCAAATGATCATTTCCATGCAGAGTATCGAATGCAGCAAGAATCATTTGACTCGAGTCATTGAAGCACTATTGTGCGCTCAAATGGATCATCTTCAAATTGTTGACTGTGTGGCCTATGTGTTGTACGAGTGCCTCGACAAGAAGGTTCTCAACTCATTCTACTCTGCCTACCATCAAAACAATATGACGGCACCAAGTGCAGAACTGTATGAACTCAGAGTGTTTGTCAGCGAAAATACGCTAAACTTTATCAAGAAGTGCATTGTGGAGCAAGGTGAACAGAATTATGCATCCAGTGACTCTATTATCAAGTTGTTTGACTTGATGACATGGGTGAGCGTGTTGGACTATGTGACTGTCGGTGTTGTTGATGGTGGTGCAGTTGTTACGACTGATGAAACACAACGGGATTTCATGAGACAGTACACTGCATGTCAAAAGAGCATTATCGAAGCATCTTCTCAATTGTTGTCACAGAATACAGAGCTGTCTCAATATATTCAACAACGATATGAAGTGATTCAAAAGATTGTGACACAGGATATTGGAGAGTTGAGTGCCGGCACCGATGCCATCAACAACTTTGTTCAATTGTTGGAACAAGCAAAGAAGTACTTTGATGCGTCTGCATTGGAAACATTCTCCCTCTCTGCTAGTGCTGCCTGCGTCAATCACAGTACCTGGAACTTGTTGATCAATAGAATTCAATCAAAGAATAATGAAGCACTGAATGGATTGATACAGAATATCGCAGTGATGGATGACGAATCAGACAATATGCGCTATGACTTTTGGAGGCAATGTAACAATAGCAATGATCACTGGTGGGCAAAAAAGTTGATCCCTGATGCTGCACAAAAGACGGAAGAGACATCTGCTGCCACTACCACTGCCGCTTTAGCTACGGAGAATAACAACACTGCTGGAGTAGCAATGAAGCATGACAGTATGGAACAACAGACTCTGCCATCATCTGATGAAGCAAAACAGGACGCAGAAGCACCTGCTGTGAAGGCAGATGACGCTGTGAGGCCGAGTGAGGAAGCTACTGCCAAACTAGAAGAGCAACAACAAGAACCTGCTGGTGAATCAACCAATACGCCACAGGAACAATCTTCAGATGCAACTACAACCGCTCAGGAATAAACCAAAATTTTTTATTTGAGAAAATGTTCATTCGCACTTCATCTCGCTGCTGTTCGTTGTCGTTTCATTGCTGGTCTGCTCATCATGAGATCCTTGTTCATTTGTTGTCTTGCTGCTACCAGTAGAAGAAGCAGTAGTAGTAGTGGTCGGAGCAGTAGTCGCACCACCGCTCTGCTTAATCTTTGTTGCGTGTTCTGATCCCTCGTACAAGTCCAATATCTGTGTACTAATGTTCTCTGTTGTTTCCTGATCCGTGTTCACCTGAGTCAACCAATTGGATGGCAACTGATCCATAATGTCCATGTACTTTGCAGCCAGATAAATGACTGATGCAGCAATCTTCTCTGGTGGGAACTGGAGACACAGTGTCGTTCTCAGACTATCATTGACAAAGTTCCACGCTGTCTGAGCCAATCTCTTGTCCGTTGAGTTAATCTTCTTGAGGAATGCCAACAAGTGACGATACGGATGCTCCACCTTGAGATCAAATTTCAATGTTTGCAACAATAACCGTTCCATTCTCAACACCTTGTCCTCCAGTTGCTTGTACTCTGGTGAACCAATGACAATCTCCTTCTTGTGCTGAACAAAGTAACTCGCTTGTATGACCACTTCCATCTTTAGTGGTGTTTCTTCTACTTTGGTGGACAGGAAGATGCATGTGGTGGCTACCAACTATATACAAACACACATGTTATTACATGATCATCATAGAATACAAAAAAACAATACAAAAAACAATACAAAAAAAACATACATGTCTGTCTTGATCCTGAAATCGATGAAATGCATAAAATCGTTGAAAGAATACAAGAGCAGTTGCAATCGTCAATTGAGGAATCTTACAATTGACTCCTGCCTCCTGAATAAACGCACATGTATATTTTCTGTAGGCTAATTCTTGAGTGATGGATATGGGACCAACATTCATGTGACCTGATTGATTAGTTGTCATCAATGGTATGACTGTATAGTTTTGATTGTGATCATTGTTTGTTGTATTCGTGTTGTTGTTGGATGTAGTGGTGGTGATGGATGGTAGGGTATAATTTTCTTGTACAGAGGGAAGATTTCGGAGTTCTTCTTGTGTGAGATAGAATGTGGATGGTGAGAACATGTGATGGTTACTGTTGGTTGTTGTGAGTAGGGTTGGGATGGAGGGTTGTTGTTTTTGTTTTTGTTTCGGAAGATCGAAAAATTTCTCTTTGCATGCTTCAATATTTGATTGTGCGGGTGTTGTGTTGGCGCCAAAATTAGTGCCAGCAAACATTTACGAATCAAAGAGAAAAGCAGCACTGTGACACAACAATGGAGACGGCTCGGTCAATGTTGAATAGTAGTGCAGGCAGAAGACCTGGGACATCCTCTGGTTTGAATCGAGTCAGAGGTCATGGATCAGATGACATTGCCTTCATGGTGAACAAGTTGAACCAAGTGTTGAATTTGAAGCTAACATTGGTTACTTTTGATGAATTGACTCACAATCAAGAGTTATTACCTCTATTTCAACAATTGTTGAGCTATTTGAGTCCGGAACAGAGGGTTGATTTATCAAAGGAGAGTGCAGAGGATACTGTGAGAAGAGTTACACATTTCCTAGCGAATATTTTGAACATGAGATATGTGAAACAGATACCACCGTATGTACATGTAAGATTCTTTCTCTTTGTTAGCTCAAAGATTGACACGAATGTCATCATAGGCAAGAGTTTTCTCAGGGTTTGTTACATGGGGATCGAAAGATTCTGTATCCCATTTTCTTCCAAATACTAGAACGAGTTGAAGATTACAAAACAAAAGTGTATTTGTCAAAATATCTGGTAGAGGTTAAAATACCAAATGAACTGTTCAGTTTTGATGGTAAGAAGTTGTTTTTTGTCACTCAACTATTATTGGAATTGTTAACCTGTTCTTTACAGATGTCGCCGAGGTGTATAATCAATACAAACAACTACTGGATCAGTTCAAACAAGTACATCAAGTGGTACATGACCTAAGAGGAAAAGTATCTTCTCCCGATCAATTAAAGAATGAAATTATCGCCCAAGAAAAGGAGAAAGATCAACTTGTAATCAAAATTGATGACTTGAAGAAGAAAATCAAGGATATGACAGTATGTTTATTTTTTTCAAGAGGAAGACGTTCATTAGTAACTCACTCATTTCTTCCATATGAATAGACTCAACCTGCTAAAATCATTGAAATGACCAGAGAATTAAGAAAGGAGGTAGAGACGGAGGAAAAATTGGCCCAGAGTGAACGCGATCAGAAAGCAAAGCTATCTGCTGCACAAGAACTCTTATCAGAAACTATTCTTAAGCTAGAAGAAGTTCAAAAGAATGTTGGTGAAGGAGACATTCTATCTAGGGTAACTCAATTGGAAGAGCAGGTTCAACAATACCAACAGATGTCCCAACATCAACTACCATCCACAATAGAACAACTCAAAGTACAATCAGATATTCTGAGGAAAGTGAAAAATCTAAGTTCAGTATCAGACTTGTTTAACACTATCGAGAACGACATGAGACGATTGAAGGAAGAGATATCTATTTTACAAGACAAAAACAACGAAAAAGATCAAACAGAAGTGGAAGGGGATGACCGAATGATGTCTTTTAGTAAAATGATGATTGCAAAGAAGAAAGACTTGCAGAAAAAATTGGATCACTACATTAAGGAATCGAAAAAGTTAGACGACAAGAAGGCAGAGCTCGAGGAAGAGTTAAAAACATATGAGGGGAAGAAAGTGCCAACCAAGGAAGAATTCGAAAAGTATAAAATTGATATTATGAATACAGCTAATAAGTGTCGAGAAATGAAACAAGAGCTAGCATTGATTAAGAACGAGACTGCTATCCTGAAAAGAACAGAGGATATTCTAAAATCGAGGGATACTAACATCGAGGACCTATTGCAAGATTTGGAGAAGAAACACGGTGTTTCTGGATTCAGAGACGTACAGAAGAATTTAGAACATGTATCCATGGCCAAGGGTAACATTGATGAGTTGAAAGGACAGACACTGGAGCAAATCTCCAAGGTTGTACAAGAAATTAATGACCAGATCAACAGTAAGAAAGCCCTTTACAAACCAAAGGTTTCTAAACTCAGAGAAGCTCGACAAGAGATGCAGAACCTGGAGCACGAGTATTCAGAGAAGAAAGCTGTGTATGAGAACACTCGAATCGAGTATGAGTCAGAACGAAACAAGAACTTGGATGAGATGGCCCAACTTCAAGCTGATATCGAGAGGGCAGAGAGTATTTATCACCAAATTAACTGTACATATTTGATTAATAAGAATCAAAAGAAGAGAGTGGATGATGAAAGAGACTTCCGAGAGGGTAAGAAACAATTGAATGTCCACTTTAAGGACTATAAGAGTATGTTCACAGCCGAGTTGACCAAACTAGAGGACGACAGTAAGGAACTGAGAGATAAACAGAGGGAGATCAAGGAGAACTATGAACCAGCACTCAAACAAATCTCGTGGATGAACAACATGAATAGGATTCTAGAATGCAAGTTACAATTGAAGGACCAACAAGCACTTCTCTCGGCTTCCAATACCAACACTTCGACCTTTGGCAACAATACTGGCAGTGTAGGTGTTCCTTCTGTTCCACCAATGGTTAGGCCATTTACCGGATTGAGACAATCAGTTCCATCATTGCAACAACCATCCATGATGGGTGTAGACCGATTAATCATCGATTCACATTAAAAGTGTACAATATTGATCATTCGTTTTCTCCAGTGTCTTTTATTCTTGTTTCGTTGGGTCTAGTTCTTACTGAGCAGCAATGGCCGATAGATTAGGATTGAGAATGACATAGAGACCTCCACTCTGACTCAAGCCCACAATCATCTCCTGACCAGATGTTGGTGATTGATAGTGAGCCAATCCCAACCATCGACTATCTGCATAGATGCTGTTGCTATTGTTTCCAATGGATCTCTTGTTGATGGATTGATTCAATATGGATTGACCACACTTGAGTTCACTATTGTCAATACCTGCAACATAGATCAGAGAAGCAGAATCAACAGCGCTACTGTTGGATGGCAATGACATTTGAATCCAACTGGGAGAGTACTTGATTGCATTTTGCCACTTGGCTCTCGGTGCCCACTTTTTTGTGTCAAACAGGTAAATGGTTCGATCAGATCCCGTCACAGCCAAACAATTGGCATGCTTCTTCGTCTGCTGATGAGCCTTGTAATCACTCGTAATGGAATAAATGGTTCCTCTGCACTTGGCAACACTAGTCACACATTTGATGACAATGGATGATTTATCACATGAAGATGATGATTGTTCAATGTGATAAATCATGACTACATTGGTCTCTGCAACTGCCAAATAAGATGATGCTGCAACAGCACCATTGTTATTCTTTTGATTCACTAAAGTACCACTACTTTGAATAGGGAATGCATGAATGGCTGTTGGTCTCTGACTCGTGTGAATCACATGAACAATGGTAGGAGTGGATTTCACGTTGAGAACAATGACATCTCTGTACCAGTGTCTTGCAATATAAATCAAATTAGAATCAATGGCATCAAATGACACGTTACACCATCCCAATTCACCATGATTTGCATGTTGATTAGTAGTAGTACTGTCAGTAGTAGTACTGTCAGTAGTAGATGGTGATGATGATGATGAATTGATATTGTAAATGAGAGTGGGATGAATTCTATTTTCATTCTTTTGTCTCTTTGTCCTCTTATTATTGTCTTGTTCCTCTTGTTCCTCATGTTCCTCTTGTTCCTCTTGTTCATCATTCTCATTGGTAGTATTGTTGTTATGATCATTCTCATGATGACTACTGTTAGTGAATTCAAATAAAAACAATTGACCATTCTCATCTACACATGCCATTCGATCATGTACTTGATCATGTTGTATGTGACTCCATCGAATCGTACTATTAGAATGAGTACTATTAGAAGTGAAATAATCAGGATGAGTAAATACGCATTCCATGGATTGAATCATGGATGGAGAGTGGAATGGGAATGGAATCATGGGATTCTTTGTTGGCATGAATTCATAGGTGGTGGATGAAGATGACAGTGGTGATGATGATAATTGAATCTTGTAAATGTATACGTGATCAATCATGTACAGTGTTTGACCACCATAGGATTGAATAATGAGTTGATTGGAGTGAATGGAACTGCCTGGTAGTAGATAGGAGGATGTTGTAGGTGATGTTGTAGGTGATTTGGGTTGTAGAAGAGGCAATAGATTGGCTCTTAGAATTTGAATTTGTTGTGGTTGTTCATTGGTGTCCATTTTTCTCGACGTGCAAGTAGTTGTTGTTGTGTTGCAATCAAGTTTTTTTTGGTTTGGTCAAATTTCACAGCAATGATTGAATGTTCAATCTCTTGTTGAAAGTTCGAGAAAAAACAAGCACTCGAGATCGATCATTGCAATCACAAACAAATACAAGAATCAATCAAATGGCTTCTCTGTTACCCTTTCAGATTCAAATGTTGAATCAAATATTGGAATACAACAATTGTTTGACTGTTTGTGCCAAGGGACTCCAATTGGAACAAGTCATTTCAGTCATGATCAAATCATACATGTCATCACCTACTACAACTACTACAACATCAACTACTACATATCTTCAACAACAACAACAACAACAAGTGATTATTGTATTGGATTGTGATAGTATGAGCAGTGAGAGTAGTGGTGGTGGTGGTGGATCACTGTATCATTACATGTGTCATTCATTGTTAGAACAGGGAATATCATGGATGCACCTACCCAAATACATTACTTCACAATTTACTACTGCTGAACGAAAACAAATTTATACAACATCAACAACAACAACAACAACTAATAATAATATTAATAATAATAGTAGTAGTAGTGGTAGTCAAAATAGTCAGAGTAGTAGAAATAACAACAATATGGATATAGGAGGAGCATACTCGTGTCAAGTATTGTTCATTACAAGTAGAATATTAATTGTTGATTTATTGTCTCGATTGTTGCCCATTGATCGCATCAGAGGACTCATCATTTACAATAGTCATCTCGTACAGGACGAATCACACAATATCAGTTTTATTGTTCGTCATTTGAGACAATTGGAACAACAATATCATCATCAACAACAATATCAACAACAAACATCTATGTCATCCACTGTATCATCATCATCTCAATCGTCATACAAGATTTTTATTAGAGCATTTACACAAGAAGCATCACACTATTCTCCATTCTATACTCATGCCACCACAACTACCACATCAACAAACTCTACTACTACTGCACCTCATCAGAATAACAATAACAATAATAGAAATCAATCCATTGAAAACAATATGAAACTGTTAATGGTACAGCATTTGAATCTGTGGCCCAGATTCCGATTACAAGTCATTCAGGATCTAGAATTGTATGGTGAGCCTGACATTGTAGAGATTCATGAACCAATGACACATCTCATGAAACAGATTGAATCATGTATCGTACGATTGATGAATGGAGTGCTGAATCAATTGATATACATGCATCCATCATTACAACACTGTCATGATTCTCTCTTGTTGTTGTCAAGTAACAATAGTAGTAGTAATAGTAGTAGTAGTAGTAATAATAATGATAATAGTAATAGTGGTAATAATAATAATAGTAGTAATAATAATAGTAGAGTGAGTTATTTGACACCATATGATCGAATGATTCGCAATTATTTGATGCCAGTGTGGAACACTGTAGGCAAATCAACCAAACAATTGATTGATAATTTGAAAGAGTTGAGACGATTGTTGTTTTATTTGATTCGTTATGATTGTGTCACATTTTACAATTATTTACAATCATTGAAGACGTTGAGTAGTCATACTAGTAGTAGTCATACTAGTAGTAGTTATGGAAGTGGTAGTTATGGTGGTGGTAGTAGTAGTAGTGGTAACAAGGGTGATGTAGTGAATAGTTACAGTTGGTTGTTGAGTGATGAGGCCAATGAGATTTTTGTTCATGCAAAACACAGACTGTACACATTTGTTCCACAACCACTCGATAATCTCACAATGCAGCAACAGCAACAGCAACAGCAACAAACATTGACTCAAATGTATCCAAACAACAATAACAACAACAATAACAATAACACTGCTACTACTACTACGACTAACAATGCTAGTGAACAACAGCAACCACAATTCATACCAAAGTTAGTGTTGGAACAGAGTCCGAAATGGCAAGTGTTGAATGATGTGTTGGATGAGATTGAATCATTGTTGGATCACACGAACAACAATATCAACAACAATACCAACACTAATAACAATAATAATACTAATACTAATACTAATAATAACAGATTATCGAATCGAGTGTTATTGTTGGCAAGAGATGACAAGACATGTATACAATTGAATCAATTCTTGACCATGGGCAGTCACAGATTCCTGCACAGAATCATGAAGGGAATGTTTCACAGTCAATACATGCAATCTCAACAACAATCTACATTACTCAATACTAACAATACAACTAGTAACACTTATTATCAATCGTATCACAGCAATCAGTATAGTAATAGTAATAAGAATAGCAAGAAGAATAGCAAGTCACCTCCTGCAGTACCCAAACAGCAAAAAGTGACAAAAACAACCAAAGCGACAACCAAGAGGAAAAACAGTGGAAAGCAAAGTCTTTCCTCGTCATTACGTAGTACGACTACTGCTACTGCTACTCTCTTTGGTAACCAGAGGAAGAGAAAGAGACAACAGAGTGAAACAACAAGAGATGAGAGTCATCATCATCCATTGAGTAAACTACAAGAGATGCAAGCACTGGGTCAGCATTTGATACTGGAGGAGGAAATCAAGCAACAGCAGCAGCAACATAATTATGATGACGATAGTAAAATGAAACTGGATGATTATTTTGAGATTATCGGTTCTCATTCATCCTCTACAGCTCAGGTGAGTAGTAATAGTAATAGTAGCGGTAGCAGTAGTAGCAGTAGTGATAATAGTGAGAGTAACAGAGCAGGTTCTATTCAGTTGATTATTGAATCGTTTGACTCGAGTGACGCATACAGGTTGTTTCACATGCATCGACCATCGTTTGTCATTCTCTATGATTCCGATGTCGAGTATTTGAGAAGAGCAGAGATGTTCAAGGCATTGAATCCAGGTATGCCACTGAGACTATACATGATCATGTTCTCAGAAGAGAGTGTAGAGCACGTGCAATACGTTTCTTCTGTACAGAGAGAGACAGAGTGCTTCAAGCATCTCATTAAGCAGAAGGCCAAGTTGGCGATACCTTCAGTTGATTCGCTCCTCTCGCAGTACCATCAGCAGCAACAACAACAGCAGCAACAAGGTTCTGCAAATCAATCGTCGTCACTTTCGACGAGGCGTGCTGGTGGAGCCAGTAGTAGCCTTGATCGAACTTCCTCAGGAAGGAAGAAGGCACCTACTGTGATTGTCGATGCAAGAGAGTTTAGAAGCACATTGCCTTCACTGTTGAACATGCACGGTATTCAAGTTATTCCCGTTCAGATATCAGTTGGTGATTATATAGTGACTCGTAGTTTGTGCGTGGAGAGAAAGTCTACGTCTGATCTCTGGCAGAGTTTCTCCAGTGGTCGTCTGTTCACACAGGCGAACAGCATGCTCAAACACTATCCACAGGCAGCTCTGTTGATACAATTCGAGGAGAAACAATCATTTGTGTTAACCAATCGATGGGAGTATAGGAGAGAGATTGATGGCAATCTCATGAGCAGCAAGCTTGTTCTTCTCACAATTCATTTCCCCAAGTTAAAATTGCTCTGGAGTCGCTCACCAGGTTTCACTGCACAAATGTTTCTGATGCTCAAAGCACAACATACTGCAGCAAACAGCAACAAGAATCGTATCAAGCAACTAGGGTATGATGCTGCTGCGAATGATGAAGAGGAATTAGAGCCTGATCCCGTGACAGCTCAAGCTATTGGTTCTGCAGAGGCCGATCAAGACGATGATCAAGCTGCTTCCTCCAGTGCAATTGAGTTTCTAAAGAGATTACCAGGCATCAATGAACAGAATGTCTACAAGGTGATGACGAATGTGAGAAGCTTGTATGATTTGAGTCAGAAGACGCTAGAAGAACTGCAAGAAGTTTGTGGAAAGAGCAATGGCAAAAAGTTGCATGACTTTCTGCAGTTCAATCCTTCGATCATGGGGAGCGGTGATTAACAAAAATACAGATTTTGTAATCAGATTATTTGTATGTAGTTTTACTGATCTTGTATCGATCATTATGTACCTGATTACAGAGCCACAGGTTCGATAGTCTCGCCTGGTGTTATTACTTATTCCTTTTCATCATCACTCTCCTCTTCAATTATCATAGGAGTTATTGATTCTGTTATCTTTGGCTTGTTTGGATTGTTGTTCAACAGCCATGTGGCCAACCATTGGACAGGATCCTTTGGTTTCTCTTTGGCGAGTTGAGTCAGTGCTTGGATTAATATTGTATTCAATTCTTGTTGTACATAGTCTCTCGATTCTTGTTTCGAAGGGATTGGATCCACATTCACTGCGACAGGGCAATAAGAGGACAGTGTCAATAATCAACAAACAACAGTATCTATAGAGTAGCGTTACTTACTGTTAGGATAAAAGAATTTGATCTCTCTTCTTGCACTATTGACAGAATCACTGCCATGAACGGCATTGTAGGTCTTGCTTGTGCCATAGAGGGCTCTCAACGATTTAGGAAGTGTTTCTTTGGCAAGGTTCACATCAGTGGGTCCCATGAGTGTTCGCCACTCTCTGATCGCATCATGTCTGCTCAGTACCAGCACAACAATTGGACCACTGGTCATAAAGTCGAGCAAACCTTCAAAGAACGGTTTTCCATCGTGTTCCCGGTAGAACAGACTTGCTTTCTCTCTGGACAGAGTGAGCTTCTGTGATCGGATAATCGTGAATCCCTCACTCACGATTCTTTCCTTAATCTCGTCTTCGAACCCCAAGTCAACCGCATCAGGTTTTATCAAGCCCAGGGTCTTTTGAACATCCCTACTCGTATCAAATTCTATCTTCATTGGAGATTTGAAATAATGATCGTTTGGTGACCGATTCAGTGACCGCCAAAAAGAAAATTGCTCGAAGCCCTGAATGCGGGAACAACGGATAGGACGAAAGCTGTAGATTCGTTTCGCGCCAATGACCCGCCGACAAATTAACAGGAAACCATTTGAGAGAGACAGAGAACATTAGCTAAAACATGGAGGGAACAAACAATGAATCCATGATTGAGGCTCTAGCAGCCATGGATCCCAATTCAGTATGTATGCTGTATTGAACACTTTCTTGAAACATGGATGATATCCTCATTCTGACCACGATTTCTGAATATGCATCATACAGCCCATTCTAAGGACGGTCCAAGAACGAATCACTGAACAATTGTCTAGACAAAACGAAGAACTCTTGTTGAATATCAAAGAGACTGTAAGTTAAGTTTTTGTTCATACTTATCAGTGTCACTAAGCTCACTCATCCTGCTGCATGTGTGTAGGAGGACAAAATTAAAAAGTCTAGCACTTTCAGGGAAAATGTTGGTGTGGAGTTGTACACTGTGCAGCAGCAACTGGCCAAATTACAAGAGAATTTGGAGAGATATCATGACCATTTTCATATGATACAGGGTCTGAGAGAAGAGGCTGAGAAAAAGAAGAATCAATACTCTGAGTCTGCCAATCAACGAAAAGCAACATTGGAAATGCAAAGAAAGAGATGTAAGTGATTTCTTCGATGTGTTGGTGAACAAGAGTACTGGATTTACATGTTGGTTTTAGTCTATGAGTATCAAGTCGAATTGGATAAGATTTCTGCAAAGTTAATCAGAGTAGAGAAGTATCATGAACAAATCGTTTCTGATATTGCTGTGAAGCGAAGGAAAACTTATAAAACTGAAGAAGAGATGGAAAAGATTGAAAAAGATAAGAAGGATCAGGATATCTTGATTGACAGAATGAATGCACAAGTGAAAGACTTGCAAAAACAAATTGGCATCTATGAGACACAGATTAAGGAACAGTTGGGAGAGAAGGACATTGCAAAGCAACTACTATCTGAAGCAACAAGCGAGATGGAGGCAACTCGATTCGAGAAGAAGGGATTGATACAACAATGGAAGAGTAGTCACGTGGGCATGCAGCGCAGAGATCAAGCTCTTCAAGCTACAGAACAGGGATTGCGATTACAAAAGGAGCAGATCAAGGAGATTCATAATGAAATTGAAGGCTATCGGGCAACAATCAACATTGAGAAAGACAAGAATGAAAGATTGACCAGCGTATTGATCAAGCATGAGAACGAAAAGAAATACATGGATACTAGGTTGGATCATATCTCAAAGACTCTGCTCGAAAAACATAACCAATATCAATCATTTAAAACAACTTTAGATCAAACTGAAGAGCAAACTAGGAAAGAGGAACAGCAGTCAAAGCTCATCAATATTGAGATTGCTTCAGTGGAGGCGAAAATTGCTAAGACCTCGAACGAAATTCGAGAGCTTGAGAATGGGTTGCTTCAATTGTTCAGTGAACAAACAACTTTTCAAAAAGACTATCAAAGCACTCTGAACTCTATACAAAAGAAGAAGGACTTGATTAGAGATAAGGAATTGTCAGCCTCTCAGCTCGAAAATGAATTAGCAAGGATTCGAGTTGATGAACTGCAAACAAATGATCACAATAAGGCATTGAATTCCATTGTGGATGAACTGGAGAAAGATATTCAACAAAAAGATATTTTGATTGAAAAGTATGAGAGTGAGATTAGGAGAAGGCATGATGAAATTGAGAGGAAACAGAACCATTTGGATAAGTTGAATCGCTTGTATGAGAAATTAACGAGCAACCAACAAGAAGAAAATTTTGGACCTCTCGAAGCCATGATTCATAACATCAACAAGGCAATTAATGAAAAGTTGAAATCGAATGAGCAGTTTAAAAGAGATTGGACCAAGTCACAGACAGAGCTCGTTAGCTTGGTGTTCGAGAGTGAACAATTGTCTCTCTTATTGCAAAATATTCAGAGTAAGCAGAGTGTTCTCACTCAAAAGAGAAAGAGATTAGAGAGTGGATCGGAACAGGAGCAACAAGAGTACAAGGTACTGTGCATTGAGATGAATCAGATGCATCACGATTTGGTAAAATTGAATCAATTGATATCAAAGAATGCTCAGTTGCAACAGATTCTCGCAGACAGTAACTATGGAAAACAGAATGAAATATTGGATCGATTGAAGAAGAGAGAAACTGAATGCCTAGAGATGGAGGCCAATATTGAACGAATCAAGGAGGAGAAGAAGGATTTGTTGGATGAGTTGATTGATGTAGAGAGACAGATTATGGCCTGGAACAAGAAGATTGAGATTCAGAAGGAGATTCAGGATGCACTTGATCCAGAAGTAGGTCAGGAAGAGATTTCACGTATGAAAAAGGAGATTCACATCATGAAGCAGCGCTTGGAAGAGTTACAACGACAATCGAAACAAAAGATTGCCGAAATGGAAAAGTGCGTAGCGAAAAAGGATGTAATTTTGATTAAGGGTAAATCTCAAGTCACTGTAAATAAGAAACAAACAAATACAAAGGCCAATATCTATCGACAGGAGGTTCAGCTGAATCAAGAAGTCGAGAAACGGAAACAAGCATCACAGAAAACATTCAATCAGATTCGAAAGTACCAACAAGAGGCTGAAGAAGCGGCCATGCAAATACAGCAAGCTGAACAACAGGTGTCGCTGGAGAAGAATGAAATGAAAAGGCTCAGAGATCAGATTGAGATGCTGAACGTGGAGAAGTCAAGGATCTCTGCCGAAAAGGAGCGGGTCAAAGAAATGGTTCGCAGGTACCAGCTGGTTCTCAAAGGAAGTCAGTACAAGTACGATGTGAAAACAGAAGAGCAGGAGAAACAAGTTGGTGAACTTATGAAACAAAAGAGTAAGATTATTTCCGTAATACAGTCCCTCCAAAGCGAGTATCAGTTCGCATCTGAGCATCTGGAGATCGTTCATGCAATAATAAACGACTCGTAAAAATTAAAGTGTCGTTCAACTGCACAACAATCTAACTGAGAAAAAAGTCCTAAATTCAAGAATCTTGCAAAATGATCAAGTGATGATGTGAGTACTGAACCATGTGTGTACCGATATTTCGAAGCAAACAACAGTTGAGAGACGAGAACAGGAGGAGCTCAATGAGTTGAGAGACGAGAACTCTCGATTAACTGAACTCGTTCAACGAATGTCACAGAGTAGGCACGACACATATTCACTTGGATCAGAACTTAAACAGAAGCATGCAGTAGAGATGCAACAGAAAGATGATAAAATTAAACAACTCCAGGAAGACGTTGCAAATATGAGGCAACAGCTCGAATATTGGAGGAATGTAAAAAAGGCAGCGTCGCCTAGTGCAGACACAGCAGCTAACAATCAATTTAACTACAAGCGATTATACTATTGTCACAGAACTATGGAGTTTCTTGATCTGTCTGAAATATGAACCATTTGTACGGAACCAGCACCTTCTCACCATTCCTGCGTTCTGTTCGCATTGTCACATCTTCTTCGCAATTAGGCATTCTTCTGAAATGCAGAGCTAATAGCTCCCATGGACAAGATCCCAGATAAATTCCAATTGCCATGTTTCAATTGCCCAGGCTGCAATCTATCCCACAAGATCTTACGAGCCCTGTCAAGATACTGGAGGTAGATGGAGCGGCAAGTATTTCAAGCGAGGACAAGAGTTACATCGTTCGGATTATGTCTCCATAAAATTTATAGTCAGCACCGCAGATGGCCGAGTGTATTGCAACTGGAGGTCCGTGAGCTATTTGGCTTTCAATGGATGCTATTGGCCTTCCATGTAGATATTGTAAATACAACGGATGTTGATTGTGACAATGATGAATGATGTTTTTTCTTGTCAACACCTATTTACCTATTGATTTACCAATTGAATGACTCATTGCTGATGTCATTGCTGATGTCGAACACTGTAACAATATATGGCAGCGAATTAATATCTGTTATCAAATCATCGTTCATCGTGTGTAACACTGTTTGTTATGAGTGGAAGATCGCGTGAATTCAAGGCTTGAGGCGCCAACAGTATTTGCAAAACCTGGTTATAAGATTTCGAATATTCGCATGTGAATTTGGGGTCGATATTGTGGTGCAAATTGCCCTCCTCGTCGCGACAACATTTCCCTCTCCAAGCATGCCAGTCAACTGAACTGGAGTCAAGGAAAGGGTGATAGTGAGACCGAGGACAACAAATTACTACAAAGCATTTATTTTAATTGTATTGTAAATATTAAAAATTATCCTCAACATGCGAAATATTTATTTTAAGTTAATTTAATACACGTTTAATTAGCTTGTAAATATGAAATATTAATCGTCTTAACTCATAACTTGATTTTAGATAGATAAATACTCGTTATCACTGTTCTATTTTCGTATTTTGCTTTTCGCCTGTACGGGAGGTTTTTTGGTTCGAACGATCGTTTGACAAAATAAAATGGACTCAGGCTACGGTTGTTTTGCACATCTAGGCATGAATTGTGCAAGTCTTGTATCGCTCATTATTTCATCGATCATGATTGACGTCATTCAATTAGGTTTGGAATAGAAGAAGTTACACCTTTATTTCTCATCCTCCTGCAATGAGTCCTCGTCTTCTTCATCCACATAACGAACAACAAAGTTTCGGAATTGCTGTGAACTGGGGATTTGAAGGGCTTCATGGTGACTTTCCTTGTTCGGTTGGCGGAGAGATGAACTTTCCTCTTCCTCCTCGGTCATTAAATCATCATCCTTGATTGAATTATTGTTCGTGGAATATCTCTTGTCCATAACAAGTGGTGTGGGGCCTGAAAGGTCTGTACCGTCGTCCATCAGTGTGGAGTCTGCATCATCGTCCATGTGAGGAGCTACTTGGTTCTTCTTTAGTTGCCCAAGACGATGGTTGCCGTACCTGTCATTGTTGTTGTATAAAGAGTTAGTAAAGCTATCCATTCGGACAAAGAGGTTCTCAGTTGAACTCTCATGGGAGTTGTCGTTATTGTTTACATGGTGTTTCCAATGAGTTGCTCCATCATCATCACCATCCTGATTCTCGTCATGATTCTCGTCATCGTCATCATCAGACCTTCTTCGATTCATCACAGTGGAATCAAACTCTACTTCATGCATCATCATACTCTTGTTAAAGAAGGCTGATGATTCATTCTTGTTCTTCGCTGTCATTTGATATCTCTTTTCTCTGCCATCAGCCACCTGCTCTGAATATGGCGCTGCCATCAACGATAGATCCGATGCCCTACTGTCGGCTCTCGAGTACATAAAGTGCAGATAATGACTTCGTGTTTCGCTCGACATGTCATCATCATGAGCACTCTCCATACTGCAGTTACTGTGTGGTCGTTGATGATTCCTCATGATTTCTTCATCCCCTTCCATGTCTTCATAGGTCATACCTTCTTCATCATCTTCATACGAGTCATCTTCAATGTGAGATCTCTTCCGAGACATGATGCCAACTACGAGCACTAACACACTCATTAATCCCAAGACAAAGCACCCAGACACAAGTGCTGCAACCAAGATCCACCACCATGGGAACACATTCCATGCTTGTCGGTCGAGAGTCGATGGTTCAAAGTCACTGGGCAAGTGTATTTGAGAGCTGGGTGAAGGTGGGGGCGGTGGAATGTACTGCCCCACAAACACTGCAAAATCTGTCGTGTGACTTGTGAGGCATGATGTACTTGTTGGAGAGAATTTCAGAGTGACCACTCCCTCGGTACTCCAAACACCCTTACTATGATCCCAGTACTTGCAGAGAGGTGCAGTGCGAGAAGAAGATGGGAGGGATGGATCATCATTGTACGAGTATGTTCCGGGTACTATAAATTCAATCATATTGGTTAGATTGGTCATTGATGTGGCTACACCGTTCACCTCAAACACAATGCTCAATAAATCACTGGAAATGCGATCTTTTCTGGATCTGGCATGGGATCGAGTGTCGTGTGGGTTGACAATCAGAGACACGATTCTAAGACCAATTGTTGGTTCTTTTTCACCTGTGGAGGAATTGAATTTTGAAATCATCTCTGTTCCAAATCCCTTGGGTATTGTTAGGATTTGTTGGGTCTGTGGTGGAGACATTGGGGAAGAACCATCATTTACAATAGATATTGTTTTCCCATCTAGTAAGCTTGCATAATCCTTGAAAATACAAGCCTTCAGATTAGAGGTGATCAACTTAGTTTCTGCCTGTCCCTGTACCTTATTGGCCAAAGCATTTGACAGAAGAACATCAGTTGTTTCTTTGAGTGACATGATTGAAGTCAATTGTTTGACGCTTAATTGATAGGAATCGATTGGAGATACTCTAGAATCGATAGAAGAAAGAGACACTGAAAACAAGTTGTTAATCACATTGGCAGTCTCTTTAACCAGGGTCTCACTCATTGGGGCAGTGTTCATGCTCAATGTACTGTTTAAAAAGTTGGAACCCAGGATGGCCATGTCCATCGATAGTTCACTCACTTTAGAAGTGATGGATGACAATGTCTGCAATCTAAAATTCAAATGATCTGTTGACATTGTGGGTACTTCCGAGTATTTGGAATATTGTTGAAGGAGGGTCAATCGAACATTCTTTCTGTTCTCGACATCATCTGGGGTCAATGAACAGTCGTCCCCATGATATCCCTGATGGCATGTGCATGTTGTTGTTATATTATTGCATGTACCTTGCCCTAGACTTTGATAACAATCATTGGTACAGTTGTTACTACTGTTCAACTGATTGATTGATACAACTTGATTGAGAGCAAATGTTAAGACTGCCAAGTCACGACCAAACACTTGCTCCTCTTGCTTCTCATTTTCTATCAAAGTTAAATTACCCAGAATCGAATTCAATGCAGTGTTGTACGTTATCGTTGGATGGGGTTTTACAATCACTGAAATGATTCGCTCTGTGGTTGCTCCATAGAGATCGCTCACTCGAACCTTAATGAATAGCCGATGATCTGCGCGAGTGGTCGGCTGAGGTAACATAACATCCAATTGTTCTCTCAGGGTAGGAGTCATTGAGAGCATTCTTGACTTGTTGTACGAGTAATTGATTTCATCGAGAAATGAAAAAGAGAAGAAGTAAGGTTGAGTGTCAGACTGCCAACCCATACAATCGAGCTTGAAAACTGTTGAGAGTGCATATCCCTCAGAAGGAGTAACAGTAAATGGACCGTCTTTTGGTTGAGTATTGATTTGAATTTCTGCTTCGGCCACTCCAGGAGTACCATAATACGACAGATGTGCGAGGTCGGGTTTTAAGAATACTGTCAATCGGAAACCGTACCTTGCTGAAGGTGTCATCACGTTTGGACGTATGGACAGTGATGCTAAAGTGGTGGAAGGAGTAGTCATGGTGCTATTGTTGAGCAATAATCCTCCGCGGTACACCTCCCATTGAAAGTACACGTTGCTCGAAGGATAATTCTCGACAACTGCAAGAAGTTGCAAACCTTCATAGTTGTTCATTCGATTATTCAAAGGAACTCCTTCTATGCGAGCAATAGGAAAATCTGCCGCAACAACATTGATTTGAATGGATGCCGTGGTTTCTCTATTGCCCTTGATGTATCTAAAGTCGAATGATTTGTATCCAACTAGCATACTGAATGCAGGAATGACAAGAGTAAGACCATGCCTATCTTCAGGACAGAGCATTCTTGTGTCATAGCATCTCCACTCAAAATGATCTGGAGCATCATCTAACAGATCCGGATCTGACACTATGGCCTTGAGAATAACATCACTCGAGATGGGTTCTGCTCGATCAGCACCCCCAATCAGAGCCTTCAACTCTTGTGATACAACTCTCACAAAAATGTCAAGTTGGGATTTCACAAATGGAAAATCTCTCAGAGCACTCCTTAACGTTAATTGGTATGATTCATCTACCTTGGGGAAGAAGAATGGAGGTAATAGGAAAGAAGAGGAATTGAATCGATCTTCCTTTGAATTGAATCCGACAATAGGCTCACCGCTTAACTGCAGCCACTCAGATATGGTTGGATAATGGTTCGGATTCCCACATGTCGTTGCGAGGGCAGGTGTTGTCTCAACCATATAATCGTCGCTTCTCCTTGATAGAATCAAGTTTCTCTTCGTCTTGTACACTGGGAGAGGTAAGTGAGTGTATTGGATGGTGATCGAAGACTCTGACTCATAACCCAGATTGGATCTCACTGAGAGTGTGAAATGGAATTCTGCTGTCCTATTCTTGGTGCTTATAAGGAAACTGGATGAAGGAATGTGAACTGAAGTGGTCGCGGGACTGAGAGACACTCGAGATAAATAGTAATTCATGTGATTCATGGTCTCTGAATCAAAATGTCTGGACGAGAGAACTATGTTCGTTCTTTTCAACGAGTAAATTTCCACATGTACACTAAGATCCACTGGTGCACAATCATACACGTTCGTAGATTCTACAGATAGAACGACTGTTGGAATAATTGGACTTTTGTTTGGTTGAACTTGGATTTGAGTGATCAATTTGTCTTGCAAGCTCTTGGAAATGTGAGCTGGATATTGGAACGAGGAGTTTGGTGGCAGTTTAGGATAGATTCTGACCTCGAGCACGTCATACAACTGAATAGAACTGAATATCCCGAGGACAAGGATCAAAGTTTCATTTTGGATAGAGCATGTAGTATCATGTCCCAACAACGATACATTAGAGAGGATATAATTGCAATTATCTCTGCTTCCCCACTCAAATTCATAGCCATTGTTGAATTTTGAGTTGAAAGTAGCAGTCATCTTATTTCCATCGGGTGACATTACAAAATCTGAAACTTTCACTTCACACTCCACACCAAGTGCATCTTTGGAACATTCGCAAAAGTTGGGAGATTCGCAGTACCCATTGCCGTTGCACACTTGAGTTTCATTCCGCGTGTATCCGTAGCACAATGGGAATTGACATTCATTTCCTCCAAAACCAGTGTCACAAGCGCAAGTGTTTGGTTTTACACAAGTTCCAATTCCACTACAAACATTCAAATCAGATAATTCCTTTGAGAAACAAGACCATAACTCACATGTACTACCATAGAATCCGTCATCACAGAGACAATTGTCTGTCGAAACACAAGAACCATGATCAGAACACACGCTGGAGGAATTCGAGCTCACCCCATAACAACTTGTCACTTGACAATCTGATCCATAGTACCCAGATTCACAATGGCATACATCTGGAGCAAGACAATCACCATGTCCATTACAAACATTGATTGAGTCCAAACTTGAAACACCAAAACAGGAGTAAGAATGACAGGTAGCATTGTAGTATCCAGTATCACACACACAGGTATCTGGTCCCTTGCATACGCCATGAGAGGAACAAACATATGGATTAGTGCTCAACATTGAATAGCAAACAGGTTGAGAACATGTTATCAATGTATATCCAGGTTCACATTTGCACTTGTTGATTGCAGTACACACACCATGACCTGAGCATACCGACGAACTCGTACGATGCACTCCAAAGCACTGATAATCCGAACAATCATTTCCCAAATAATTTGCCTCACAAGAACAATCATTGGGTGCAACACATACACCATGACCGCCACATGCCTTGGGATCCGACGAAGATCGATTGAAACAAACGGTATCCTGACAGGCCGCACCTGAATATCCAGAGTCACATAGACAAGTGTTTAGTGCTATACAACGACCTCGTCCAGAACAAACTGAAGAGCTATTGTCCAGGGCTCCAAAACAAGTCGTTCTGCGGCAATCTTTTTCAATCTGATATCCTACAGGACATTGACAATTGTGAGAAGATACACAACGACCACGACCGGAGCAAGCAGAAACATCTGTTGAATCTAGTCCGAAACAATCATATGTTGAACAATTGGATCCACTGTAGCCTGATTGACATGTACACTTGTCAATACCCACACAACTGCCATGGCTGGAACACACACCCGGATTCGAATGCACTACTCCATGACATGTATGTTGATCACATTGAGCTCCTCCATATCCTGGATAACATGCACATTCATCTGGTCCAACACATGATCCATTTCCTGAACATACTTGAGACTCATTAGAGAAAATGGAATAGCATTTGGTTCGATGGCAATCAAAATCGTATTGATACCCAGATCTACAAGTGCAATTATTGAGATTGGAGCATCGACCATGACCCCTACATACATTAGCATCATATCTATCCCAATTGTAGCAGGTAAAGTTACTGCAATCAATCCCAGAGTAACCAGTGTCACAGTTGCAAGTGTTTGGTCCGGTACATTGACCATGTTCGCTGCAAACAGATGGATCAGTAAGTACGACTCCAAAACATGCAATAGAAGCACATTGTTCTCCTCCAAATCCTGAATTACAGTTGCAATGGTCTTTCGAAGTACATCGTCCATTTGAAGAACACACGGATGTCTCGTTGTCAAGTTGTCCAAAACAAGTGGTTCTCGAGCAGTCCGAGAACAGTCTCCCTGGATAACACTGGCAGTTATCGGGAGATACACAAACACCATTACTACTACAAACCGATTCATTGTTATAGTCAACACCATAGCAAGTGTATTTAGAACAGTTGTATCCTGAGTAGCCAAGACTACAGAAACAATGATCAGGAGAAACACATGAACCATGACCGCTACACACTGCTTTATCATCTTTGAAAACGTTGTGACATTTGTGTGTATAGCAATTGTCACCCAAGTAACCAGAATCACAAATACAATTGTTGTATCCGATGCAATCTCCCTGACCACTGCAGACTGATGAACTATTATCCAATATTTCAAAGCACTTTGTTCTAGAGCAATTTTCCATTATTTCATATCCCGGTAGGCAAGCACAAAGATTGTTGGCTATGCAAACCCCTTTAGAACTGCAAACTGAAGGTTCAGTTGACTGTACACCAAAGCATGAATACACTGAGCAATCTGTGCCTTGGTATCCAGGATAACAGGAACAGTTATTGGGACCCAAACACTTTCCGTGCCCACTGCACACATGAGAACTGGTGAATTCGATTCCCGAACAAGCATGCAACTCGCAATTAGACCCTGCATATCCCGATATACAGGAACAGGTGTTGATCCCTGTACAACTGCCTCTTCCATTACATACCGCACTGTCATTGTCAAACTTCCCAAAACACCTAGTCCTACTACAATCAAGAGTGAATATGTAATCTGGATCACAAGTACACCGATCGATTCCACTGCACACTCCATGACCACTGCAAACAGTGGCATTTTTTGCCCTGACCCCATAACATTCGTACTCAGAGCAGTCATTACCATTGTATCTATCCGAACAGGTACAATTGTCATGAGAGACACACACTCCATGACCAGAACAGACTCGAGATATATCAGAGGCCAAGTTGTCATAACACTTGTAATCAGAACAGTCCAATCCATAATACTGAGCATGACATGTGCAATTGTTGAACGAAGTGCAAACTCCATGGGCACTGCAAACACTATTCATGGAATACTGTATATCGAAGCATGAGTAATCAGAGCAATCGGGGTGAGAATATCCGGTAGAACATGAACAGATGTCTGGCGCGACACAGGCCCCTCGCCCATTACACACACTTGAGTTGTCTTGAGATACGCCAAAGCAATCAAAAAATGAACAATCAAGTCCATAATACCCTGGTTTACAAACACATACATCAGGGGAATCACATTGACCATTGCCTGCGCACACATAAGAAAGATGAGTACTAACTTCAAAACACGAGTAATCTTGACATTTAGAGCCTGAGTAACCCAAAGGACAGTCACAATAATTCGGAGCAATGCAAGCACCAACACCAGAACAAACAGATGAATTTGTGTTCAGAACTCCATTGCACTTTGTGAGAGAACAATCATAATTTAACCATCCGTTTTTGCATACACATTGATTGGGTCCTGTGCATGTTCCATGACCAGAACAAACACCACGAACATTCCATGGCACTCCAAAACATCCCGTCCGATCACAGTTGCTTCCAGCATATCCCGTTGAACAAGTACAAGTATCTGGAGCAGTGCAATTACCACGAGAACTACACACTGTTGAATTGGTGGATAAGATAGAATAACAATCGAAGGTTTGGCAAGCTTCTCCTCTGTACCCTATCGGACATTGACTGATCACAGAAAATAGCACACTCAAGCTAGAGTATGGATCAGCAGCCCTCAACTTGATTACTATTGGATTTGACACTACAGTCGGTGTGAATATAAACTTTGATTTGGAACTATCAAAGCTAATCCAGATCGGTAAAATATCTCCCGTGTTTAATCCAGCCGTTAGATCCAATGAATAGCCATCCAATGAAAGAAAAACATCATGTACATTAAACTCTTTTCTTGTTCCCACAACTACAATCTGAGCTCCTGGATAATTTATGACGACTGGTCCTTGGTTAACCTGAATGTTAAATGATGATGTTACTTGAGACATTCCATCATCAGCAGTAAGTAACAGGTTGTAATTCCCAACATCTTCAGTCAATGGAAAACCAGTAAACCTGCGAGTGCTAGGATTGAATTGAAGCCAAGAAGGAAGATTTGATCCATTTGTCAAACTGGCTGAATAAAATAGCACATCATTATCCGAATCGAAAAAAGTATTGAAAGGGACAGTATACAGAAGCGAATGCTGGACATTGACTACTTGATCTGCGACTGGGTTCACAAGTAAAGGAGCTCTATTGACACGAAGTTGAAAGTCTACATAAATTGACGAGAAGTTATCAGATGCCGTGACCCGAATCATGACTGCACCATAATCACTCACTCCAGGAACACCAAAAAAGGTGTTGTTGGAATTGAAAAACAAAAGCCACAATGGTAGTGGGGATAAATTTGCTTTTGAAGCCGTCAGAGTTAATGTGTTGTTATCAGGGTCCACAAATATTGAATCATCAATTTGATATACAAATGTAGATCCGATTGTCACGTGCTGAGGAGGAATCAAATTGTTAATCTGAGGCTTCCTATTGACAATCAAACTCAAATCAGTGGACACATATGCTGCCCCATCAGTGGCACTCACATTTAAATGCCATTCACCAGCATCCAGTGTATCAGGAAATCCAAAAAAGGAGTTCGAAATAGGATTAAATGTTAACCATGATGGAAGAGGACTTCCATCTTGTTGAACAATGGATATTGTTAGTGAACTTCCATCTGGATCATAGAATGTGTTAGATGGTATTTTGTACGTCACAACCCCTCCAATAGTTACCGAGAGAACCGGAATTGACATGTTGAGCACTGGAGGTCTATTCACAGTTAAAACAAATGAGCTTGATGTTGATGCCCCAAACGAATCTATTGCTGATACCTCCACCAGAAAAGGGCCGTGAATATTGTTGGGAGGTTGGGCAACAAAGGTTTGATTATTTCCAAAGAATGTCAACCAGTTCGGAAGAACATCTCCATTGTTCATTTGAGTATGGAGCTCGAGACTCGGGCTATCATTATCAGAGAAAGAGTTTGATGGTATCACAAATTGAACCGTAGTACCTGCATTAATCAACCTATCTGGAATTCTGTTCATGATGTAGGGTGGTTGATTCACAAATATGGAGAAAATGCTCTCGACTGATACGTACCCATCCGATGCCCGAACAACTATTTGCAAGTATCCACTATCACTTAGAAGAGGGGTGCCCGAAAATGTATTGGATGAAAAAGAAAGCCAACTAGGTAATGGTGTGCCATCTGTCCTTGAAACATATAACATCAATGAATTATCATCTGGATCTTGGAAGAACGTTGGAACTTGAATTGTGTATTGGAATCGCTGATTCGCAGTTACCATGTGATTTCCTAACGGTGTCAGCACCACTGGTCGGCGATTAACTAGAATCTTAAAATCAGCCAACTGGACGCCATTGTTCTGATCCTGAGCTCTGACTCTGACCAAGTACTCCCCTGCATCTGAAACTGAGGGAGCTCCCAGAAAGGTATTGTTGGTAGGAAAGAATGATAACCATGGAGGAAGCGGGCTGCTGTCCGCCAAAGAAGAATTCATCACCACCGTCTGATTGTCCAAGTCAGGGAACGACTGGGCATAGATGGTCAATTCGATAGTTGAAGGAATGGTGACAACCTTGTCTGTAATTTCATTCGACTGTCCAGGAGCAGCTACGTTTAAAAAAAAATCGGTAATCGAAGATGCACCATGAGTATCCTGTGCAGTAATTCTCACCATGAGTTGCCCTATGTCGCTCGAAGAAGGCACACCCGAGAAAGTTCGATCACTCGAAGAGAAAGACAACCAAGCTGGCAAGTGTCTTCCATCTGCTAGACTTGCGCTGTAGATTAATGGAAAGCAAGCATCTAATGGAACAGTGCTATTATCTGCTACCACCTGAGCGCCAAGATTTGTGAAATGGACAATTGTTGTTACAAGAAGCCATATCAATGATATCTTTATGATAGATAATTGAATAGGAAGCTTGTGAGAGTTCTCATTGATATGAATGAATGACCTTCCCATTATTGTTTGTTGGTGCTCTTGTACTGTGTGCATGACTACGAAGAGCTCTTCAAATGACCCGATATCATACTGTAAATGTTTTGTTGGAGTTCTCCAAAAGGAGAAATGCGCTTCGTCCGCACATTTTATGATCCCTTTTACCCCAAGAGACCAAATGGTCTGTTGACTGAGGGCAGTGGAAAACGACAATGGTGATACAAAAAGCAAATAGTCAACCAAATCCTCAGTAACCAAAGAGAGTTGTTTAATCGTTCTTTGAATGAAAGTTAGGGACAATCTGGGTCATTGAATGTGTCTGATGGGAATTGATACTGGAAGAGTTGATCTGTAATGGCGTTCTTTGTTGCAATTTCATGAACAACAACTGGTTTCCTGTGGACAAATAGGTTAAACTTGCACGATTGGTTGCTATAATTATCTTCAGCTACCACTCGAACTTCCCATAAGCCTCCATCACTTACACTGGGAGTCCCTGAGAATGATTTGGATACGGCATCAAAGGACAACCATAGGGGTAATGCAGAGCCATTGGCTAGCTTTGAAGAATATGAGAGAGTTTGATCCTTGTCCATCTCGAGAAAAGTGTTGTCAGGGACTGTGAACAGAAACACATTCCCTGCAACGATAATTTTGTCTTGAATCGGATTTTGCACAACTGGTTTCCTATTGACCAGAAGAAGGAAGGATGTGTATTCCACATCCATTGAATCACTTGCTCCTAACCGTATGCTTATGGTACCGAAGCTTCCTTCAGAGGGACGACCAACAAAAGTTCTTGTCACCGCATCAAAAATAATCCATTCCGGTAAAACTAGATCGCCAACTACATCTGCAGAATAAGAAATACTATGACCCTCCGGATCTATGACCGTATCATTGGGAATGACAAAATGCCATGTATCCCCCACTGAAACATATTGCAAACCGATAGGCTTCGCGACAACAGGTCGCCTATTCACCAACAGAATAAAATCCAGAGAAACAGTTGCCATGGAATCAGATGCAGTAACGCGAATTGTCAATAGACGAGCATCTGACTGAGATGGTGCTCCATAAAAGTGATCACTCGAAAAGGTCATCCATGAAGGAAGTAATGATCCGTCACTCAAGGTTGCAGAATAGAAGAGAGTGTCATTATCTGCATCTGCAAAAGTCAGAGATGGTAGTTCAAAGTGAAGAGGTTGTCCCACATTGACCCATTGAGCCGGGATAGAATTCATGATGGTAGGAACTCTGTTAACTCGGATGAAAAGTGTGGTTGACACAGCAGCCAACCCGTCAGTACATAGGATTTGAAGAGATAGCACACCCGCATTCGAGGCTGAGGGGAATCCTAGTAATGAATTAGAAGCAGGATTAAAAGACAGCCAGGGAGGTAAAAGACTTCCGTCTGCTTGCTTTGCACTTAACATGAGTTGCTGGTTATCCTCATCACTAAATGTGTTTGATGGTATAGAAAAGAAGTAGGGGGAACCAATGTTTGCATAAGAATCAGTAAGTGGATTTGATACGACAGGCCTGCGGTTCACATAGAGAGAAAATGTGGCTTGAGCTGTAGAGAAACCATCATGAGCAATAACTCGAACTACTAGCTCTCCGTAATCTGTTGCTTCGGGGGTACCGTGGAAAGTGACTGTTGCTTTGTCAAAAAAAAGCCACGAGGGAAGAGGTGCACCTGAGTTGGTTGTCGCCGAATAAGTCAACTCATCCGAGTCAGCATCATTAAATGTTTTGTTGTCCATTCTGTACAGGAAGACACTGCCTATTGTTACAGTTTGGGTCGGGATAGGTTTGTACACATCAGGTGCTCGGTTAACATAGAGTTGGAAGTCAGTGTGAGTTGTACCCTTTCCATCAGAAGCACTTAATCTTACTAGTATTATGCCATAATCGTTTTGGGAAGGAGTGCCAGTAAAAAATAGATTGCTTTGATAAAATTTCAACCAAGAAGGCAGCACCGAACCATCTTTCTGAGCAGCTGTGACAACAATGGAATCTCCATCTTCGTCTGAGTACATTCCCGAAGGAATAAGCAAGGAGAATGTATAGCCAATCGTCACAACCTGATTATAAATTGGATAGTTTTGGGTGGGCTTTCTGTTCACCAAGATACTCACATACGTGGCAACGCTTGCCATACTATCTGAGGCTGTTATCTTCAGTAAAATCGAACCAAAGTTAGAAGTACTTGGAGTTCCATTCAAGGTGTTATTGGAAGGAAGGAAATTCATCCATGAAGGCAAAGTCCCGGAAGGACTCAAAGTAGCTGTCAAACTGAGAATATTTCCATCAGGATCCCAGAATGTATTGAATGGAATTTGAAAATTCATAAATTCTGCTGCATTCACAATTTGATTTTGAATAGAATTAGAAACTTGAGGAGCTCGGTTCACTGTCAGATTGAAATCACAATAGTTACTCGAATAGCCATCAAACGCTATCAACCGAACAGTATGATTAGCTACATTAGCCAAGATAGGAACACCACTGTAGGTAACTGTACTTTCTGTAAATCCAATCCAATTTGGTATGGAAGATCCATTAGAGAGAGTTGTAGAGTAGGTCAGAGAGTTTCCATCCGGCGACCAAAATGTGTTCGATGAGACTGCATACAAGAGAGAATATCCGATGGTGACAAAAGCATTTGCAATAGAGTTTAGAACAATCGGTCTTCTGTTGATGTATATCTCAAATGAAGTATAGCTAATCGAGTGACTATCATTGGCAATCAATTTTACCATCAATCTACCCGCATCAGAATATTTAGGTGCTCCAAAGTAACTCATATTGGCGGGGGAAAAAGAGAGCCAAGGGGGTAACGAGGACCCATTTGTCAGGGTAGAGCTATATGTCAAAATATTTGAATCAGCGTCGCTAAATGTGTTGTTCGGAACTGAATACAAGAATTCATGATCTACTGTTACAACAGTATTCGGTACGGATTTGTCTGTGGAAGGGCGTCGGTTAACCAATATATTGAAATCTGTGAAGACGCTCGCCATTGAATCTGTACACGTGACCCTTATTGTTACTATTCCAGCAAAAACCATTGTCGGAGAACCTGAGAATGTGTTTGTCGAACTGTTGAATGATAACCATGCTGGTAATGGGGTTGAAGGTTTGGTTAATGCAGATATAAACAATCCATCTCCATCAGGATCTGAAAATGTCTCAAGTGGAATTATAAACGAGAGTGGATCCACTTCTACTGTCACCACTTGCTGTGGAATCATCTTCTCTACAACGGGATATCTATTTACCCTCACTAAAAAATATGTGGTTGTTGTGGACATCGAATCGTTGGCAGTGAGGGATATGTTGTACAAACCGGCATAGCTATCTATGGGGCTAGCACGATAAATCAAGGTTGTTGGATCAAACGATAACCAGGAAGGTAGAGAAGAACCATTAGCTAACCTTGAGCCATACTTGAGTTCGTTTTCGTCATCATCTACAAATGTACTGGCTGATACTTGATATGAAAACAAAGCTCCTGAGTTCATATATGTATTAGCAACATATGTAACAAGACGCGGTCTCCTGTTCACAACCAATGTAAAATCGGATACTCCCGTGGAAACTCCATCACTAGCAGTGAGTCGAATGGTCAAGATTCCAGCATTTGAATCCAGTGATGCCGTTCCAAAAAAGTGAGTCCCGTTGAACACTAACCAATCAGGGAGGTTGGACCCAGATGAAACAGTTGCAGTTATAGTGAGAAGGTCTCCATCCTTATCAAGGAAAGTGCTCTCTGGTACCAAGAACGAGTAAAAATTGGGAATAGTGACGAACATAGAGGAGATTGACTTTTGTTCAACAGGCATTCGGTTAACACGAAAACCGACAGATGTAGTGACATTAGAATCCAAATCTAGGGCAGAGAGTAGCACAGTGAAATTTTGTAAGTCTGAAGACTGTGGCGTCCCTGAGAAAGTTCTGGTCATGGCGTTAAAACTCAGCCAAGCAGGTAGTGCTGAAACAAAGAAACTCAACTCATCGCCATCATCATCAACAAACGTATTCATGGGGAATGTGTAGGTGTAAGGAAGAGATATCGTTGGCCTCTGAAGTGGAATAGGAACTGTCAAG
This sequence comes from Tetramitus jugosus, assembly GCA_937625935.1. Classification (NCBI taxonomy): domain Eukaryota; phylum Heterolobosea; class Eutetramitea; order Acrasida; family Vahlkampfiidae; genus Tetramitus; species Tetramitus jugosus. Next base: position 86,006 of record OW569388.1, on the reverse strand, counting down.
CGAGGTCTTCTGTTAACAAGCAGCGAAAAGTCCAGATTTGTTGTTGTTTTCTTGTCTGAGGTAGTTATCCGAACAATCATTGTGCCATAGTCACCTATTCCTGGAGATCCCGATAATAATCCGATTGGATCGCTGCTGTATGTCAACCACGAAGGAAGGGAAGCTCCCGTGTTGAGCTTTATCGAAGTGAATAGGCTATCGAGGTCTTGATCATCAAAGAGATCAGAAGTCAAAACCCCAATAGATATGCTATTACCAATCGTGATAACTTTTGACGAAATTGGGCTCTTTACAATTGGAGGTCTGTTGATGAGGATGTCAAATTCGGTAAAATTGCTCAAGAAAGTATCAGTGGCCGTAACTCGAAGAGTAATTGTTCCAGCTGCACTCCATGGTGGTGAGCCAGAAACAACATTGTTGACCGTGTCAAATGATAACCATGATGGCAAACCTGTTGAGGGAGATATTGCTGCAGACAAATACAATGTATGTAAATCCAAACTGTAAAATGTATCTGATGGAATCTTGTAGTTTAGGGGACTTCGGTCAATAGAAACGATTTGATTTGGAATCGTCATATTCACTTTCGGATACCTGTCAACTGCGAGTCGAAACACAGCTGTTCCTGTGGACTTCGAATCATCAGCAGTAACCTTGATAAAAGTGTTTCCAGGTCCAGGTGGGTTTGGACCACTGAATACCAACGTAATTGGATTAAATGATATCCAACCAGGCAGAGTATTACCATCAGAGAGGGTGGCTCTGTAGGTCATCTTATCTCCGTCAGGGTCTAAGAATGTGTTTGAGGCCATGTCAAAATGCCAACTGTCTCCCCAAATAATCCATTGACTTGGAATAGTGTTCACATACATTGGGGATCTATTTACATCGATGACAAACTCTGTAAAAATTGAACCCATTCCATCGGTTGCTGTAATCCTAATCGTTTTCAAACCTGCGTCTTCAGGAACTGGTAGTCCTGATAGCTCTCTCGTTGTCGTATTAAAAGATAACCAACTCGGGAGGGGAGTATTCGGAGATTGAGTGGCTGATAGAACGAGAGTATCACCGTCAGGATCTGAAAAGATGTTCGAGGGCACCAGATAAGAATATGAGTAGAAGGTGTTTGCGTGATCGTTGGGAATGGTTCTTTGAACAATAGGGATCCGATTTACCCTCAAGTTAAAGTCATGAGTCACGGTCGACATGCCATCGCTACATGCAATGCGAATCGGTATCGTTCCATAATCAGTGGTGGAGGGAGTTCCAGAAAAGGTTTTTGAAGAATAGGAAAGCCACGAGGGTAACATCGAGCCATCGACCTTCGTCACCGTGTAAGTTAAACTATCTCCGTCTGCATCTGTAAAAGTCCCATCTGGAAACCTATATGAGTAGGAAGAACCTAGATTCACATATTGACCAGTGATCGGGACAGATACAACCGGTTTTCTATTGACCTTGACCGTGAAGTCATCATACACAGTTGTGTAACCATCATTACAAGTAATTCTGACTATTATCGTTCCTGCATCGGTCTCTGAAGGAGTTCCCGAGAACCTCTTGGAAGTTGTGCCAATGAATGACAACCAAGAAGGTAGAGCAGCTCCACTAGATAATTTGGCCGTTCTTGTTAAAGTTTGTCCATCTGGATCAGTAAATTGGCCATCTGGTACGATCAGATTCAACAAGTCTCCATTTGAAACAATAACATCAGACACTGGATTGGTCAATAAGGGAGGTCTGTTGACAACCAATGTGAAATCTCCATACACCCAACCATATCCATCTGTACAATTCACTCGAATTACATAATTTCCATAATTTGTTGTTGCTGCATTGAAATTAAATATCCTTGTACTTGGATTGAAAGTAATCCATGATGGTAGAGATGATAGATCCTGCATAGTAGCACTGAACGAAAGAGTCCCAGTTGTATCTGGATTTGTGAATGACGAAGAAGGTAGAGTAAAGCTCTTTGAAATTCCAGTGGTACAAACTTGATTTGCAATTGAATTGAACACTGGAACCATGTTCACAGTTAACTGGAATGAAGTCGACACTGAAGATGAAAGGTATCCATCCGTGACGGTGACGGTGATTGTCGAAGTACCCACATAACTACTTGTAGGAGTGCAACTAAATGTTCTGGATGCAGCATCGAATGATAAGTAGCCGGGAAGGGAAGATGTTGAGTATGTTAATACATCATTATCGGGATCTACAAACGTAGTTATAGGAATAGTGAATGACCACTGTTGATCTACGTTCACTACCATATTCCCGATACTGGTTACTGTTGGTTTTCTATTCACAGTTGTCTTCCAGTCTATATCTGCATTCTCTGTACCATCATTTGCTCGTAATCTTTGATAAACCACACCATAGTCACTTGCTCCGGGTGTTCCTGTTATCGTTCGAGCTCCGCTATTTAAACTTAACCACCCAGGAGCAGATGCTCCACTTTGTTGGATCAATGTGATGACGAAATCATCAAAATCCTTGTCTACGAAAGTATTGTAAGTTCGAGAGTAAGTACCAATGGTAATAGTTACAGAATCGTCTGTGAAAAGAGTGGTAGTGGTTGGGAGGTAGTTGTACTTTCTAGTGTTGGGATCTGATGATTCTGAACTTGTAGTTCGGCCTCGATACCCGATAGGACCTCCTGATTTGCTATTGGCTATGGATTGAACCCCTACTCCATCATTTAGCTTCCAATATGAAATCAAATTGAGTTCACTTCCTTTCAACTCTAGTAACCTATTGGTCGAAATATCGGTAGATGTTCTTCCAACGCTCCATATTCTAATATCATCGAGAAGACCGTCGAAGAATGAGGAGTAAGGAGACGTTCCCGTTGCTCCGAGTAATAAGTTTCCAGAAATGTTCCCAAATGATACAGAGCTTGATCCCGCTCCTGACTGAACTCCATCTATATAAAATGCCCATGATGAAGAAGATTTGCTAAATGCAACATGGCACCAAGTGTTGAGTGACAAGGAAGCAGAAGAAGTAAAACCGAATCCCGAAGCCGTTGTAAATACCAGCTTCCCGCTACTATCTAGAGCAAGAATTGGAGAACCTACTGAATCCTTTCCAATGATACTACTAGAGAACCTTCGTGCATGGATCCAAACTTCAATACTCCATTCAGTACGACCAGAGAGTAAATTCAATCCATTGGTAATTATATCTACTTGATTATTTGATGAAACAAAATCGTGAGTCCAATAAAATGCACATCGAGTATAGTAATTAGGACAGACCACCTTCAGGGTGAATGTATTTGAAATCCAAGCAGAGTAGTTGTCTGTCGCTCTCACATCAATCGACCACTCCCCACCATCGTCGCTCTTTGGTGCTCCAGAAAAGGTTCGAGTTGATGGATTGAACGAGAGCCACGAGGGAAGAACACTCTTACTCGTCTCGTATGCTTGGAATGTTAGAACTTGTCCCAAATCACTGTCTACAAATGTTCCCGCAGGAACGATGAATGAGAAAATGCTTCCGACGTAAGCTGTTTGATCTGGTATCGGTACAACTACTCTGGGTACCCTATTTACCGTCAACTGAAACCATCCCAATGTTACCCCTATCTTGTCAGAACATTGAATGGTCAAATTGTATGTTCCTGCATCGAGATTTGTTGCCATACCCATGAGGGTTTGAGAAGAGCCGCCATCCGAATAATCAAGAAAACCAGGAAGAGCTGTTCCATCTGATTGGATACATGAATAGTACAATGTATCTCCATCTGGATCAGAGAATCTGACTGGTGATAGCTCTGGAATTTGTAAAAAGAAAGAAATTGGTGATCCATCATCTGGCACAGACCAGACATAGCTACTCATTGTGCTCTGAAGAATAGGATTCTTGTTAGTCCTTACTGGATCATATGACTCTACAGACAAGGTCCTGCCCAAGTATCCTGGTATACTTGACGTTAGGGTCTGGGAATCAACAAGTGTTTGTCCAGTAGGTTCATCCAGTTTTAAGTAGCAAATTAGACCACTCTCAGTGTCTGGAATGGTACTATCCTTCCTTGAACTAATTTCACTCTGTGTTCTAACTTTTGAAAAGAATCGAATTTCATCAATCTCACCTGCATAGCAATTGGAATAGGTACTTCCTGATGCCAAGCAACCAATAACGATATCCACCCCAGCATTGACTCTTTCGGTAAGAGATGAATAGGATCCAACGCTGATACCATTGACATACAGAGTCAACACATTTGTGAACGATCTTGTACAAGCGATGTGTGTCCATGTGTTTGCAGATATAGTTACACTTGATGTGACCTTCCATGCTGTTGGGTTGTATGGATCGGAACAGACTACTTTGCTTGATGAAAGGCTCAATACACTCGTCCCATCCTTCAAGGATAGTATGACACTACTGGAGAGAGAAGCACTTGATGGCTTGATCCACATCTCAGTTGTGTATTGATAACGTGTGTCGTAGATGCTAGATCCTCCTGAAATCGTCAGTACTTGACTACTTGATGCAGTGAAGCTCAAGGTGTTTAAGAACACTGGCTTTGACCATTGGGCGTTCACCACCATTGAAATTCCCTTCTTATGTCCATCGTTGAACAAGGAGAGGCACAACAAGAGCAGTAAGAGTTTAAACATTGTGTAGACACCACTGTGTTTGTGTGCAATCATCATCATCATAACACAACTACAAGGATCTTGTTCTTGTTCGATTCTTCGCTGTGTCCTTAGAGTTGATAAGAATTTCTAACACAACAAGCTCTTCCTCAAAAATAGGAATTTTGGATTGTTTGAATCATCCGAAGTACTGTAGTCGACGACGATGCCGGAAAATGAGAAAATGTGGTCCATTCGTTCAATTGCCCCGAAAAGGGACTGACAATGATTATTGAAAGGGGTTTGTGTGCTCGCACCTCAATCGTGTGAGACAGTTGTTTTGATTACAAAATATGAATTACAAAGAGAATTGAACCAATGCCTCCAATCCAGCAAGCCCAACTTGTCTCTCTCTGGCATTCTTCACCTCTGGATCAATAAATTCGTTGCTCTTTCTCTGAGCAAGAACAATCTCAGCTGCTGTGGCGGCAATGGAACCACGCGAGCACTCTGCCATATCAAACAAATGGAAAGTCTCCATCTCCAGTGAACAGACCTTGTACTGACTCAACAAGTAATCAATCAGTGTTTCGTTCGAGTCAACAAACAAATCAGAGGTTCTTCCCTGAGAGCTATAAAAGGAGTCACCAGTGGCATCCATGCCAACAGCAACAGCACTCTTATCACCAATGATTCTCTCCAGATTGTCTCTCAAGAGATTGGTCAATGTTTCATTGCTTGGACAAGGCAGGCTCACACGGTACGCTTGGTCTACGGTTGGCGCGCCATTCGCGGAAAGATTGCGGAAAGCATCGGGGTTTCTTGAAATGAGAACGGCTTCATTGTTTACAACGACAGTGCCCAATCCAATGTCAACTTGAGGGGAGCCACAGGTGCCCAAACGGATCATGGCAAGCTTTTCATTTGGCCCAAACAAGTGCCTAATTTCACGAATGGAAAAATCAATCATGGCAGTACCCATGCCTGTACCAATGATGGACACATCCTGACCCTTGAATTTACCAGTAATTGTCAAGAAGCTTTTTTGTTGTCGCACAGAAGAATACAAAAAAATGTGCATGTCGTAACGACAAACAACAGAGAAAAAAATCACACAAAGTCAGCAAAAATGTCACCAACAAAAAATATTCACAACCACACAAAAACAAACCACACAAAGTGAAGCCATAGGTACGGAAAAAAAGCTGCAGTGCTGTGACTAAAGGTACGTACCCTCTGTGAGACAATAGTGAAAAGTATCCCTTCTCCAAGTACAAATCAGCATAAAGCTTTGCTCTTGCCAAATCACCAACAAGAATCAACTTATTGGCAACTTCACCTGCTTTGATATCCAAGTGATACACTCGTCCATCAGCAGTCATTGGAAAATTAGCATTGCTAAACTTGACCTTTGATTGCACTTCTTCTTGTTGTTGTTGATGATTAGTTGGATTTGTCATTTATGTATGTGTTTTGTTGTTGGTATTGGGTATGGTGGTATCGATAATTGTTATCTATTAAAAAAAACTGAAAACAAATGAAAAAGTGTACACGCGTGTTTTTTGGTTTGTTTTTTTGCCACATTTTTTGTGGTGCTGTTTCACAGAGCTTCCAGCATGACAAGTTCTTCCAAGAGAAATTTTTTGCGCAATCTGAAGTTACAGTGCGTGTTGTCCCTATTTTATTCTCGAGACAGAGATCTGACATATTCATTGAGTGTAATTCTGTGTTTGTCACCCAACGACACTGATCATAAAAAAATTGTAAGTTTGTAAAGTTGTCGATTTTGATTTTGGAAACGAAAATAACTGCTATACACATACCATAGATATCACCTTGATTGGAAAGGTCAACCTTAATCTTGTTACTTGCGCAATAGGTGGAAGCAATAGTGTGTTCCTTCCTTCTTGATTTTGCATCCTCTTTGTTGCTGAGAATGAGGAGTGCTTCGCTTTCCATTTTCTCCATTTCTTTTTCGAGTAGTGATATCTGGTTCTTGGAGCGATCGTTCTCTCTCTCTGCATCTGTAAGTCTCTTTTGAATGTGAGAATTCTCGGAACGCAGTTGCATGTTCTCCTTCTTCAGAGCATCGTGATCCTTCTTCAATTTTAGATGGGCATCTCCCATGCTTTGAAGTTCTTCTGTTAATCGAGTATTCTGTCTCTTCAACTCACTGGTTATCTCTGCATCAATCTAGTAATTGATCCAAAAATCGTTTGGGTTCTCGATTCATATCTTTGTCTGCTGCATCATGGACTCTGGAGGGTGAGCGACATTCCTGGCTTGTTCTGATACGAGATCCCCTGCCCTTTGTCGGAGATCTACTCTCTGAAGAATGGCGTGGGGATTCTGGTCTACTTGACTTGATAATGATCGAACTTTCAGTCCTCTCAGGGCTTTCCTTTCTCTTTTCCTCAATCTTATTGATTGCATTTCCTTCCTCTTCCTTCTCTTCACCGACTATGATTTGTTTCTGGAGTTGTTTTCTTTTCGAGTGGCGGTATTGTTGAAGTCTCTCGTCAATCTTTTTCTGAGTAGGAGCAGATATTTCAAGAAGTGGTACTTTATCCCTTTTCTCGACATGAATTTTGTTATGATCGCTGTTCAGATCCGAATGTTTGGCAGGTTCGCTTTTTCTTTGTTCTCTCTGAAGTCTAACTTCTGCCAGCTTGGTGAAAAGAGCAGTTCTCGAATCTTGGTTTGGCGATACTCTTCTTAGCTGTTGGTTAGTAGTGTCAGTCCGAGGGGAGACGATCGTGGATGAATGAGAGCTAACCCGAAGTTCAACTTCCTTCATTTCCTGAGTTAGAGAGTCATACCTCTCCTTATTCCGGTACAGCAAATTGTTTACTCGTTCATTTCTGTTGTTCGCCTCTTTGAGTAAAGCAGTTTGCATTTGCAATCTGGCATCTTTCTGCGCCCTCTCTTCTTCTTCGTCTTGTTTTAATTTCAACTCTCGTAGTTCGCTCGTTACATTCAATGGAGATACACTCGATTTGGGAATTTGAAATCTTTCTTCCAACTCGGTATCCAAGTTTCTCAACTCTAACTTCAATCTTGCAGTTTCTTCTTCGACAGATTGAGAATCGATTCTTGATTTTCTTTCATTACTGGTCGCTCTCATCTTCATTTGTTGATATCGAAGAGGCACATCACCTCTATGAGTCGCAGGGTATATTCTATCTCCTGGCGAGTTACGTTTTCGGTTCAGAGTTGGTGAATCCTTTTTTGATACATCTGCCAGCGTCAAAGAGCTTGGTAAAGTTCTTTTCGTTCGTTTACTCACTCTATTTTTCTCCAGTTCCTCACTCTGTTTCATCTTGTTTAAAATAGTGGAAACTGAGTGGAGAGTTTCTTTAGTAATCTCTTCCACACGATTATGATTGGACTTGGACGACGATTGAAGATTCATGGTAGTTGTCGTTGAGGGAGATTTGCTCTTTGTACTCAAAGTGGCTGATACTTTGTTACTTTGAACAGAGATCGGCGAGTTGTTGTGAATACTATTGTTGGATTGAAAGGGAGCCCTGATGGGGGAGTAGTGTTTTTGTAAAATGTCGAGATAGATGCTAGTACTTCCACTGCTACCTGTAGAGTTCACACTCGTGTTAGTGCTGCTGTTATTTCCATTGATCATCGCTCCTTGATTGAGCGTACGACTGCCACCAATGTGTTGACTCTCAAGAGTGAAGTGGGGGTGGGTGGAAGATAAAATGGTATCAAAGTTGGCAATTGGAGGTACTTTGGAACGAGAATTCATTTTGCGAGATCAATATATTCTTCTCCTACTGGAGATAAAACTTCACTCCCCTGTTCCATTCACACAATTGAAATCGTAGTAACAACCGCCAAGATTGTCCGCCGATCGGAAATTTTCAGCTCCGCCTTACAACACAAATTTTCTTCTTCGTGGCGAGTGTGATTTTTGATCCAAGCACACAGCAAACAAAAAGCTTTTTTTTGTATCCACACGAAATCATCATTATCATCACGACAACAATGACTGTTCCACAACCAACAATCCACGATCATGTGGACACCAACACCACAACACCTGTATCATTCTCCATTTTACCACTCATTATGAGACTTCGATCGATTCATGGTGGTGATAGCACACTCGCATCATCATCTACATCATTCTCATCATCATCACACAGCAACAACATGGAACATTCATCCACATCCACCACCACCACCTCCTCACAAGTCTCTCTCATGGACTACAAACGCTACCGTTCCTATCTCATTCGCCGACTCTCAAAACTCCGATCCAAAACCGATTCCAAGCATGGAAAAGGCACAAAATATCACTCGATTGATCTGGAGCAAAAGATGAAGAAACCATTGAATGAATGGAAATTTCAACCTCAATTGACTCACTTTCTAGAGTTGATTTTGTTGACATCGGAGAAAAATTGGGCTCAAGCCAATGAGTTGCGCATGGAGAATGTTCAATTGAATGACAGTAGAGTTCGGTTTCACATGATTCGTCGTCTCAAAAAATCATTTGCATGTGCTCAACAATTGAACAAGATTATGAATGAATTGTCTACTCAACAACAACAACAGAATAATAGTACTAGTGAAAATAATGTATTGTTTCCATCATTTGTTCATCAACCATTGAATCATGTGCATGTACTATTGTTGGAGAGTCAAATCTATTTGAATGATTTGTTGGCACAGATTGAATTGGAATTGGAATCATTTGAAGAAGCACTCAAAAACTTGATTCAATTGAAGGCACTCTTGTTCCAACAGTGGTGGAAACAAATTCAACAGATAACAACGAGTGGTGATGGTGATCGAATGATTCAATTGTACTTGAATCGCAAGAGAGAAGAATTGGACACTGGTATTCGTTTCTGTAGCTACAATCTGGGTGTTTCAGTTGTTGGTGATGAATCATCATTTGATCTCAACAATCAAACCACTACTGTTGCTGCTCCAGTGAATGTTACTACTGCTACTACTGCTGCTGCTACTGGTGGTGGTGGTGGTAAAAATGAACAAATTGTCATCAATGATAAAACAGTCCTCTCTGTTCATTCATTGCCAAAGATGAGCAATCTGTTGATCAAGATTTATGACTTGGAGGCACAAATTGTTGAAATTACAAGTGGAAGCAGCTTTGAATCACGTCACATGAGAGTGTTTGATCAGTTGGTGTTTGCTTACATGGAGGCTGAAAAGTTGATTCAGAGAGAATTGGTCAACAATAGCACCACCACTACTACTACGACTACAAGTGACAACAAGACTCAACAATTGTCAGTCAATGAACTGAAAATGATTGCCACATGGATCTCCAAAAAGTTGGTTGCCGTGTTTGTCAAGAGAAATGTTTGGAATGTGAGAAATGTTTTGGGTGAAAAGCAGTCACAATTCGTGGAGAACAAGTCATTGGTCAGACCATATGACATTGTCAAGATTTTGGACTCTACACTGCACAGAATGAAGGACTCTACAGAGTTTGCTGCTGCATCGCCCTATGCACTTCACTACATGCAAACATTGCGTGTCTTGTTCCTTTCACTGGCCTACTACAGGAGATCAAAGGAAGCCGAGTGTCAATTGTTGGCTCTCAGAGGTCAACAAATGCTCTCTGATCTGCAATCCATGACCAACAAGGACTCTGAGTCATTGTGCCTCCATTTGTTGCCAAAGGTTGAAACCATTGAGAGTGAACTGAGAAAGTTGAATGTGCTTGTGAGAGCACAGTACGCACAGAGAGCACTCAATCTCAGTGCTTCTCTGGAGGTGCCAGAAGACAGAGAAGAAGCCGAGGATGCATCATCCAAGCTCCGTGTCACTCAATTCCCACCTGCTTTCGAGAGCATTGCATGCAAGCCAACCTTCTTTGATATTGCTGGCAGTGGAGTGGAGTATCCAGAAGTGGAATTGCCTGCCAAGACTGCAGCAACCACTACCACTACTACAGGTTCACCAGCAGCAGAGGAAGAACCAAAGAAGAAGGGATGGTTCGGTCTGTGGTAAACCACACCAACGGCCTCTCTGGTATTCTCTTATGTAACATCTCCTCAAACAATGACAATCAAATAAAATTAATCATATATATAAATCCTATTTAATTATTGTTGTGGAGTCACTACCTTCAAGTACTCTCCACTGGCACTGGACGACAGAGGATTGTTATCCTCGGTTGCTTTGTCTGTGGTTTCTGTGGGTGTGGTCGAGCTCTGCACTTGGACATCTTCTTGTGCCTGAGTGTCATCTGTCACGTTCTCCTGATCTCCTGTTGCTTGTTCGAGTTGCTGTAACTCTGCTTCCAAATCTTCCGCTGCCTTCTTCCTCTCCTCTCGCTTCTTGGCATAGGCAACCATGAGCACACCAGAGGTGATCAGAATTGCTCCAATGGACACGAGCCATGTTGTCGTTTGACCCAGGAAGACAAAGAGATACACGGTGGAAATGATTGGATTGGCGCAGTTGTACACTGAAAGAAGAGTAGGAGAACCGATTCGAGCGGCGTAGGCACCTAGTGAGAAACTTCCTGTTCCAATGACCAATCCTGCATACAATAAGCCGATCCATGCAATGAGTGGAACAGTTCTGGGATCAAACGAAGTCAAACCAAAACATAGACCTACGATGAATAGGAACACCATAGCAACGAGCGATGTCCATGCAGTCAGTGTCATTGGTGGAATCTTTCGATCGAGCAACGACTTTTGGAAAACGAGATTGAGAGATGATCCCAGTGAGTTCACAATGCACAGAGACACACCAATCACTGTTTTGAGGCTGCTCCAAGTGTCTGCCGAGATGAAGATGATTGGCATTTGACTGTTTGTTGACAGAATGGAAGCTGTCATTGTGCTTGACGATGACATGGCAGCAATGATGGCACTGGTAGATTCCTTTGAAGGAGTCACATTACTGCTGTCCTTGACCATGGCACTAATGACCAGCATGGTAATGGATCCAATCACAGCCAGAAACACACCGACAAACTTGAGAATTGATTTTCCCTCTCGTTTCAACAACACAGAAATGAGACAAGTAAACACTGTTTGACTCGGTGATACAATGGCCACAATGGTCGGTGAGATCAGTGACAGAGCGACAATATAAGTCAAAATGTTCATTCCAACAATCATACCGAGTCCAGTGAGCCATAGTGCATCTCTCTTATTGTTTGGTATCCTTGGTTTCAAATATCGCTGCCATATTCCCTTTCTTTGTTGTATTGAGGTTTGTTGTTCAGCTGATTCAACTACGGAGTTTTGTTCTCCGCCATTGTTCTCCTCCGCTCCTTCACTGCAAAATCCTTGATTGTTCCGGTCAACCAAAATCGCAAGAGGAGCAATGGTCAGAGCAATGATAATGGTACGAAGGGCAGCAAACACCAATGGATTCATCTGACTCAAGCTCTTGACTGCCAGCACTTGAAAACCACCAAACAATTGACCGTTGAGCAACAAAAGAAAATGAACAAAGAACCAGGAGCGATGAAAATGGAGAATAAAGTGTGCCAGGCGAGAAACATGGGATATCCTTTCTCCATGACTGTCATCACCATCAGCATGTTGTTGTTCTTGTTGTTCTTGTTTGTTTTCATCTTGATCCTTGAGCAATACCAGGCCATCATCTTCTTCATCTTCCACGTTATTATTATTGTTCTGATTATGAATATCGTCCATCTGATCTTTTGCTTGCAATAGTGGTGGTGGAGGTTCATGCTCTGCAGATGTTATCATCATTGTAGTTGTCATCCTTTCCTTTTTGGGTTAGGGTTAGTTGTTAGTGGAACAGAATGGATTTGTGGTGGTTGTGGGTGTTGAGTGTTGTGGCCCGCAACAACTGTTTTCTTTCGGTGTTGTTTCAGATTGCAGTGGCAGACTGACCAGAGATTCAAAATGTCATCACTCCTCGAAAGCGATAGAATCCAGTTGGTTCGCTCTCGCGCAAATCTCCTTTTTCCATTTCTCCACAACAACAACTACGATGATCACCAACCAGCAGTTGAGATCATGGGATGATTACAGATTGTACGCGCACACCACCATGAATGTTTGATGATTAATCCAAAGGAAAGAGATGCGCTTATAAAAAAAGTATTTTATTGTAAACGTGCTTGAATCCACTGTGCAATCTTGTTCACTGCATGCCACGTTGTGTACTCATTAATCAACGCATGATAACTCTCTTCATACACTAGGAATTCCTTGTCCACATGACTGTTTGACTCCCATAGCTTATAACTGCCTTGAATATCAACTGTTGTGTCCTGTTGTCCATGCATCAACAACATGGGCATATTCACCAATTTCAAATGCTTGTCCAAGTACAGTGACATGTCCAATATTTGTGTCATGAGAGCCAATGGCAGAGGAGCAACTGTACTCGCATGTTCATCATAGTATTGTGCAAATCGACGTATGCGAGAGTGAGTGAATGGATCATGGGGCAATGGTTTCATTTGAGGAGCAATACGGTTCATGAGTCGAAGTGCACCAATGACTAGTGTGTTGGGTTTGTTGGGTATGGTGATGGCAGGTGCAGATACAATCATTCCCTTGATTCTATTCTTTAACATTTCATTATCAGTGTTATCAGTGTTATGAGTGTTATCAGTGTTACTAGTGTTATCAGTGTTATGAGTGTTACTGTGATGCATGAGATTGTGATGCAAGAGAGTGGAGAGAACAGTGGCACCTCCCATGGATTCACCCCATAGAAACACTGGTGGTGGTGGTAGTTGTGGTGGTTGTGTTGATACGGTTGATGACTGTGATGATGATTCAAGTTTCAATATTTGATTCATGAAATAAATGATACATTGATCAAAATGCCTATAGTCACGCACTAGACAATCAGGTGGTGGAGTTACATCACTACTATTACTACTACTACTATTGTTATTGTTATTATTGTTATTATTGTGTTGTTGTTTCTTGTGGTGATCAATATATCGTGATTTTCCATGACACAATTGATCCATGATATAAATGTGATATTGATTTTGAGTCATGAGATGATTGGCCAATGGAGCAATGAATTCACTGAGACTACCTGCACCATGAAACAAGAAAATGATGGCTTTTGGTGATTCTACTAATGTTGTATTCGAATCATTTGATGATGATGATGATGATGATGATGATGATATTGGTTTACACTTGTATTGTCTATAAAAAAGTTGTATACTCGTGTGTTTCATTGTGGTGCATGATGACCAGTGATCAATTGGTATGGTCATGTAATTTTCTTCATAGTCAAATGTTGTTGTTGTTGATGTTGTTGATGATGAAGTTGATTCATTGTTGGTTGTTGATGATTTTTGGAATTGAAGATTGGAAAAGAGGTAGTCTTCTGCATATTGTTTCTCATGTTCTTCAAAGTCTGGAATGTGTTGTATCTGTTGTGTTGTCATTGTTGTGATATGGTGTGTTGTTGAGAGTTGTTGGAGTGTTTGTTGTTGTTGTTGTTTTTTTTGATCAGACAGCACAAGAGTTGTGGATGTTCTGCAAGTTCTCTCGTCGAATGGAATCTTCCGTTTGGTTTCCCTTCCCAATAGCCAATAATATTCCTTCAATGGGCTCTAAAAGCGAACCTCCAATAGATTTCTCACGTATCCAGAATAAGGATCCTTGAGAAGGATGCATAGTCAGTGTGGGTTTTCGTTTTCCCCATGTTGAACTTCAATGGAAAACAGTAGTACAGTTGGCTGTTCCCCGTCCGTTTTCTCCCGCCATCTACGATTTTCTCCCCACAAACATCTTGTGCCCACCATTGGAGCAAAAACAAATACAAAAAGCAAAATAATCACACATAACAAAAAAACTCATTGCAAGATACCTACCCACCCACTCAATGAACAACATTAACATCAACAACAATACAAAAAATAACTTGCACCCATCTACACTCACCACTCTACCAACAAAATCAACAACGACAATAATAACAACAACAGTACCTCATCCTCCTCACCACACTTACCCTACTACTAACACTACTCCAAAAACCAACTCAACCTCTAGTAGTGCACCACCCAAATCCAAAGTTCTTACTCCAACTACTACTACCTCAACAACAGTCACAACAACAACAACAACAGCATCATCAACAGGTAGTCAACTCTTGCTACAGAAAATTCAACAATTGGAGAGAGAACGACTCATTCATGAACACTCACTGAGAAAAATCAGTGAACAAATATCATCCATCTCAGCTACTATACCTCTATTGGAGAGAATGGAAGCTCAGTACAGTCAATCACCTGCTTTTCGTGCTTCTGTTCATTCCCAAAAACCACCTACTCTAGCACAACAACGACAATATCAACAACATCTACTTCAGCAACAATTCTTACAACAACAACAACAAAAACAATTGCGAGCTATGAGTAGTAGTAGTAGTAATGGTAGTAATGGTCACATGAAACATGTTCAACAACAACAACAACAACAGTTGCATCACATGGTCGCATCTACTGCATCATCATCATCATCTTCAACGTCACCACCAACAGCATCTCAACATCATCAACGAGTAAGTTCTACATTCCCAGTATCATCATCATCATCCTCTATGAATAGGTCAAATGGATCAACTGTACAAAGAACAACTTCAACAAGTACACCAACTATACCACCCAATGCTCAACTCTTGTCTCAAGTGATAAACCAACAAAACAAGGCACTACTACTACAACAACAACAACAGAGACGGTCTTCTCAATCTTCTTCTCCAATGACTCCTAATCAAACCAACACTATGAGTAGTACTATGAATACAAACAATACAAACAATGGCAGTACAATGGCAGTGAACCCACCTAGACCTTCACACATGCCTACCAATCAACCATTACAGCAACCACAACATGTTCAATACATGTCCATGCATAATCAAAAACAACAAGTTCAAACACTGCAAAGAGGAGTAGTGATTGATCAACACAAGAATCCAACAAGTATCTTTTCTCACTTGACAACTATTCCAGCTCTAATTGTCAATAATAGCAATAACAACTTGACCAACAAGCAGAATACAACTGATAATAGTAGTAGTAATAGTAGTAATAGTACTCATAGTGGAACCATTATTCATCAAAAGTCAGTCAACCCTACTACTACTCACAACAACAACAACAGCACATCTGGCAATATTGATAATGACATTAAAATTATTCATGATGATGATGAAGATGAAACTGTCGTGGATGACAATGAAGAAACAGAAGTAGAACCAAGTGACATTCAACCGTCAAGTGGTAATTCATCAGATGTGGACAATCGAGTCAATCGAAGATTTAACAGAAGAAAACTATTGAGTCGAAGAACAAGCACTGCAAGCACTCTTGCTCTTTCTAAACCCATTTCTACTGCTTCTATGACTGTGAATGAAGAAGCAAGTAGAGACTTGACAAATGAGATGAATGTGATTGATGCACTGACACCAACATCACTCCCAGAATCTCCACCATCACCATCGTCTCCTCTCGATGTATTTCAGAGTGATATCTCCAAAGAAAACAATGAATGTGCTACCAATGAAAAGTCAAAGAGCGAAAACAAGGATGAAACGGCTCCATCTACGATTGACCAACAAGGCAAAGAGAAGAAGACGACAAAGATTGATCAATCTTCCGTTATGGTTTCTCCTTCCTCTGCTATTGTTTCAATCAATTTGAATGATGATGATAGTAATGATGGTTCTCAATCACATGATGAGAAAGATGAATGTTCACACTCTCAAGAATCTAGTTCTAAAATCAACAACAATAATCAAGATAGTAATAACTTCAATGATCAACATGTTGTGGAGCCGAATGCACCAGTAGATGATGATTATGAAGAAGATGATAATGTGGAGACGGACGATGAACAGGACAAAGATCGTACCTATTCACCCTTGGATTCCGAAGAAGATGAGGACATGGAAAATGAGTTCATCCGAGAAGCAACTCATGGTGCTGATAGTGTTGAGGTTCTGAATCAATACTGTGTGGTCTGCAAAGAAACCAACCGAAATTTCTCCAAGAGGTACTCTACACGAAGGCACGCAGAAAAGTATAAATTGATTTTCGATGGATATGATGGAGAAATTGGTGCAGTGTGTTGCTCCTGTTACAACAAGTTTTACCTCGGTTCCAAGAACTTGAACACAAAGAGAGGCAAGAGGAAGGCCAGTAGCCAGATGGCGAGAACAGCGAAAAAGTCAAGGAGTAGAAAGGATACAAGAAGAATTCTAGATGAAGATAGTGAAGATGAGATTGTAGATCCTTGTTTGATTCAATGGGAAGGAAAGTGGTATGCCGCTCGACAGGATCTTCCAAGACTGTCTGGAGCGAATTCTAACAATGCTGCTCATCCTAGGAAAATAACAAAGTACAAGGAATTGACGGGTACAGACAAGGATCCTTTTATTCTAGTGGATCTGGACGATATTGACCTGGTGCAAAAGCAAAACAAAGATATTACAATCATGAACTTTGTTTTGGACAAGTCAGGTAGAAGGACACTGAAGCTGTACTCTGTCGATTTTGTAAAATTTTTGAAAAAGTACTACACAGAGCCCTAATCCACTAATGACGATAGTTCTCCCTCCTGTACAAATAGTAATTGTAAATATTTACAAATTCAGGGAGTTCTTATAATTTTGATTGCATGAATTGTTGATCGTCCTTTGGCACGAGTAGATCATAATGCTTGAAGCGATCATGATACAGCAGCCACATTTTCTGAGTGTCTTTGCTCATTGATGTTGGTTTCACATTGATCACTGACTCAGTCTTTCCATTCTGTTGAGCGAACACTACCTTGAAATTAATGTTCAAGCTCTGCGCCAGTGCAAGGATACAACTCCAGTCTCCCCACTCTCCCTCTTTTGACATGGACTTCAAGTACGATTCAACTGATTGACCACGATCAAGAAATATCGTATGTTTGAATGCCAGACCATCAATCTCTGTCTCCATATTGTTTCTCATCCACTCAACTGCCTTTTGTCTCACCTTCATGTGCTGATCAGCACTGAAGCCATTGGCACTCGATGATAGTCCAGAAGCAACAGATCGGAACAGGCAGTTGCCATCAGGTTTCGACCTTACAAGTCTAAAATTTTCTGCTTTGAAAGTTTCTTCTTCATCTTCCAACTCCTTCTCCGTGGATTCCTTGAAATCACTCAACTTGTCATCTTTCGAATGAGAAAAGTACGAAAAAAGACCAAGTTGACCTGTCACAATAGGCAATCCAATGATTTTCGTCTTTGTCACTTTGGGGATCAACATTCTGTTCACACGCAACATTCTCGATCTCTTTACTTTTTTCTTGGCTACTTTTTCGTCCATCGACGGACAAAATTATCACTTGCATTTCTCTGTACAACATGGCAGTTCCTTTATCTCACAATCTAACAGATCCTTCCCTTCCAAAGAACACTCTGCAGCGACAACAAGCTTCCCCGTTGTATCCTTACCATGTCTAGCTACTATTTTTATCATACCCGTTTTTTCGCGGAGAAGGGAAGAACTCCGAAAGAAAAATGACGTAAGCAACATGGAATTTTCACCTGATGGGTGGTCTGAGTTACAAGTTTGGAGAAGCAGCACGAAAAGCACAGAAGTTCAAAAATCATAATGCTTTTCGTGTCGTAAAACCAAAAAGCTATCATCAAGAGTGACAAGCATCAATGAAAACGCTGAGAATGATTAGAGATTCGAGTGCACTCGTGTCTCCCTCAGACACCAACTCTAATCACAACAACAACAACCATAGTCATCATCAAAACTTGTTTGATACAATTTATCTCACACCTACAACAACAACCCATGGTTACAAACATGATGATCCAACCAATACTCCGACAATGAAAAGAGAACACGAACAAATGATGATGATGAGAAATGATGATCCGATGAATAATGATCGTAGTGGTGGTCATCATCAGCATCATCATCATAGAATGGATGCTTGGGAACGGAGGCAAATTGCTCAAAAAATCACTCGAAACACCATGTTTTCCTTGTTTGATAAAATGGAACATTCCAATTGGTTTCAAGCACTTCAACGAAAAATCAATAGCAATACAATGTCGAATAACAACAATCGCTATTCATCATCATCATCATCACAACAGTCATCCTATCACAATCCATATGCTGCTTATTCGAGACAGGAACAATTGATAAGATCATTGGTAGATCGATGGCTCCAATTCAAAGATCAATTTGGAAACACTCGGAGAAAAATCGGAGAATTGGCAAGTGTAGGAGGAGCAAAAAGAGAGAGAGAAGAGGGTGATGATCGAGCAGCTGCAAGGGACATTGCAGATCGTATTGATCAATACTTGTTTCGAGAGAAGCGAAGACGAGAGCACAATCAGAGAACGAAGCGAAATGTTTCACTGCCGAATCAAAGTTTTCAACAACAACAGCAGTTACAGTTACAGCAACAGCAACAATCGCAAGGATATTATGGAAACATGAGGAGGTTTGGATTCTGGAAGCGAATTCGGAAATCGTATCAATGGTTCATTAATTGCGTGTTTGAGAGCTTACTATGGGTATTCAAGTTGTTGTTTAGACAGTTTTTGAAGACATAAATATCTATATTGTGTGGTGGTTGTTGTTATACGAGACCTCACAAGAGTAAGATTGTGTGAGATTAGGCATTCCATCCAATTACAATGGACTGACGACATTTGTGTTCTATTGTTGCGAAAGGCAACAACAAGAATCGCAAGAATCGTCACTACGACCAGTGCATTGAAGACGAACAATGCAACTGCAGAACCAACAACGGACTAGTGTACAGTACTGTGGGTACATGTGGAACAAACGTTCACCCTCGCAACAAAAAATTAAACTTTTTAGTACATAAAATTTGCTGACGTTTACAATGTGTGTGATCTTACTCCTCCGTTTTCATCAATAATGACAGACTGTTGGTGGAAATAGGCAACATCTTCGGGATGTTTAGAATGCTCTTCCACATACTCTTCTTCTTCTTGTTCGTCGCCTTCTTCTGCACTGGACGAAGGACCCACAAGTCTCAACAAAGCGGGCAAGAATAGCAGACCATGTGCCGCACCGAGCAACACAATGCCCAAGTACATCCTAAAGTAATAGATTCTGAAAATCTCTGATTGGGCAAAGTTCAAGACAATAACACCAACAAGCTTGGTTACTGTGATACCACTCACAACACTGCTACCCATGTTCACAAGAGCATCTTCTGCTCTCTCCTTGTGTGATCCAGTTGCGGACAAGAAGCTCTTGGTTATGTGGACACAGAACTCGACAGATATGCCAATACTCATCACGAGATTCACGACTGAAAGAGCATTTAGATAGATTCCCCATATTGCCATCAATGCCATCAAATGAATGTTAATCATCATGAGACACACGAGAATATAGATTGAACTGATTGGTGATGTCATGAGAATAAATGTTGTTGCCACAACAGCGCCGCTCGCAATCAGAATATTGGTTGCTGCCACACGAGGCAAATACATGTACTGTGCGAAATAGATGTAATAAACTGAATAAGGGAAAGTACCCTTCAAACCGAGCTCCGAATCCACGAGCGTATCTGATGTGTAGAATGCAGATTTCATCGAATTAATGAAGTCATTCTGTGTGAGCAACGATGTTGTCTGAACCAACATTCTACTGGCAAGGATTGTACTATTGTCATCGGCAATCTTCACGTCTTGTCTGTATCTGAAACCGCATAATGGTGTCAACTGACCAAATATGTGACAACATTCATCCTGGGCCAAAAATTGTCTCAACCAAGGAATAAAGTTCTCTGGTGGAATGGTGTCGCTTTGCAATCCAATGCCACTGCAGGCAGATTGAACCAAGTACTGTCTAAAGTCATCCAACCAAAATGAGACACTTCCCTTTTCGATGTAGGGAGTTCTGGTAATATAATCAAAACTTTGGAACAATTTCTTTTGAACGACTGGATCCGTGTGATCGACTTGAGTACCATTGGTCACAAAGTACACTGGAGGACCGAGGTCCATGTATTCTCTCTGCTTGTGGAAGAATTCCACTTGATAACTCTTTGTGGGCAGTGCTGTTGCCTGATCCAATCCTTGATTCAACTTTGTCGTAGCAAAGATGGACAAGGCAGTGGTGATACCAAAGATAATAATAATGATGATACTCACTGGTAGAGAAACCACAATAGGCGCAAACACCTTCTTCATAAAGTACTTGACAACCATTTGATTACTGATTGAGTCACCCTTGAGATGAGGCAAACGGATCGATGGTTCAATTTCCATTCTAAACGATCTTCTCCTCCGCATATCCAAACTCAATAATGCAGTAAAGGCTGTCACCTGAAGCGCAAAGTTTGCCAAAATAGCAAATCCAGCATAGAAGCAAAACGCTTGTACAGCAGGCATCTTTGTCAACGATCCAAGCATGAACGCTAAAAACTCGCTCATACTGGCCAAAAGCATACTCGTTCCCACCTTTGACATTGTTTTTCCGATGAGAACAGGCACTGACAGCTTTCCACCGGTGGCTTCTTCGATCTCATCGACCGTATTGGCCAAAATAAACATATTGTCCACACCAATTGCCAAAATCAAGAAGGGGATCACTTCTGAAATAATTAGAGTGGCCTTAATACCAATGACTGAACAAATACCAGCACTGGCAATTACACTCATAATCACAATGACAATACCAGCCAAACCTAACAGCAATCGAGACTTGATTGGATGCAATTGACCCAATGAAAGTGCCACATAAATAAACATGCACACATAGGAGATGGCAATTGTCTTAATGTCACCATTCTCCTTTGACAGTTCGTCTTCTACGGATCGTTGTGACGTATAGTAAATATTTGAGTACTTGAACTGCCTAGAGGCAAGATTCATAAATTGTTGCTCCCACTCCATTGCCCACCAATCGTCTTCTGCTCTATTATTGAGCAAATAGGTCACTAGGAGAGCATTGGCAGAACAGGTTACATTCGTAAAGGTTGCTCCACCCATCACCTGCTTATAGTACAATGGAATGCCAATCTCACTCATGCACTTGGCCACTAACGTTTGATCACCAAAAGCACAACTGTACACGTGCTTCAACACTTGATCATTCGTCTGTGACTCAATCAATTGAATATTGTTTTGAAAGTATTGGAAGGGAGATTGGATCATGCAGCCCTTGGATGGGATCGGCGTGAAGCACAAATCTCTCAATGTCTTTGTTTGCATGTAGGAGCTATTGATTTGCTTGAACACTTGAATGCCTTGAACGTCCAATTCTAGCTGTGCAAGTTCCAACAGCACATTTTTATCAATGGCGTTGGGTGAACTAGATGAGGATCCACCAGAGAGTGATTCATTGACCTTGGGAACAACAATCAATTGTTCAATACGATAAAAGGGAGAAAATGCCTGATCAAACGAATTCTTTTGCATGACGGTCTCACTGTGTGTCACATGATCAATCATAACAACAACAATTGTAAAAAATACAAAAAATGGAGAGGGTCAACAATCCACTCTTTGGCGCCAAAAATTTTTCATTGGCTAAACTTTACAATCGGAAACACAACGTCGCTGCTAACCAACACACAATACATCAAACAACATCGAAAATTACAACATACCTTTGATCAGGAACCCAAAGCTTTTGTGGATCAGTTTCAAACTTTATCCAAACAATACCTGCCCCCAATAGAGCAGTCACTAGCACAGAAAGCAAGACAATTGTGATTGGAATCGTCGCAGAACACCTTCCAATAAAAAAGAATGTCTTTTTCAATATCCAATCGATCGCATACGATGGATAATGATAGAACGCAATCTTTTTCTTCTTTGTCTTCGAATGAGTTGTAGTTGCTGTTGTTATCTGTGATGATGATGAAGAGACAAAATCATTTGCATGTCTGTTGGAAGATGGTGATTGTGATGATGGTAGTGGTGAAGACGGATACATTGGTAAAATAATATTTACGATTGTGTTCGGTAATAATAAGAATTATGCACTTGAATGCATAGAGTGGTGTGTTGTTGTTTTTGTGATGGTGATGAATTCGATGATTGGATGAAAAATCAAGGTTCTTTTTTGTTGTGGGCACAAAGGATGAATTGTTGTTGTTGTTTGTTTTCGTTTTCTGTGATTGTGTTGGTGGAATAGAATATGAATTTTTTATTTATAACCATGACATCCTTTGCGGGTTCTTTTTCTGATGCATCGGACAATGCGATGAATTCACCGAAAAAAGGAGAATTTCTCTGCCAAATACAACAAATCGGAAAGTTAGGTGATATTTTGCCAGGTGTTTTCCAGAACATCAGGAAAGAAGAATCAATCATATTTTTCAATAATTAAAAGTTTACTCTGTTGATTAGTTGAGCCCTAGAAATGAGTTGCCCAATCTACTGTAGGTGAAATGAATTCATGCAGACGATGGGGGCAACGGCATCCATCCTTGGTCATTGAACATTCGTACGTAAAACTCCATCATCCTACTATCCCACTTTGTGCAAGTGATACCAGATCCCTCTAGTAACCTATCTACATTTTCACTGGTGCATGCAGGTGTGAAGTAGTGAAGTTCCAGAATGGTGTTTCTTGATTCATAAACCTTCTCTAGAATGAACATCACAACAGGGTGCAATGCATTATCGTACACCTCATCATCTAACAATCGTTCCAACTCTTCATGCCAACATTGAATAGACACCTTTTGTAATGGATAACCAATCTGTTGTAGCATCTCAAACAACTGTACATTACTTGGTTCATCCTCACGATGAGAAACTAGATGGAATGTGTCCACAATAGCTTCTCTCTTCTTGGTCAACGAGATGTGCACCAAAGCTTGAGAAACATAGTTGACTGGAACAGCCATCCAGTACTTAAAAGGCAAATCTGGATAACATCCCAATTGAACGCATCCCTTAATCATTCTGCACAAGAAGTCTGTAACATTAGGAACACCGTGAGTATCTGATCCTTGGATGAAACCTGGTCTGAAAATCATTGCATCTAAACCTTTTCTCATTGCTGTTCTAACCAAATACTCGGCAACCCATTTGCTTCTCACATAGCCATTCTCAATGTAGATGAATGGCATTGCCTCTTCATAATTGTCAGACTCAGTTATAACTTCCTTTCCATTGAAATGGTATGCTGGTCCAAAGACACACATGGAAGAACAATAATGGAAAGGCTTGTGTTTGTTTCCACTAGCCGCGAGTCTGATCATCTCATGAGTTCCGAATACATTGACTGCCTTCAATTCTGAGAATGGCTTAACATAGCTAGTATCAGCAGCAATGTGATAAATAATGTCCATCTTTGCTGCTAACTCCTCAAAGGTACTAATACTCAACCCGAGGTGCTTTCTATCCAGATGGCCAGGTATCACAGTAATTCTTGCTGCATAATCACTGTTCCAAATCTTAAGTTTGGTCATGTTGGCTTCAATTCTTGCCATTCCTTCTTCTTCATTGTCGCACCTGATCAAGCAGGATACATGTACTCTTGAAGTCTGGTTGAGTACATCTGCAAGTACATACCCTCCTAGGAAACCAGTGGCTCCAGTCAAGAACACTTGGCCAATCTTTTCACTCTCATTGAGGCTCTGAAGGTCATAGATTTCATCGCCAGTCTTCTCTGGGAATTGGATATCTGAATCGAGTGCAGCTTCTTGAATGTAGTCAATGATTTCTGTGAATGGACTTTCGGTACCATCTGTACCTTCGGAGGACACGTCAATTGAATCAGAGAGAGCTTTGCATGTTGGCTTCCTGAACAACAAGGATACTGGAACTTGGATACTGAATCTCTTTTCCAACTTTCTAACCACACTTGCAGCCATGAGTGAGTTTCCACCAAGATCGAAAAAGTTGTCACTAGGAAGAACAAGTTTTTTCAATACCTCCTCAAAGATTTCAGCTACAACTCTCTCAGTGTCATTTCTAAATAGTACAGCCTGGTCAGTGGCTTTCACTGGTAATGGATACTCTAGCAAGCACTTTCTATCAACTTTACTTCCATTGGACATCATTGGTAATCTATCGACAATGTGATAGATTGTCGGGTTCATGTAGTGAGGGAGCTTACTTCTTGTGTGCCTTTTTAGTTGAGTTATCAGGGTGGAACTTTCTATCTTCTTTTCAATTGGCGCTACGAAGGCGACCAGAGTCTTCTGGTCTGGTACGATATCTTCTCTAGCAACTACTACACATGAAGCAACATTAGAATTCTGTGCCAGAACTGCCTCAATGGCCTCGGGTTCAACTCTGAAGCCTCGAATCTTAACTTGGTTGTCTAATCTTCCCAAGTACTCAAGGTTACCATTTTGAAGCATGCGTGCTAAGTCTCTTGTGTGGAACATTGTATTGTCTCCATGTTTGACAAATCTATTGGTTGTGGAAACTGAATCTCTCCAGTAACCCATTCCCATACATGCTCCGCCAATGCAAATCTCACCAATTTCTCCATCAGGTACAATATTGCCTTCCTCATCACGTAGTTCAACGATACATCCAGGTAGAGCTTTTCCAATAGGAACAACCGAGAGTGTTTCATTTAAACTGCACTTGTAAATGGTGGCGTAAACAGTAGCTTCTGTAGGACCATAAGCATTAAATACATTTCTTTCTTGAGTAATCCATTGTTGAGGTAGGTTCAGTGGACATTTCTCTCCACCAACGAGTAAAGTTTTCAGATGAATCAGATTTGAAGATTCATTGGTGATCATTGACAGGGAAGATGGTGGCATCAACATCATGTTCACTTTCTTCTTTTGTAAGAAATTCACCAGTGGTTCACCGGGCAGTATCTCATCTCTTCTTGCAAGTATCAACTGAGCTCCAGTCAGGATTGTTGTGTAAATTTCGAAAATGGAAGCATCAAAGCTTAGGGAAGCATATTGGAGTACGCTTGTTCCAACATCCATTCCAAACAGATTCTTGTTATGATTCACTAGATTACAAACGGCTTGATGAGAAACCATACATCCATGAGGTGTTCCCGTTGATCCAGATGTGTATATGGTATAAGCCATGTGAGTTCCTTCAATTATTCTATCCACTCCTCTTTCTTGAGATACTTCTTCATTCTTCTTTCCATCAATGTTGTAAATCTTCATAATGTTCTGTAGTGGTGACAAGTCCACACAGAGGGCAGATTTGGTGATAACGAGAGAGACTTGACTATTTCTTAGAACCAGTTCTGTGTGTTTCCAAGGCATGTTGATATCTAGGGGTAAATAGGAGCATCCACACTTGAGAATGGCCAGTATGGTAGCAATGAAGTCAATGCTAGAGTCCATGTATACAGCTACTAGCTCTTTGTTTTCTGTCCTTGTTGCTATTCTATTGGCTAAACGATTGGACAATTCGTTCAGTTCAGCATATGTCACTTCTTTGGTGTCACATTCTATGGCGACAGCCGTTGGTGTTTTCTCTACCTGATTGAGGAAAAACTGGACGATATTAGGATTCATATTTGCAAAGTTGTTTGTAAGTGGATGTTGATTAGTTAGTTCGTGTTGAGAAATTATGATGGTGTTATATGGTAGAATGAAGGAGCTCACAGCCCAATCCCATCTCATATTTTTAACCCTCAGTCGGAAGGAAAATACCAACGCCTTTGAGGGACATCAAGAAATGAAATTCGACAAATTTGAGCAAATCGCCAGACCCGTTATCGCCGATGGGTCACTCTGGGATAACGCAGCGTAAAAACAACAGACCATTGTAACTTTTCGCGTAATAGGGAGCTTACAGCTCCCATCCAATATTTTTAATCATCGGCGGGCAATGGGCAATATTCCTTTAGGAGACAATGTCGATTTGACGGTTCTGGTATTTGACATATATGGTACTCTTGGTGAGCGCGACGATTGATGGTCATCTTTAAAAATGCCGATCTTAAAAATATCATGTCAGGAAGTGTTCGTATGTTTGGAGTGTGAAAACACCTTGTGACCTGAATCCTCCCAAATAATCCAAGCAACAAACCCTGCAACATCAACAACTACAACCCAATAATCATAATGACTACTGATACCAGTATGACTAGACGGGACTCGGTGTGCTCTAGTAGCACAGCACTCACTCCTCGAACAGAACTTTTGAATGAACTAGATATATCACTGGAGACAGTTTATGATGATCCCAAGGGAAGAATCATATTCAAAAAGTACTTGAAACAATCAAAGAATACAGAATCTCTACTCTTCTTGGAAGCTGTGGAGGACTACGGTAGATTAAGAAGTAGTCAAAATCGGTACAAGCAAATGAAAAAGATTATAGACTCCTTTGTGAAGGTGAACTCGAAACATGAATTAAATCTAGCTGCCTCCGTACGTGGACGACTCTTGAAGGAGTCGCAGAATGCATCCTCTGGTACCTGTCCAAGTGACTTGTTCGAAAATTGTGTGAACCATGTGTTGATCCAGATGAAGGAGGACTTGTGGCCCAGATTCATCAGCACTTATCCATTCCAAAAGTATTTGGAAGCTAGAGTAAAAGAATTGAGAGAAGGAGATGGCCTAGGAATAGAGATGATGACTCTGTGTGGATTTGATGTTTCTACTCCCTTCTTTTCAAACCGAGATTTCAATCGGATAAAGGAATGGGTACTAGGTGACTACATGGAAGGAACAAGATGGAATCTTGTTGGAAACAAGAGAGACTACATGGTCTATCTATCTGAAAAGGGTATTTCTGCAGATGCCTTATCAGATAGGAAGATAAAATCCTGGAAGATTTCTGGGACTGTCAACATTCCTCTAGATACATTGACAAAAATTTTGATATCTACCCCTCTGAGAATACAGAATGATGGTAACCTCAGTAAGGTAACTCCATTGGACTTTGTGTGTAATTCAGATTCAGAATATGCATGTGCAATTACATATGAGAAGTACTACATGGGTGGCTTCATTGCTGATAGAGAGTATGTGTTGTCGCAGAGTTTTTACTCAGAGATTTATGATACGGAAAAGAACCTCCGTAGATACATCTTGGCTAGAAAGACAGTCAATCATGAGAATGCTCCAGATGCACAGAAGAAGGGCGGTCCCATCAGATGTGACGCCATTGGAAGTTTCTTCCTGGAAGAAATTGATGCCAATACGACCAGATACTACGAAGTTGGTTGGATTGATTTAAAAGGTTCATTGCCATTATGGCTCTGGAACAGACTGATTAGTAGTAGAGGAGGAGCTTTCCATAAGGGTATCAGGAAGGGATATGCACAATGGAAGATGGCTGAAGACCAAGGAAGATTGGATGAAATGAGATATTCTGACTCTGCTGGTATGTTGGCCACATTGGAGTACTATCAGACAGCCCAGAGAAAAAAGTTGAGTGGTTCTTCCTATTCTCCTCCATCCTTCCACATCGACTTTAGGGAGGCCGAGAGGTCAAACTCTATCAGGATTGGCAGTGGAACAGATTTCACTGACGAAGAGAATAACACATCAGACGACCTCGATCTTGTATCGACAGTCACCGATCTTACGGAGAGAGAACATATTGATCCAAATTCTGGTGTATTGTATCGATACCTGGACTTGTACACACACGCTAATGCTTCCCCAGGTTTGTGAATAGTGCAGCGCGATTAAACTCAACTCTTTGCATCTAAGTTTGATTTTCGTTTCGACATACTGGTGCTGTTTAACTCCATACTTCTTGGAGAGATATCATGCCATCACTTGTTGAGTCAACCATTTGGTGCTACGTTGTGACAGTTTTTAACCATCACCTCGGAAAATCTTTTTGAGACGTTGGGCTCTGGAATACAACTGCCCGTGCAACCTGTGGCACTTTGAGACTATTTTGATTGGATTTAAATCTGACTCATGGACATTCGGATTTCTCACGTCCTGTCCGGTTGTTCTGAAAAATCACACACACAAACCACCCAACAACGAATAAAAACAAGAAGAGGAATTCAACCAAATGAGCACAACAACGACACCGACATCGATTGAAATTAACAAAGCTACTGTGACGACCACAACTACTACGACAACGAAGCCCTCTGAGACATCTTTTCTTCATGAGTTCACAGCAGGTAACATTGGTGGTATTGCCTCTGTTCTTGCCGCTCAACCAGCAGACACGATAAAAGTTCGATTACAAACTGCGCCCAATGGAACTTATAGTGGCACTGTTGATTGTTTCAAACAGACCATTGCGAGAGAAGGTCCATTTTCACTTTACAAGGGTATTTTGCCGCCGCTGTTTGGCGTCGGCCTTATCAATGCATGTCTCTTTGCCGCCAATGGAACCGCCAAAAATTTCTTACTGGATAAAAGGACTCGTGAGAGCGGTGAATACCAAACTGAGCTTACATTGAGTGATGTTGCTTGGGCGGGCGCTTTTGCTGGTTTGGCCCAATCAGCTGTTGCTGGACCTATTGAGCTATTGAAAACTAGGCTTCAAATTGATCGATCTCCCTCTGGTGCTGCGCAATCCGTGTCTCAACTCATTCGTACACTGAACCAAAAAGTAGGTGCCAAATGGTTAGGCATGGGAATGGATGCCACTATTCTGAGAGAAATTTTTGGTTATGCAGGTTACTTTGCTCTCTATGAGTGCCTCAAGAGACAACTCACCCATAATAATAATGGTGGTAGTGGTGCTAGTGACTCGACACAAGGAATAATGAGTGACTCTGTAGCTTCATTGTTTGCTGGTGGTTCAGCTGGTGTTGCCTATTGGAGTATTTCATTGCCCATGGATGTCGTCAAGAGTAGACTCCAGGCACAGTCAGTGGACAATGGAAGTTTCAAGTATGCAAACTCTATGGAATGTGTGAGAGAGTTGGCGCGTGAAGGAGGTGTTCGTGCCTTCTACAAGGGATACTCTGCCTCGATTATTAGAACTATTCCTTCCTCTGCAGTGTGCTTCTTTGTCTACGAGCAAGTCATCAAGTTGCTCAAGTAAGAATGCATATGAAAGGAACGGATGGAGTTGGTTTCTATTCAGTGAGGGTCGCATGTTCGACATTTTTGATTTCGTTTTTGTTTGTCGACGTGTTGTATTCCCCTGTACAACAACAAGCATGAAGAGTTATACCACAACCACATCAAAGTTGATTCTGATGTGCGTACGAAGGAAGTTTTGTTTGTCATAACAATATCAATAAATTGACAAAAATATAGTTTGTTTACTAATGAATAGTTTGTTTTGATACACACGTTAGTACACGCGCAAAAGTATGTGGGCTTTCTGAATCAATCGATTCTCTTTACACAACTCTCTTTTGATCAAAGAATCTAGTAAAGTAATAGACTTGCCAAACACCCATGGCACACAACAAAATCAATGAAAAAAAGTTCCATTGCAAGACACGCTTGTTTGTTGTTTCGGACAGTTCTCTGTGAAGTCTTTCACGAACTCTCATGACTTCTTGTTGCTTTTGGACACTAGCCAATTGTTCAGACAATCTCATAATGCTTCTCTCAATTGGATCCAAGTGTTCTACATTTTGTAACAACATTGTTTACAATGAAAAAGCAAATTGCACATAAAGCAACACAACATACAACAAAAAATTCTCATGTTAGCTAAATGCATAATCACCTAAAGCTTACACAAAACAACATTGCGCCTCAAAAAAAATAAAAGCAATGTCGCTCGCGCCCGTCACAAATCAATCATTGCACACAACAAAACACACATACCCAACTTTGCAACTGTTTCATCCACTGGTTCACCAACAGTGATCTGGAAGCTAACAGACTTTGGTGTCAAAGTGCTCATCAAATTAGAGAAACAGAACTTGTATTGGCCTTCTTTTTCCGCCGTAAATGAAATTTTTCCTTCGTTTTGTCTTTCGACTTGATGAATAATGGAATGATCAGGATTGTACACAATAATATCAATGTCCAAAAATCCACCTGTAGCGACTTGGAAGTCCATTTGAACCTTGACGTTCTTTGTGGTCAACACTTCATAGATGCACTCTTCCTGGTGAGGCTCTACTTTGAGTGTCAGAGCGTAACTGTAGTGGATCACTAGTAGGAGAATTGTGAGTGTGTAGAAGAGGAGTAGTGTGGTGCGATTCATCGTATTGTTGTTGCAATCAATTGATTGATTTTTTTTCTCTTGTTGCTGTGTTTGAAGATTTCGTGTTTTTTTGTTTTTGGTGATCTATTTTTGAGATTGGTGAGTCTTGTCCAGTTTGTTTTTTTTTCTCGTGCGATCAAAATAGACAATCCAGTTTGGAGATGACTCACCAGACACAGTGAAGAATGGAATGCAAGAAGCAACAGATTGAACTCCTTCAAGGAATAATACAATCAAATTGGTATTTACAACAAAACCAAGGGATATTATGCAGTTGCTCTTGAATCACTTTTATGTGATTCAACAATTTTTGTTAAAAAAAAACATATCACATCTGTCAAAACAGCTAGCTTGCTTAATAATCATCCGAGTCATAGTCATCATCCTTATCATCATCATCGTCATCATCGCCACCAGTAGCTCTAAAATCATCATCCGAATCATCATCAATCTTTCTTCGAATAGTCACCTTTGGTTGATGCTCCTTTGCTCCAACTTGTTCAAGCATTTTGATCAATCGTTGTTCATCAATCTTTCCACTGAGTTGTCTCTGTTGGAACATTCGTATGAGTTGATCTTCGATTTGTTGGGCCTTCTCTGGTCGAACAAGTGAGATGCGAGAGAGTCTTTCATAGGCACTTGGCTCAAGAATTTGTTGGAGGACTCGTTGACGTTGTTCGATGGCTGCTGCTTTTTGTTGTTCTTTTTGTTTCTTTGTGTCTTCTTGGGCGTCTGCTGATGGTGGTGCGCCTCCACTGATTGCTGCTGTTGGATCCATTTGGTTTCTATTCGTTTTTTTAAAATTGGGTTGTGTTTCTTCCCGCGCAGTTTTACAGAAAAGATCACTCCGATTGCCTGAAACTCCGATGATAGGAAATGTTCCAAAAATAATTTGCTGGGCGAGAGAAAATTGTCATTAGCAAGACCTTTGTAATCAGTTCCAAGCAACAACAGCAAGACTCGACTTGACAACAACAACAACAGCATCAACAACCCACAACCAAAGCAAGCTTCATCATCAGTTACACCATGTCAACCCTAACTGCAGAGACACCAACACCAACACCCACACCTGCAACCACATCATCCACAACAACTACTGCTGCTACTACTGCCATGGATGAAAGCAACTCAATCAAAATTCTAGTCTCGCACAACAAGAAGGAACATGAAATTGTGGTTCCACTGGACGCCACCATCAAAACATTCAAGGATCAAGTTCACAAGCAAACCAACGTACCTCCCTCACTTCAAAAATATATTCTCAAGGGAACAAAGGTGCCCAAGGACGCTGCTACAAAGTTGCGATCCAAGGAAGATGAAACCATGGTCAACTTGGGATTGAAATCAGGAACGAAAGCAATGTTGATTGGATCAACGATTGATCAAGTCATATCAGTCACTACACCAGGATTAGGACTTTCTTCTTCTTCGAGTGCTTCTGCTGCAAATAAGGCACATGATCCATCATCACCTGTTCCAATGAAATTGAGTCAACTCAAGGAACATTCGAAACCGATTGAGAAGGGTGTGCCAACTGGTGCAGAACCCGGTAACAAGAATAGAGATGTATGTTGTTCGTGTTTGTTTGTGATTTGTGAATGAGAAGCATTTTTGTTACATTAGCGTCGAAACTGCGAAGCTAACATGGATGTTTTTTTTGTTGTTCCAGATGCCTCTACCAAAATCAATTCAACACTTGTATGATAAGAGTGGTCAAGCATGTCGATTGACATTCAAGGTTGATGAGCAAGAATTGTGGATTGCGACAAAGGATCGAACTGAAAAAATTCCGTTTGCACAGATACGAGACATTGAGAGCGAAGCGATTCACAGCAATGAAGATTATCATATCATGGGATTTCAGATAGGATCAACACCAAACTCTAAATTATGGTTCTATTATGTTCCCGCTCAGTATCACAAGGCGATCAAATACACTGTTCTCGGAGTGAATAACTTTCCATTCATTATGAAGCAATAGAGATAGATGGTAACTAAAAAATTGATAGCGCTGGTGATGACGACGAAGAGGAGTGAAAGAGGAAATTTGAACGCGAACACATGGAGGACTCGTGGTCCAAATGATGATTGATATTCGAATTCGAGATGTACAATCGATGAGAGACAAACTTTTGCAACACTTTTGCAAATTGTAAATTGAAAATGCTAAATAGTAAATGACAAGTGAAAATATATGATTGAAAATGACTGTGATCTGCTTTGTCAGATCAACAATTGGATCATCTTCTTCGGTAGATACTCATTGGCGAGAAAAGATAATCCTTTGGAGCTCAATGATTGTATCTCTGCTTTTCGGCCACGTTCTTTCATGTACTTCAACTGTTTCGCCCAATGGTCATAATCTCTCTGTTTCACTGCATTCTTGTTGGGTCGAGAATTTCCGTTCATGGCGAACTCTTGCAGCAGGGTGTCTGCTTTCTTGTTGTCATGATCTGACATTGGAATTTGGCATTTGACAGACATGGAAAAACTGTTGAAGTCATCTACGATATCAAGGCCAATCCAGTGCACTCTTTCCAACAAGTGGAGCTCTGTTTCCTCTTGCAAACACAATTCCCGGCTCATGAATTGCATGGATTGACTACCATACTTGTACACTCGTGCTATATCAACTCCATGTGGATCTGCATCCGTAAGGATAAAGCAATACAAATCAGGTATTGATCTCATCAATTTGACCCAAAACATGCGCGTAGCAACATCAGGATAGCCCTTGCTTGTGAGCATAACACAAGGAAGAGTCTCACAAAAGTTATCCTGAATCAATCTCTCAAACACTGCGTCCTTCTCAACAATGAGCAAGAAGGGAGGCATCTTGTTGTACAGATTACTGGTTGCCTTCAGGAGTTTGAAATCATTTACCCTCTCTTCAATTGGATTAATGGTTAATCCTCCAATGGATCTGAATTGAGAGCAATCCACATGGTTCCATACGGATCCATTAAACTCTTGGAAGGTCAATTGTCCGTACACGAGTCCTCTTGCAGATGCCACAATATGTAATTTGTGACGGCTTGTCTGTAACAACGCGGACAAATCATCAATTACCTCATTTACTACCTGTTGTCTATTGGAGAAGAGATTCGTATTGGTATAATAGACGTCCCGTTTCGTCGCGTACTTGTTGAGCTTTTGCAATTCATAGGAAATGCGAATGATTCGTACCGTGGCTGCAAATCGCTGCGATTGGTTCGCACGATGGAAGGAAACAGTTTTCACTGGTGGAACGGTTGAAGAGGAGTCTTTAGGTAGCTCTTTTGTCTCTTCAGAGTATTGTGGTTCGTTGTTCTCTAACTGTGGGTGAGACATGGTCTCCTTTGACACAGTTGACCTCGTTCCCTTCTTCATGGATTCTTTGGTTGGAGAATGGCTTGGTTCTTGTGGGTGAAATTGGTCTAACAACAAATTTTTGTATCCATTTTCAATTTCTTGTTTTAGCTCTTCGTCATCTTCTTCTAACTCCTCTTTGAACGTACCGTAGCTCACATGACGATTGGGAAATTGAATCTGTAAGTTCTCTTGTTTGCTTGTTATTTGTTGAATGAATTTGAGAATGATACACTCCAATTTCAACGCGTTCATCTTGTTGTTAGCTCTTGCAAAAATCGTACATGCTTTAGCCGACACGAATGATGGCGTCTGCTCATGTCCCACGTCACCCTCCATTACTCCTCGCCCTTACAAAAAAACTATAAAAAACATACAATTTACAAAAAAAAGGTCACATGTCACTCGTCATACGTCTGTACTAATCACAATTGATGTCAAAATGTGTTATTGATCCTCATCACTCTCACTGTGAATTGAGATGGGATTCACACGTTGCATGCCCGACGCCCAACCACTGCGACACTCTCCGTGCTCACACCCACAACCACAAAAAACACAAGCACAACAACAACAACACCAACCACCAAAAACAAACCAACCAAACAAACCAACATCTCTGTAAATTATTATAAATATCAAACATGTCCGAAA
This sequence comes from Tetramitus jugosus, assembly GCA_937625935.1. Taxonomy (NCBI): domain Eukaryota; phylum Heterolobosea; class Eutetramitea; order Acrasida; family Vahlkampfiidae; genus Tetramitus; species Tetramitus jugosus. The sequence continues at coordinate 51,363 of OW569388.1, read as the reverse complement.
GCAAGGAATGGGAGAGAATCCAACAAAGAACCTTCACCAAATGGGTCAATGCTCACTTGAGAAAGAGAGGATTGCAAGTGGAGGACCTCGTGTCTGATTTGGAGTCTGGTGTGCCACTCATCAATCTCTATGAGATTATTTCTGATGAAAAGTTGGGCAAGTTCTACTCTGATCCAAAATCCAAATTCCACAAGATTGCCAATCTCGGTACAGTGCTCTCCAAGGTCAACAGCTTTGTCGAAAGTGTTGGTATCAAGGTTCAATTCTCTGCTGAACAAATCATGGAACAAGACAAGAGACAAATCTTGGGTATGATCTGGTGTTTGATCCACAAGTTTGAAATTCAAGACATTTCAGAGGAGGAGTTGTCTGCTCGTGAAGGTCTCTTGCTCTGGTGTAAGAAAAAGACCAAGGACTATAGAAACGTCAAGGTTGACAACTTTAACACATCGTGGCAAGATGGTCTGGCATTCTGTGCATTGATTCACAAGCACAGACCAGACTTGATCGATTTTGATTCATTGGACAAGGCCAACCAAAAGGAGAATTTGCAATTGGCATTCGACATTGCCGAGAGAGATTTGGACATTCCTCAATTGTTGGACGCTGATGACATGGTTAACTTTAGACCAGAAGACAAATCTGTCATGACCTACGTTGCCTACTACTGGAAGAGATTTGCTGCTGGTAACAAGGCTGAACTCGCTGGTAAGAAGATTGCCAAGATTGCTCAAACCAAGAGAGAATTGGAACAGATGCAACACGATTATGAGACTAGAGCCACTGCTTTGGACCAATGGATGGATGAGTCATCCGGAAAGCTCGAAGATCCATCTTTTGATCACTTTGGTAACAGTTTGGCCAAGACTTTGCCAAGAGCTGAAGAATTCAAAAAGTTCAAGGACTCTGACAAGCCAGAACAATCCAAGGAGCGTGTCGAATTGGAATTGTTGTTGAACACGATCAGAACGAGACAAAAGACTGAAGGTTTGCCAATCTATCGTCCACCAGAGCCTCTTGACACTCCTCAATTGAGCAACAAGTGGAACAAGTTGGGCTTGATGCAAGAAAAGTATGATGTCGCACTCAGAAGTCACTTGTCCTTGATGAAGAGACTCGAAATCCTGTACGCAAGATTCGTCTCCAGAGCCAACAAGATTAACGGATGGCAATCAAGCAAGACTGAGTCTTTGCAAGGTGAAGACGTTACTCAATACGACACTGTTTCTGCTTTGCAAGGTAGACTCAAGGTCCATGAGACTTTCTTCGAAGAGATTGCTTCTGTTGAGAAGTCATTGAATGAAACCAAGAACATTGGTCAACAAATCATTGACGGAAAGCACGAAAAGTCTGAAGAAGTTGCCAACACCTCTGCCGAGTTGACTGAGCAACAATCTGCTGTCAAGCAAGCTGGTGAGGACTTCAATGAGCAAATGAGTGAACAATTGAGAAGATTGGAAGAAATTATTGCCAACAGTTTGGAATTGGCCAAGAACAATGAAGCTTTGAACATGTTCTTGGAAGATTCTGCCATGGCTCTCATTGAACCAGTCTCTGCTTCCTCTGTTGAAGACGTTGACCAATATGTTGCCAACTTGAACAGAATTGATGAAGAGCACAAGTCCAAGGGACCAATCGTCGAGAGAAGCAAGGAAATTGACGGATGGTTGAGAGAGCAAAACGCTGACCCAAAGAAGTATTCCAAGTACCTCATCTCCGAAATTGAAGAGCGTTACAATGAAGCCAGAAACCAAATCGATTCCCGCAAGGTCGAATTGGACGAGGAAGCTGTCAAGCAACGTCAACTGTCCAAGTTGTTGCAAGAGTTCACTACTGCTGCAAACAACTACAAGCAATTCATTGAAAGTCAAAACACTAACTTGAATGCTGAATTGCAAGGTACTCTCGAAGAGCAATTGCAAGAGTTGAAGCAAAAGGGTACTGAAGCTTTGCAACAAAACGAGACATCTTATGCTGAATTGACGGACTTGATCGATCAATTGGAAGCTGCTGATGTTGTTGAACAAACCACCATCACTCTCAGTGAAATCACCACCATGTACGAGAGCTTGAAGACTGTTGTTGACAAGTTGACTTCTGCCATGGAGAACCAAATCTTGGTCAACAAGTCTGGTAACATCACTGAAGAACAATTGAAGGAATTCCAAGAAGCTTTCCGTCATTTTGACAAGGACAGAGATGGTAACATTGACAAGAAGGACTTCAAGGCTTGCTGCCAATCATTGGGTGAAGATATTCCAGACAACATTTTGGACAAGACCTTTGCTGAATATGATGGTAACAAGGACGGTTTGATCAGCTTCGACGAGTTCGTTGACTACATGAGCAAGAACTTGAGAGTCGGTGGTTCTTATGAAGATGTCATTGATGCCTTCAGTCAATTGACTGGTGGTGCTGACTTCATCACTGAACAACAATTGAGAAGTGTGATGGATAAGCAAGAAGCTGACTTCCTCTTGTCCAGAATGCCTCAAACTGAGAACGGTTACGACTACAAGGCATACTTGAACGAAACCTTTGGACACTAAATGATACTTTTTTGAATCAACAAAACTAAAATATAAAAGCTATGAGCATTCAATTTTATTCCAATTTGCTATTCTTTCATCTCCTCGCAAATCACCTCGGTTAAGGCAAGCTCGTTTTTCCCTCTGAAGTTCTTGGTTAAAGTTCCTCGTACCCACATTGTTTGTGAACCAATCAGAATGCCTTGCAGTTAGCAGGGAGACGCAACTTCAAAGGTTGGAGGTATCATCACAAGGAATCACACTGCGATTACTCATCATTATCGGGGTCTGGCCAACTTTGTCTGTCGACTGTTTCCTGTGATGTCTCCTTGCGGACAGAAGTTGGCCCGACCTTTTGCAATTCCAGGATAAGAATTGTACTATTTACATTTCGCGATTTATTACGCAGGAACTTTACAACTTGCCGGCATAGTAGTCCATGTATGCTTGTTTGATCTCTGCGTCAGTGTTCATGACAAATGGTCCCTGTCTGGCCATAGGTTCATTGAGTGGTTCTCCGCTAATGATGAGAACTCTAAAAGGATTCTCGGGAGAGGCTCCCTCTGCTTCCCATATGAACTCTTGATCTCTTCCGTTGGTCGATGCTTTGAAGAACAAGCAGTGCTTGTGTTTGAAAAGCTGTCCACTCTTAGTACCAGCGAGCTTTCCTGTACCACTCAGAACGTACATGAATCCTTGATGTGTCGCAGGTATCATATCAGAGTACCTCTCTCCAGGTTTCGTCAAAACAACATCCAAATACAACAAGTCTTGTTGAAGCTTCAAAATGGACTCCAATCCCGTTGTTGTAGACTTTCCAGCAATGACAGTCACTTTGCAATTCTCTGTCACTTGCTTCTTCACCATATTCTTCTTTGTTAGGTCCTGGTAACTTGGTTCAATCATCTTGGATGCTTTTGGTAAATTGACCCACAGTTGTATTCCATGAGTATTGTTCTTCACTGGCATTTCACTATGAACGATGCCTCTGCCCGCTGTCATCCACTGAACTTCTCCAGCTTTGATGACACCACTGTTGCCCTTACTGTCCTTGTGCTTCATCGCACCTTCAATCATGTATGAGACTGTCTGGAAGCCTCGATGTGGATGTTGTGGGAATCCCGCGTCGAGTGAAATTTTCGCTTCATCGAACAAGAGGAACGGATCCCAGTAGTCAACCGAGGATCCCACAGTTCGGATGACTCTGGCACCCACTCCTTCACTTTGTTCACGACCAATTTCGATCTTGCAGATTTTGACTAGATTCGAGTTATTTGACATTCTTGATTAATTTGTTATTGTCCCTATGCGAGTCTCTTAGTTGTTTGTTTGTTGTGTTTCTGTGTGCCAATTGTTGGTGTGAAACAGCTTTTATGACAGATCATTCCACCGTCGGCGAATACTCGGACAATTGATCAGAACGTTGGAGCAATAATTGATATCCACAAAAACTGAGAGAGACAATGGAAGAATGGTGGTAATACCCCTGGAGTTACCCTGAGTCTTCCACCCATGGCACCAACAAACTCTTCGTTAGAATCTTGACATTTCTTCTGGGTCCCATATTAAACTTAAAAAAACTCCGACTCCGCAAAAGTTCAACCAAGAAAACAATATTTGAACAAAAAAATACCAACGTTGTCTGATCATGCTCCTGACAAGTCTTCTGATTGTGACAGGTATTGCCGTCATGGCTCCCACTCAGCTCCCCAAAGCTGCACGTATCCTAGGTCGGTTCACTGGTCGTTCTGTTCGTTTTCTGTTCCAAACCAAGGAATCCATTGGTGAAGCCACTGCAAAGGGCGATTCCGAAGTGCTCAAAATGAAGAGAGATCTCGATTCGCTCATGGGTGAATTTTACTCTGTGCGCAGCGATATCCGACAAGGGTTCAATATTCGGAAAATTGGATTGGAGCAGCAGCAACAATTACAACAGCTGCAGCAACAGCAGCAAACACAAAAGCTAGGAGATGAACAAAGTAGTCACGGTCACGTAGCTTTTGAACAAGTACTAGTACAAGAGCATCAAGAAGCAAGAGAGGCAGTGGGTGATCAACAGTGGAGTCATGTGTCAGAAATGTCGGCTTCATCTTCATTTGCCAGTGTTGCACCTGCACAAGCACCATCGTCTCATGTGTCATCTTTGTCATCTTCATCGTCGTCTGTCAAGAGTGGAGCCAATAACTTTTCAATGGCATTTGCTTCCTACCAGGCTGAAAAATCATCCACTGGAACTGTTGCCAGTTCTCCTGTATCGTCACCATCAGCTACAATGAGTAGTAACACTCCCTCGGTTCCAACTTCAAGCATGGGTGTGAATAGCCAAGTGGGAATACACGACGATTTGAACCGATTTAGAGGTATGGCGGTAGATCCCAAGACTGCACCATTCGCATCAGTCAACTATTCGACGCAGGCAATGAGGGGACTGCAGGAAGATGGATTCCAACAAGTTCGAACAGAGAATCTGGGTGGTGGAGCTGATTTGATATCCAAGAGCATTCTAGAAAAGAATTTTGCACAGCATGCTCAGGAGAGTGGCATGACAGAGAAAGATATTCTAGCACAGTGGGTTGCAAACAAGAAAAAGTAAAATGTAAATGAATACAATTTGTAACCAATTTGGTTTTATATTCGGCCGGCTTCTAGCGTTGTAATACAGACAATCAATATAAATTATCCCAAAATCTTGGTGGCAACTCTGCAAACGTGATCACACAATGTCTTATCTTTGCTCTTGACACTCAATGTGATGCCGGAACCTTGTTGAACCTTAGCGTGAAGCAAAACAAGAACGTTATTCTCGTGGCTGATGATTCTTGCTAAACCGACTGCTTCGCTCTTGATTATTTGAACAATCTGCAAGTTTAAGTGTCTCTCAACCTTTTCTCCATAGGATTGTGGAGTGTATTGAGGAGCCTTAATCTGAATCTTCTTCTCATGAGGATAGGACACCCAATGTTGTCCAAACTCTGGTACTGTTAGATTCAATGGACGAATCAAATCAATCAGATCAACGGAAGAAGTAATACTCAAGTAGTTGGACTTCTTGTTTTGGTCAATGTATGAGATTGTTCCCATGAAGGAGGTGCCAAATCCAATGTAGTCTGAAAGACTCAAGACAACCAAGAGAGCCACTGGTGATCCAGGTTCAACTTTGGCAAATGTGACATTGTTTCCTCTGACGATTGGAGGGCTGAATGTGGTATCATACTCAAAGCTCATGGTATACTTGGAAGGAGCTTGCAACTGGCAGGTGAGATTCGTCAATGTGTAACCTCTGTCAGTTCGGAACTGAAGTGCAAGAACGACAGAGTCCTCACGCCAGAATTTATCGCAGGTAACCTCCAAGAGATCATCCTTTGCCAATCTAACTGAGTCAGCAGCACGCTTGGCTTGTGATTGCAGAGAGGAAATCAAGTAACTGTTTCTGACAGTTGATTTTGATGCACTGGAGGATGTGATTGGTCCTGTCTGTGGAGTCAATATCATGTCATCAATTGGTGATTGAATATCTAGATCGAATGGATCCTTTGAGGAGGAAGATACCGGTGATGCAGTAGTTAAACTATCAAAGAAGTCATCTTCAACATTGGCTACAGTAGGTTGCTGTTTCTTCACAGTCTTTTGTCCTGTTGATTTTGGTTTTTGAGCTGCAGCTGGCGCAGGAGAAAAGAAGTCATCAAAATCAATCATCTCCTTTTGAGCTTGCTTTGCAGGCTTGCTTGGCTTCTCAGAAATGGTCATAGAATTGAAAAGTTCTTCTTCTTGTTGAGTAACTTTAGGCTCGCTTGGTTCATCCAATGTGCTCGAGGATGGTGGCTGAGTAGCTCTGGAGTTTCTTCTTCTTGGTGGTTGCTTTGTGGCTTTTGATTTTGGTGTATAACTCTGGCTACTACCGAATAGATCCTTCTTGAGCTTTTGACGTCTCTTGTCGGTTTCAGGAGGGCTCTGTTTCATGTCTTGCTTGGACAATGGATATGGATTGTATCCAGTGGAGCCAGTTGATAGATTTGAGTCAGATCGTGTTCTTGAAACAGGTTCATCATACGTGGAGCTTGGAGTAACAGGAGCCAGCTCAGTTGGTTCCTCCTCGTCTTCGTCATCATCAGCCCAGATGCGAGCTTTATCTTGCAACAAGTGTGGGTTCAAACCACTGTCTGTGCTTTGCATGGCAGAGGGATAAAAACTTTGCTCCTGTGGTTTTCCAGACTTTGAGCTCATCATCTCTTCTTCTTCAATAGGCTTTGGCACAAATGATTGATGCAAATTCGTGGTTGGTTTCACAGGTTTGGCATACTCTTCAACCAACAACTGTCTTCTCTTCTTTTCCACTTGTTCTTCAAGGCCACTTCTTTGATGATGTTCCAAGTAAGGGGATGCCCCTAATTGCAAAGCTTTATCCACAAAAGCTTGCAAGAAGGAGAGAGTATCATCAACTTCAATTTCTTCACAGCTACCATCAATTGGTAGTACGGTTGACATAACTTGCTCTCTGTTAGAGTCGCTGCAAGTATTGCAAAGTGCAAGGAATTCATAACAACGTTGTTGTAGATCAACATTCTTTGAGTTTCTGAACTTGTGCAGAACTGCTTCCACTGATGGAGGAATAATACCACCAGTTTGTGCAACCAACTTCATCAGTGCAGAAACGATCCAACTTCTCGTTTCTTCTGCTTCGAGTTGTCTATCGGCCACCTGGCACAGCAATTCCAAAATGTGACTCTGAGAGTATTGTTCGCTCATGTATCCATATTCGCCCAACACCCATGAAATGACTTGCAAATGGAGATCGTGAACAACATTCTTTGTAGCCAAAATATCATAAAATGTGTCAACGCAATATCTTCTCATCTCATCATCCTTGTCATCATCATCTCCAACGCCCAAAGAAATCACGGTCATCATATTTTGAATGGCGCTCTGTGGCACATATTCTGAACCAATTTCAAACAAAGTATTCATGGTGTCGATATACCAGAAGATGTTGGGAGTAAATTTCTCTGCCAAGTTTGTAATATTTTGAACCAACTCCTGTCTAATGTGCTTATCAAAGGATTTCTTGGCAAACTCGAGCAGTTTTTTGACAATGGTCGTTGCATTGGAAGCATTTGTCATAGTGTACAATAAGCTAAGAGTCTATTGTAATGATAAATGGTGTCAACAACCATCAATAATCATTTCATATAACAAATAGCACAAAAAGCAAAGAAAACACATACTCTTCTCTTCAATGTTTCATCAGGATCCTCCAAGCAATCAATCACCATCATGTGATGCTGTTCAGCATACCTTGGATTGATCTTTACAATCTCAGTCAGTGCTCTAATACCCAAATACTTTAGATTATGATTGGAATTGGTAATAAATCTTGAAATGGCAGTTGCAGCATTCTCCAACAGCATGTTATTTGGATAAATTGATGTGATGGTAGTGACACATTCGTACACAATCGCATGACCCATATTAATACCAATATCAGCTCTTGTCATGACTTCTCTCAGTGTGTCATAAGCTGTTTCACTTGCACTTCTATCATCCTTGCAAATCAGTGCTAGAATCTTTAGAATTTTGATTTGGACCCAGGGAGCAGGCAATCTGTGATAATCAAAGTCCTTTGGCAATCTGTGGTCTTTCACTTGCTTCAAAATGGCGACAAAACTAGGTACCAATTGCTTCAATTGTGGCAAGAATTCTTCTTCTTGAGCCAAATCATAAAACAGGGGCAATGACGCAGCCATGACACTTGGATCACTATCACACAATGCACTCTTTGCGTGTTCCAAGACATCAGGAACACTTCCGTTCGATGTCATGTGGAAAGTGTGCAACAGCACAATCACCTTTTTCCTGACATGGGGACTATAGATTCATTTTCAACACACAAAAAGTGTGAATAATCAATCAATAAACAAAAAGCCAAAAAATATGTTTCTCTCTCTCAGAAAAGAAATGTATGGAATGGGTACATACTTGGTGTTGTTCTTTAGGCGCAAAACAGGTGTAATCAACGCAGGAATCGTCTCTTCACTAATCAACTTTGTCGCTGCACTCAACGCACAACTCATTTCCAAATAATTGGTTGATTGAAGGTCCTTTTGCAAGTTGGAAATAATGAGCAACTGCAATTCATGATCCTTTGGGATACAGAGACTCACTGCCAAGTAACCAACACGTTTCTCAAGCAAAATTTTTGAGCTTGTGAGCTTAATGGCAGAAACGTAGCCAAATGAGGCATCATGACCCAACATTTCACAGTACAATAATCGTACAATGAATTCCTTCATTGCTTTGAGAGTGATTTTAGGGTTGTTCAAGTGCGCTTTCAGAGCACCAATCTCTCTCAGGATAATTTTGTCTTCTTCCTGTTTGGATTTGGTCTCTCCAATGCTCTTTATCAAGGCAAAGAACTCGGGTGAGTGAGGTTGAGTTGCCATGTTAAAATAATAATATAATGTTTGTTGTTTTTTGTTTTTTTTGTTTTTTGCTTGTTCCAGTTTCTGCGACCAACTGAAGGAGTATTGTATCGGAGAAAGTGGACAAGCGGGTTTTCTCCATCTACAGAAAATGAAAAAATATCTGAAGAGAAGCAAAATAGATACAGAAGCAGAGAAATATGAACTATGATGAAGTGGATTTGGATTTTGAGGGAGGAGGATCTGTTCTCATTGACAAACTAGAGGATTATCTGGAATTATTGTACTCTCAGGATGACTTTTTGAAGAAAGTGAAAGGCAGTTTTCTCATCATGCAACTGTCCCGAAGTCCAGATAACTTGGAGTTTTTAGTGACTAATGGTTTGATATCTTTTTCTATGGTAGCTGATTTTCTTAATTATTAGGTCTAACAAGTCGTTGGTTTTCTAGAAACATTGCTGAATGCTCTCGGAAGAGAATTGAAAGAAGAAGGAAAGAAGAGCATGGACCTGATGATTAATATTCTTTATGTATTTTATAGCTTCTCCCATTTTACTCAGTTTCATTCGATCATATCCAACTTTAAAATTGGAGGTATTGTTATGAAGACTATAGCTTATGAAGAGAGAAGATATGAGGAGTTGACGGTCCTTGGAAAACTAGCACACTCGAGTCAAAAAGACTTGGGACAACTTAAAAAGATTGAGAAAATGTTAGAGAAACAAGAGAGATTATTATATGGTATGTCATTGACTTGATACTTCTATTCCAATGGATTGAGCAGTGTCTAACAAGATGCGAACACAGTCTGTTTCCATATTTTATTGAATTTGGCCGAGGATTTAAATGTGGAAATGAAAATGAAAAATAGAAACATAATATCTCTTCTTGTCAAGTGTTTAGAGAGGAAAAGTGCTGATTTGTTGATGTTGTGTGTCATGTTTCTGAAAAAACTGAGCATTTTCGAGGAGAACAAGATCGAAATGTTGTCAGTGCCTTCTTTGCTACCCAGATTATCAAATCTATTAACTCAACCTCACGTCCCTCTCAAGGATAATACAATGAGATTACTCTTTAATTTGTCATTTGACCCGAAGGTAAAGGAGATTATGGTTGTTACTCCAAGCTTTTTGGTCCATTGTGTAGAACAATTGAAAGATGTCCAAATGTTTGAATCAACTGTAAAGCTTCTATACAACCTAAGTATGAGCGAAAAGGGGAAGTTGTTACTAGGAGAAACCCCTAATATGTTATTATTTGTATTTGAGTACGTAGTCAACTTCCCTGGAACTCGTGTAGGAAAAGAATTGATTGCCTTGGCAATCAACTTGGTTCAAGTGTCGAGAAACGTTGATATGATGATCGGCTCACCTCAGAATGACACTCCTCCTTTCAATTTACAACGTTTAATGGAGAGATTTATTCAAACCCACGATTCTATGTTAGGGAAAATGATCAGAAATATTTCTTCTCATGACAGACACAAAAGTAGTTTCCTCGCTTACTTGCCAGGTTTAATTTCTATGAGCACCACCCAAGCAGTTGATGAAACTGAAATTGTAGTCGAATGTTTGGGAATTCTAGGTAATATGAACAATCTTCGAGGTTATTCCTTCATAGATTGTTTCAAACGACTGAATGTTGTTGAGTTCATTCTACGACATGTGCAACAATTGATAACAATTGTAAGAGAAGGGCATTCATCTGAATCAATGGACTTGTATCTGGAGGTGATTTCTTTGCTAGGGGTAGTGAATTGTGATACAGACTGCTCGAGAATACTCGCTACTTCTCCAATCATTCACACTCTATCTCAGCTGTTCTTGGAGGTCATGTATGACGATGACTTCATGGTACAGATTCTATTCGCCTTCTATCGTTTTCTACTGTTTGAGCCAACAAGAAAGGTCATTCTTCAACAGAAAGGAGTTTTACTCAATGACAAGAGGGGTCTGCTATCTCTTCTCGATCATAGTAATGAGGATGTGGTCAAATTATGTGATGATATCTGCGATCTGGCATCAGACTTCGACCTTGACTGGAAGGAGAGAATTCGAAGAACAAAGTTTTACCTTCACAACCAGCAATGGTGTCAATACAGTGAGCAAGAGGATTACTCACATCAATCGAACATATGAGAACATGAGTAAACCACATTGTGATGACCATCTTCGGTCACATCATATCATATTATACCATAGATCTCAAGAGAAACTCAACGTTTTCTCCTAATTCTCCTGAGAGGTTCGATTCGAGAAATACACGCATCGTGCCTTTTCACAGCGCGTATATCTCCTTTCCTTCTTTGTAACTTCCCCGTCACATTTCTCCTATTTTATAACCTGAGCGATACCATATTGTTCTCCAGACCTTTTTTGTCAGATCCAGAAATACAACGGAGATGATGAAAACACCAAATCTGGGACGTTCTTCCTGGAAACTGGTACCTTGTCTTATTGTTCGAAACAGTTCCGAACCACGATTGTTCGAACCGAAACACATCAGATAGATAAAACAAACAAAAATCGTTCTCAGAGGATCATCAATCATGACTGTTGACGAAAGTAGTGGAGAGTTTCCATCACGATCTTCTCAAACTAGTGCTACGGTGAAAGACGATGAGGCATTTCCTTCACAATTTTCTCTGCCACATCATTTTTTACAACACGAAAAGGAAAACAACGAAGATGTAAATAGAAAGAATGAGAAAGATACACTCCCTGTAGAATGGCGTGCTTTTAGTGATGTTTATCGAAATCCTTCAAAAGCTGGAAGACAAGAAATGATGAGCAGAATTCACTTTGATTTGTTCATGGGTAGATTGTACGTTACAGTCATAGCTCCTCTCTATGCTGCTTTCGTATTGGTTCTATCACTCACAAAACCATCAAACTCAAAGTACCCCCTGTATTACTTTTGGATCTTGGTTGGTGCTTCCCGCTTCATCAATCACCATTTAAATCGTTTCAGTTTTACATTTCGAGACAGATTGTCCTCGCAGAAGAATGAAAATGTTGATGTAGTCGACATGGTGAAAGAAGCAATTCGAAAGAAAGATTTACAATCGATACGGATTCAATGTGAGCTCCAATGGTGCAATAACAACTTCTGGTTGTGTTTGTTGGAAATGTTCCGTGCCCTCATGAACGGTGCTTTTGTCTGGGCCTCCTACATCATTTGTACAAAGGAGAGTCCAGTGTATTTAATGTGCCTTTTATTCTTGGCGCCCTGTGTTGTGTGTATCGAGGTTATATGGAAGATGAGTTGGGTAGTGATGCTCGGACTCAACATTGTTCCAATCATCACATTGTGCACAATGTATCATATCGGTTGTTCTGCTAGAGAAATTTCAATTGTGGCAATCGAAATTTATGTAGTACAAGCATTTAGCATTGCGAAAGCCATCTACATGTCATCATTTCACAAGTATGAATTGGCAACCGAGAGTCAATTGATGATTCAAAGTTCAGAGAAAATGTACAAGACGTTGTACTATGATGCTCCTTCATTGTTTCTCAGTGTCTGTCAAAATGGTCGAATTTGCAATTGCAACAAGTCTACTTGTAAATCAACCCATTATAGTGCTGAGCAATTGCAACAAGATATGACAATATTTGATTTGTTTGCACCAGAGAGTCGAGAATATCTGGAGAGTATTTACAGTCAAACAGATGCACAAAATCAACTCAACGAAGAGAATATTACTGACAAGGAGATGAGACTCATAACAAAAACTGGAGAGGTTAGGGATTTTGTGATGAATCTATCATTCATTAGGCATGGTACTGATAAGAAGATTTGGCTTTCAAACATGGTTCTTCAAGACATTACGGCACAAAAGAAGATTCAAAAGGAGCTCACAAGTACAAAAGATCAAGCTGAAGCTGCCTCTCAATTCAAAACTGACTTTTTGAGTAACATGTCTCATGAGCTTCGGAGTCCATTGGTCAGCATATGTGGTATCACTGAATTGTTGATGCGAGAATCTGGGGAATTAAGCGAGAAACATGCTGATTACGTGAAAACAGTGCAGACCTCAGCAAGTATGCTCCGAACTCTAGTGAATGACATTCTGGAAGTATCAAAGATTGAGGCTGGTAAGATTGAACTGGAATCCGTGAGTTTCTGCCTTGGAGATTGTGTCGAAGTTGTGAACCGATGTGTGTTCGAGGGCATTGCAAAAGAAAAACAATTGAATTGCCACATTTATGTTGATCCCAAGTTGGCAAAGAAGCATCTCAAAGGAGACGTGTCCAGACTCAACCAAATTTTAATTAACATTTGTAACAATGCTGTCAAGTTTACTCCGACTGACGGATCGGTTGATCTGAGTATCCTCTCACTTGATTCGATCGCTTCTGTAGATGGTGATATGAATCATCCAATCCTTCAATATCTAAGCTCAGACATGTGCAAACGAATCCTAAAGGAGACACCTTCTTCCTATGACTCGAGCACTAGTGAATACCTAGTGTGTTCAATCAAAGACACTGGCATTGGCATTCCAAAGGAAAAGCTAGGAGAACTGTTCAAAAAGTTTACTCAACTCTCTTCCTCCATATCTAAAGAGTGGGCAGGAACGGGGCTTGGTTTGAACATATCAAAGTCACTTGTAGATCTGATGAATGGCAAATTTTTCGTAGAGTCCAAACAGGGAGAAGGCTCCACCTTTGCTTTCACTGTTCAAGTGGGCGTGTCGAATACCCCTTACAAATCCAGAAGTCATTCGACACCCGAAGTACCAGATCGAGTATTTCGATGGAGGGTGTTAATTGTGGATGATGGACTCATCAATCAAAAAGTGCTCGTCCATATATTGAACAAGATTGGTATTCCTTCCGAGAATATAGACAGAGCCTTCAATGGATTGGCTGCTTTCGAAATGGCACAGACTCACCTCGAAACACACGGAAAGCCCTATGATATCATCTTTATGGATATTTGTATGCCAGTGATGGATGGATTGGAGTCTTCCATCAAAATCAGAGGAATACCAGACTACGAGACGACACCCATTATTGCCTTGACAGCCAGTGCTTCTGACCATTGCAAACAACAGTGTCTTCAGTTAGGTATGACCAAGTTTTGCGCGAAACCGTACACAGTGAACGCTATTGTTCGGATTCTATCTGATCAAGCATCCCTCATTCCAAGGAAATCAACAACGGAAGCTTAAGGAATTCCAATGACGGGTTCACTGTAAATTTTTTTCGCGCACAAAAAACACGTATTTCCAAAACGTGTTTTGGCAATCGGATAATTAAAATCTTGATTGATTGTAATTCACAAGCTTTCCAGCTGGAGGAAACTTTTCACTTTGGCACCTTTTGATTTGTTGTGTGATCGTTCTGGGTCTCTGTTCTTGTCTTGCTTTTTGAACGCGCGTGAGAAGACATTTCCCGATACTTCTTCTTATTTTCCCATTTCTGTGTAATCAAAAAACAACACTATCAATCTATTCACACGTGTCTGACACACACATACCTCTCGTAGCTCTTCTTCCTCATCATCGTCAACATGGTTACGTGTCATTTAGACTCTGGAGATACCGCTTGGGTTTCCATTTGTGTGGTTCTCGTTATGGGCATGATTCCTTCACTGTCCATCTTTGAAGCAGGTATGCTGAGAGCAAAGAATGCCCTCTCCATTTTCATGCAAGTTTTTACAGGATTGGCCATTTTATCAGTCATGTGGTTCCTCTTTGGTTACAGTCTCAGTTTTGGAACGACAAGAGGAGGTGTCATTGGCTTTCAAGTTGAATTATTGGCATTTTATGATGTGTCTGTTCACACTTGTGGTATCCACTCTGACAATATACCCAATGCACTGTTTGCACTCTATCAGATGCTGTTTGCTGTCATTTGTCCACTTTTGATGACTGGTGCTTTTGCCGAAAGACTCAAATTTAAGCCTTATTTGGCATTTTTGGTCCTGTGGGAATTGTTGGTCTATTATCCTGTGGCTCATTGGATATGGGGCGGTGGATTCTTGGATCAGATGGGAGTTTTGGACTTTGCAGGTGGTATTGTGATTCATGTGACTGCTGGTGCTGGATCATTGGTCATGGCATTCGTGTTGAAAAAGAGACACGGATTCGAGAAGCATCACGGTGAAGTGACTCCTCATAATCTAGGTTTGGCCATTCTGGGATTGGCATTGTTGATGATGGGTTGGTTCGGATTCAATGCAGGTGGTGCATTGGGCAGTGGTCCAACTGCTGTGAATGCAATTGTTTGTACTCAGATGGCACCTGCAGTCTCTACTCTTGTTTGGTTGTTCTTGGGTTGGGTCATGAACAAGAAGCCATCATTGGTCATGGTGATGAACGGTGCTTTGGCTGGATTGGCTGGTATTACACCTGCTTCTGGCTATGTGACCATTCAGTCTTCATTGGTCATTGGTCTCGTTCTCGGTGTTGTTTCCTACTTTAGTTTGTACTTGTTGAAGCACAAGCTTCACATTGATGATGCATTGGATGTGTCTAGTGTTCACGGTGTTACTGGTGCTGTCGGTGCATTTGCTATTGGTGTTGCTGCCAAGAAGGCTGTCAACCCTGAACAAGGTAACAATGGATGGATGTATGGTAACCCAAGTCTCATGGGAATTCAATTGTTGGGTATTATCTGTGCATTTATCTGGTCCGCATTCATCACATGTTTGATCACTGTATTCATTAGAAAAATGATTGTTGCAACTCCTGAGAAGCAAGATAAGGGCCTGGACGTTGAAATTATGGAAGGAAAGTGTTATGATTTCGTTGACACTACCGTTGAGAGCGAATTCGAGGATCCTTCTGCCAATCTGTACTCTAAGGTCATCTCTACTGATGAGCATGCACAATTGCTGATCAACAGACACTAACCTGGCAGGCTTTCTCAAAAAGCTGAATGGATAACCCTCACATCAATATCTTTCACCACAGTGTCTGTTGACATCTGGCCAATCACATCTGTCTGGGACGAGAGAGACTGGCAACAACAGTCTGTAATTCCACCCAGCAACAGTAAAAAACAAAATCATCCTTATTCTTCCGGTCGGTTTATTTTCGGCCTCAAAATGAAATTTTCCTGCAATCATTTTCAGATCATTGGTTTGGCCGATTTTGGTTGATGGTCAAGGTCTCTCCCAACCCACAAGCACACAGAGAGACTTTTGGTCGCATCAAACCGAACAACAAAACATAAAAGAAAGCGATCATGTCCCAATTCAATCAGATACTTGTTACATTGGACAATTTGCTCAAATTGGTCAATAATGCCAACGGAAGAGACAAGGCCACAAAGGTGCTTCAGTATAGCACAAGAATTGTGGATGATGCCATGAGCTCCACCCAGAATCCAAATTTGGAGGTTATTAAGCGTGTGAGATTGTTTGGCACAGGGTTGGCCACCGCTCGAAAGGTCATGAGATTTTGGAAGCCATTGACTGGTTATCTGGCGCTCATTCGATTCATTCAGAGATTGATTCGATTGAGCCAGGGATCAGGCAAGGAGAAACAGTTGAAATTAATTGAAATTTTGCAGTTGATTGAAAAAGTGTTTGTCGCCAATTATTTCCTGCTCGATCATTTGAATTGGGCAGCCAAGACTGGTTTGTTGAGCAATGAGAAACTCACTGATGGTAAGAGCTCAGACAATTCTTTAGTTCCATCTGGTGGTGGTTATGAGATAAAGAGCTTGTTCAACAATGGAAAAGCTGCGAGATATGGTCAAATCGGTTTCACTTTCTGGATGTATGGTGTTTTGGCAGGAGTTATTGCAACGTCCATGGAGTTGGTGAACAGTGTGAACAGAGAAGCTGCTCTGTTGTCTGAGATGAATGCAAATTTGAAGGAGTTGCAAGTGTCTCATGAGGAGTCGTTTGATGCCAATTCTCGTGCCAAGGAGTTGGAGCAACAAATGGTGAAATTGACCAATGAAAGAAATGCACTCATTAGAAAGGAGATTGTTGGTTTGTG
This sequence comes from Tetramitus jugosus, assembly GCA_937625935.1. Lineage (NCBI taxonomy): Eukaryota > Heterolobosea > Eutetramitea > Acrasida > Vahlkampfiidae > Tetramitus > Tetramitus jugosus. The sequence continues at coordinate 34,462 of OW569388.1, read as the reverse complement.
TGATTTGGGAACTGCTGCTGCACTGAGTGGTCATTGGCAAGCAAAGAATTGGCTTGTCGGAGTGTTGGGTGTCGTTTCTGCCGGTATTGGTGTGTACGAAATGTGGCCTTAAGAAACGATGCAATAAAATACAAACACAGCTCTCTTTTTGGATTCTTAATGTTCCTTTATTGTTCTTTTTACATTGCGCCAACTAAAGGATTGTGCACGTTGTGTTCGTGTCCATGCCCATTGAATACCGATTGTACATTCGTAATCTTGGTGGACTAGTTTCCAATGTAGGTCTCTGATTATTCTTGTGCACCAAGGCAACAAACGATGCAAATTCTGTTGCATTTTCGTTGAGTAATTGCTCCCCTGTTCGAATCTTAGGAGAGTGTTCAGGCTCGGGCTCATAATCCTCTGCTCTGATATTCTCGTAGTAGTTGGTTTGATTGGGATTGTAAGAACCATAAAATATATTCTGTTTGGTGACGTAAGGTCCCATTTGTTCTCGGATCCAATCTCGGTCAATTTGTGATATCTTGAACACCAAGAATAAGCGTTCTGGACATATCCAACTGGCTGAGGCACTCGTTGTCTCGTTAATTCGACTCTTGACCCTATTTTCATCAAATTTTGTCTCAGACAGTATCATAAAAAGAGTACCTGTCGACTTTGCCAGGTTCGGGAGACAATATCATCGAGTACTTGTGCTGTCAAGTAGGCACAAAAGAAAACAATTCCATGTGAAGTGGACATTTCTGTTACATTGAACCTGACGGACACATGTTCGTCCTTTGACACACTGAAGTGAAATGCTTCGCTATTGAGGGAGCCAATCAGGTTCTCCATCGGAGGGCCATTCTGATCTCCGAAACCAAACGATGTCAAATGAATAGAATAGGGAGATTTGCTTGGAACGTTAATGCAACTACAATTATTGTCTATTTCGAACGAAGATAGATTCACTGCATTGGACAAGGAATGAATAGGGAGATTGGTAGAATTGGATTGCGAAACACCTCGAAGTAATTGATACATGCACCTTTTTTGAGATTCTGTTCCAGTGATTCGTGACGCATTTCCCTTCAGTTCATCAACTGTAGACAAGAATTTTTGAGCTGAATAGAAACGATGGAAAAGTACGAGCCATTGCTTGTTCGTCACATACTCGATGACATTTCTATAGTGAGGCTCACGTTTAAGGTATTGATAAATTGCTGGGAATTGAGCCTCGAAACACACTGCCAAAAAAGAATGTGCATTGTAACGATACTGAGCCTTAATTTTGGAAAATTCGTAAACAACACCATCATTCTTCTCAATTTCAACCTGTAATCTCTCTTCGACTCCCTTTTGTAACATTTGACGGAGTTCCTGATGATTCATCAACGAATGATACAAATGTGCCTCTACCATTATCAAATTATTCATAAAGTGACACGTGCGAGACAATTGCACAAGGTTCTCAATGTGATACGCAGAGTATCCCACGATCTGAAACATGATTTCAAATGGTAATTGTCCACATGAGGGAAAGTAATCGCTGTGCTCATTGCAGTCCTCCATATCAATCTCACACAATACTACTTCTTTATCTCTTTTCTTTGAGTAGTTGAGATTCCAGTTCCAGTTTTCTGTTCCTCTGAGTTCCGTCTGATGGAGAACGAAATGACAAGAAAAAATGTTCACGAAAAACAGGATCCATATTTATTTGTTTGCAAGAATTGGTTCGAAGCGTTTTAGTCCTTGAGTTGGTTCCCTTTGGCAAGTATTTACAATAAAGAGAAGAATCTTCACCTCCATCACGAGATTAGAACACAGGGCATTGAGTTCCAACTGGTCTCAAGTTTCCACCTTGACCTGGAGCACCTGGGCAACATTGGAAGAGTTGAGATGAGTAGCAAGCACCATTGCAAGACAATGGAGCAGAAACAGGGCAGAGTTGACGAGCAGGTGCTCCAGAGGATGGTTGATTGTTGACTGCACAAGTATGGATGGCAGTATCATAACAAGCCTTGTTGCAGCATCGAAGACCAGCAGGACACAAGCATGCATCACCAACTGACAAATCGGTGATACAGTTGTATTGGGTGCTGCTGTAGCACTGCTCTTGAGTTGGAGTTGGAACTCCATTCACTGGAGGAGGAGTCCATCTGCAACACAATGGAGTGTTTGGTTGAGCAGCGCAGAGTGCAACCTTCTGTTGACAAGTACCTACACCTGTTCCTTGAACACTCAATGTGCCCAAAATGAGGCAAAGGAAAAAGCAGCTGGCAATGATGTTGAAGACTTTCATTTCAATGGTATTAGAGGATTATTCTGATTCGTTTGGTTTGGTTTGTTGTGGAATTGGTATCAAAGGCAAGCATCTTGCCTTTTATCTTTCCCAATCTGAATTGAATTAGATTCTTGTACAATTGACAGTCGTTATTTTTCATTTCATCAGGTTGTATTCGAATTCGCGCGTATCCCTTTCAGTAAATTGAACCACAAACTGCCGCCGTCAAACTATTTTTGGAACAACATCTACTGTGAATTGACAGGGGTTTTGGCCAACTTGATGGAGATAGTTCCACAACCATCGAATATTAATAATCGAGGATCCCAAAGAATGAAGAAGAGGAATTGTACAATGTTGTTAGTGTCAACTACTTGTCCATGAATGAATACAATCAATGAGAAATCAGGGTCATTGTTTATTGTAAATCTTGATTTCTCATGAGAATATTTACAATGTTGTTCGAAAGAGAACATTCATGATTCCTAGATTAGAACACAGGACATTGAGAAGCAGATGTTAAGAAACCTCCTTGACCAGGAGCACCTGGGCAGCAACGGAATTGTGGGAATGAGTAACAAGCACCATCACAAGACAATGGAGCGGAAACAGGGCAGAGTTGACGAGGAGGAGCACCCAATGATGGTTCTCTGTTGACAGTACATGTTTGAATGGCTGGATCGTAGCAACCCTTGTTACAACACAAAAGTCCAGCAGGGCACAAGCATGCATCGCCTGTTGACAAATCAGCCAAACATGAATATTGGCTACTGCTGTAGCATTGTTCTTCAGTTGTGGAAGGGCCAGTTAGTGGAGGTGGAGGATTCCATCTACAACATAGTGGAGTGTTTGGTTGAGCAGCACAGATGGAGTTTTTCTGTACACATGTGCCAATTTGAGCTCTCAAGACTGAAAGTACGAGGCATAAGAAGAAGCAACTTGCAATGATGTTAAAGAGTCTCATTTAAATAGTACTAGAGGATTGTTGTTTGTATTTGAAGTTAGTTTGTTTTGATAGTGAAGTAACACAACAGATAGTTCATCCTTTTATCTTTTCCGATCGGGTTGAATTTGATTCTTGACAATGGCAGACGATAGGAAGCATTTCATTGGTTGTATTCGTGCATTGATCACAGTTGGAACTTACAAATATGATCCGAGGGGACATCTTTTTGGCTGATATTTTCTCCGGTAAAATCTTCGTCTTTCGATACAGGGTTTGTATTTATTAAGATAAAATTTCTTCCTTGACAATTATTTACAATGTTGTTCACAAGAGAAGATTCTATGCCTGTCACAAGAGATTAGAACACAGGGCATTGAGTTCCAACTGGTCTCAAGTTTCCACCTTGACCTGGAGCACCTGGGCAACATTGGAAGAGTTGAGATGAGTAGCAAGCACCGTTGCAGGACAATGGAGCAGAAACAGGGCAGAGTTGACGAGCTGGAGCTCCAGAGGATGGTTGATTGTTGACTGCACAAGTATGGATGGCAGTATCGTAGCATGCCTTGTTGCAGCATCGAAGACCAGTTGGACACAAGCATGCATCACCAACTGACAAGTCAGTGATACAGTTGTATTGGGTGCTGCTGTAGCACTGCTCTTGAGTTGGAGTTGGAACTCCATTCACTGGAGGAGGAGTCCATCTGCAACACAATGGAGTGTTTGGTTGAGCAGCGCAGAGTGCAACCTTCTGTTGACAAGTACCTACACCTGTTCCTTGAACACTCAATGTGCCCAAAATGAGGCAAAGGAAGAAACAGCTCGCAATGATGTTGAAGACTTTCATTTCAATGGTATTAGAGGATTTATCTGATTAGTTTGGTTTGTTCTGGTTGTATTGTTTTGAGTTGGTATCAAAGGCAAACACCTTTTGCCTTTTATCTTTCCAAATCTGGATGGAATTAGCTTATCTGGATCGAATTAGATCCACAATACAATTGATGGTCAATATTTTTCATTTATGCAGGTTGTATTTGTGCAGTTCTGGTTCTATTGAAGATGTTTACAAATACGACACCGAGCGGAAGTCAAATCTTCGGCCAGTTTTTCCGCCCAAAACAGAATCTCCGCCGACAGGCAACATCAACTCCATTTTTCAATCAAACAACGACAACAATCAGAGACACCATGGAAGCAACAGAGAACAGAGATGAGATCATTAGAGAACTCATCTCAAAAGTTTTCACAGTCACAAGTGGTGAACAATTGTTGGCAGTCATACCTGCTACAAAGCTAAAGAAGGGAAGTGAACACAGGAGACGAATATTGGCTCTCACAATCAAGAGAACAGACAGTATGAGTGTGAGTGGTGCAGCTGTCAAGTCAAAGGTTGCTGTTACAAGTGCTGTTACATCTGTCAAGAAGAATATGAATGTGGTCAAGGGTATTCAGAACTTGAATAGTCAATTGCAGCATTTTCATATGCCACTCAAGAAGAATTTGAATGTGTTGGCTGCCAATGTGAAACCAGGTTCGTCATCCTCGGCGGCGGCCACTGCCAAAAAAAAGAACAAGATTCGAATGTTAACGATTGAGAAGAAGAATGGATCGTTCAGTATTGTAAAGGACTACAAGTTGAAAACATTGACAATGATCAAAGCTCCGGAAGATAAGAAGGAATTGGAGTTTATTCTGTTTTTTGAAAAGAAGCCGTTCCATGTGTTGACAGACAGTGTTCAAGACAAGAATATGTTTTTGTGTAAGATTGTTCAGTTGATGAAGGAGAATTTCGGTGTTTTGCCAACGATTGAGGGAATTAATATCGATGAGCTCTCTCAGTACATTTTGAATGCGAATGATTCGGATGATGAAGGTGTGAATGAGGCAGACATGTCCGATATTTCACAAAAGGCATTGTTGACACCTGCGGAGGATCAACAATTGAGAAAGTTGTTGGATCAGTTGAATCTGCCATTGGAATCGTTTCACAGCTCGCACTCCATTCTCAATAAGAAGCTAGTTGATTGTGAAAAACAGAATATTCACGGTATACTGTTGCAACAGGATTCATGGCAAGAAGTGAACGATAATTTATTTGTGTGCGAAAAAATGTTGAAGGAGATGGGAACTTGGGTCGATCGATACAGTAGAAAGTTGGTGATTATGCAGAAGGATATTGAGCAGATTGAGAAGGAGAATAATGCTCTGGAGATTATGTGGAGAAATCATAATTCTCTTCTCAAGGAGTTGGACAGTTTAACTGACAGTCTAAAGTTCGATTCGACATATGAACAATGTATTTTACAGGATGATTTCGAAGGAGATGGCTTATCGAAGATTAATAAGGCTGTCCTTAAGCTGCAGGAGACTTTGAATCGACCATTTGTTGACGGAATGGATCAAATGGAAGCAGTGATCAAACGAAAGCGAGAATTTCAAAGAATGCGTTTTGCTCTTGTCAATCGGTTTAGAGAGTTTTTAGCTGTTCGATTCACCAAACTAATTGACGAAATTTTGAAAGATCGAGCAAAGAATCCAAAGTATGCGAAGTTCGAAGTGAATGCCAAACAAGTAACAGATAAGGACAATATCAACAAGCAAATATTTGAATTACATCGTGAAAAGTTGTATCGCGTGCTTGACAAATACGAAACTTTGATGAGTTGTGCGTATAGTACCCAGGTATCTCTGGAAGGTGATCAATCTACCGTCGAGCAGTACGCAAAGGAGATTAACGCCGTAAGAAAGGCGTTAAAGAAGAAAGATAGGGGCATTCATTTGAATTTGAACAAAATCAATGTATTCTCAAAAGACAAAAAGGGAAAGTGTCAGAGTCGTGCGGATCAATTGACTCAGTTAACAAACGCTTATAGTGTTGCTGTTGCGCCCTTGTTCAGGAAAGAATTTTCAGACTTCACCTTAGATATGAAAGCATCCATGAAAAAACTCAAGGACAACAAGTATCACCACTCATTCGCACTATCTGGTGGAAAGAATAAGAAATCAGAGAAGATTTCATCTGTTAACGCAGCAACAACAGCGACATCAACAGCAACTTCAAACACAATGACTGATTTCGATGAGATGACAACTGATGGTGATGAACCTGAAATCAACTTCCAAGACTTTAACCGAGCAAAACACGGAGGTTCGCCGTCTGACAATTTGAAGCTTGAATGTCAAGAGATAAGCAACCGTGTAGACACACTATTTTCATACTGTGTGAATACGGTGTGTGATGTGGTATATCATGAGCAAAACTTTTGTCAAAAGTTCTTTTTCTTAAAAGGCAAGGCAACAACAGTGCCCGATTCATCATCTCCCCTGGCACAGGTAGAGCTGCATCACAAATTTGTGTATGATATGATGGATAAGACGTTCAGAGATGTTCCAAGTCTCCTGCTGACTCTTTTTGATTGGATACGTAACAACTGTGATTCCTTCTATTTATTGTCAATGGTATTGACACTAGAGAAATTGCAGAGTAATTATCGAGAAAAATCAACATTCCTCAATGGAGTGATTCTTGGTCCATTGCTTGATATCTGTAAACAAGCTTTCGAAAAGTTTGTTACGCGACAAATATTAAGTATTGAGGACTACAAGTGTACTATTAAGAAGGTCTCTGTTGTACCTTTCTTGGCAAAGTTCCCTTACTGGGTCAAGAGACTTGAATTGATTCTGGACAGGCAGTCGAGCAATGATGAGCAATCTCGAAATACTATTGCCAAGAATGCCAACAAGAGGATTACCACCAAAATGTTTGAACAGATCGAGAAATTGGCGGAGACAGAGAAGAAACATGCAGACGGCTTCAGGGTCAAAAACTATATGTTCTTTATCAGTTCCATGCAAAACAACCCCGATATGGTGCACGATCAGATGATAGCCTTGGCTCAGGATCGATTGAATAAGAACATGGACGATTACATCAAATGGATGATCGATTGGAAGTTTGAAGATCTCTTTACTTATTTCTCGCAATTAGAGAACACGCTTCAAACTGTCGATGTAGAAGATATCGTTTATCAAACTCAATATTCGAAAAAGAAACTCAAGGACTTGGTTCAAAAGTATTGTAATGTCGCAGTACATGTGAATATGGACCAAAACAACACTGCCCAGTTCTCTGACTTCCAGAACAAAATCTCTGACATTTACAAGAGAATGGACAAGCACATTGGTACCAAGTGCGAAGTCAACAGTTTGTACAAGATTGGAGAGGAGTTCATGGCTTCTGTTCACGCGCTCGTATGGACACATCTGAAACACTATTTCGTGAAACGATTCAAAGACATGCACATCCTGGTCAACAAGTGCTACAAGGACACCAACATTATCTTTGTGCCAAGCGTAGCCATTGTAGAAAAGCTGTTCAATAGAGTCGAAGAAGACAAACCATAAAGTAGACTCGCTTATTTATTCAGTTCACAAAGCCCTCAAATTCTACTTTATGAATTACAATGGCGGTGAAACCAACGTCAATCAGAACTTCTGAAAAAAGCAAAAAACAGCCAAGATATCCCTTTAGATTAAACACTACTACAAAAATGACCCATAACCTATTACCCTGGATTCTCTCTGTTCCTCCACTGTTTGCTATTGCTTGCAAACTCTATGTGACCTTGACCACTGTCTACACTGATGAGAGTGTGAGCATGAAGAACAAGGTTGTGATCGTTACTGGTAGCAATACTGGAATTGGACTGTACACTGCAAGAGCACTGGTCAAGAGTGGCGCTCATGTCATTATGGCTGTTCGATCAGTCGACAAGGGCAACAAGGCCAAACAAGAGATTGAAAAAGATTGTCGTGACACAAACAAGAGTGTCAACGGTGGTCAAATTACGGTTCTCAAACTGGATCTGAGCCACTTGGATAGTGTGATTCAGTTTGTAGAGGATTTCAAGAAGTTGAACTTGCCATTGAACGTGTTGATCAACAATGCTGGAATGGCAACCATGGCAGGTGAAGAAGTTACTACGGGTTTAGAACCAATGTTCGCAACGAATCATTTGGGTCATTACCTGCTCACCAAAAAATTGTTACCACTGTTGAAGCAGAGTAATACGGAGCAGGATCCTGGAAGAGTGGTGATTGTGGCATCTGAAGCACACAGAATGGTGTCTGGTTTGACGAATGACAACCTTGAGAGACACACAAAGTTGCCCGTATTGAAAAAGAGTGCTGTCCAGACGGCCAGTGTTCTCAAACAGTATGGTTTCACCAAGTTGTGCAACATTTACCACGCACAGCACTTGGCTAATATTTTGAAAGAAGAGGGAACGAAGAATGTAGTTGTCTTGTCAGTCCATCCTGGAACAATCAAATCAGAAATGGATCGTGAAGTTTATGAATTGCCACTCTTGATGAAAATGTTTGCTGTGCCGTTCCTCATGGTGACTCAATTCATGTTCTTCAAGTCGACCCAGGCAGGAGCTCAGAACTCCATCTTTGCTGCTTCTTCACCAAAGGCACTAGCTTACAATGGACTATACTTGGATGATTTGAAGCCAAGAGCTACCAACGATTATGCCAAAGACAACTCTTTGCAGCAGCAACTGATTGATCTCAGCGAACAACTTATCCAAGACTATCTATAATGCTTCGTCTGCTTCTTTGTTGGCGCATCCCATTGAAAAATAAATTACTAAAATTTCGTTGTGATGTACTTGTTTATTCAAGTTGTTCGAACTGGCAACGTCCGTCAATATCGTTTATTCCTCATCATCTTCGTAGTCTTCTTCGTCATCGTCTCCTTCCTCTTCCAAGTCGAACAATGGTTCTCCTTCCAAGTGATCAGCAATGTAGTCCTTAACTAACTCATCCAACGAGTCAAACGCAAGATCTCTGTGGACAATCTTAAAATTGGCCTCACCTGAGAAAATGACAACAAATGCATCTTTCTCGTCTTCGACTCCGCAGAATTTTCTTACCTGTTGAATGACAGGAGAGTCAATGGCGTGCAAGAAGTAGATGGGACGCTTCGAGTATGCCAATCCCCTACTCTCAAACTCAGTCACATACTTGTCAGCCAATCTTTGAATCAATTGCTTGTTGTCCTCTTGTTGTTCGGCTCCAACCTTGTCACTGAACAAGATGAAGCACGAGTGATCATTAAAGTGATTATTCGTCACTTCTGGTTCCAACACTTCAACATTGAGTGGTACCCAAGGGAATTGAGATCCATCAGGATCAGATCTAGCCATTCCAACACCATTGTCATTGATAATCTTATTGGTCTTTGGATCAAACATCACAAGTGCTGGAATACCATCGATTCTAAAGTGTTGATTCAAGAGATGAACTCTTTCATCCTTGAGAGGCAAAGCAGCCCACGGCATCTCTGCAAAATACTCTTCAAACTGTTCTTGACTGTGATCACTGCTCACAAATATCACTTCAAATCGCTTCTTTTCCTTGTTGACTTGTTGATACACATTGGCCAACAGTGGAGTCGTCATTCGACAAGGTGGACACCAATGAGCACTAAAGTACAGTCCAACTGCATCATAGTCACTCAACTGAACATGACTCATTGCTTCCTCCTTGGCACCAATCAAAAATTGACTTGAACCTAGACACTCTACAAATGTTTTTGGTTGCCATGGAAAATGTTCACCTTGTTCATCATTCATCAACTCATCTACACCCAGTTCAGTCACCAACTGTAACTCATTATTCCTTGCATCTCTTTTGAGAACAATCAATGTTGGAATACCTTCGACATTGAACAAGGCACTCAATTTGGCTCTCGTCTTGTTTGGATCATCGAATGGCATGGCAAAAAATGGCATTTTAGCAAAGTAGTCATCGAATGCAGTTTGTTCGACATCACCACTCAACAAGATGATTTCAAATTTTTTGTCCTTGTGATGTCTCTCATAAAATTCAACCAATTGTGGAGTGAATTTGTGGCATGGTGGACACCAACTGGCAGAAAAGTATAACAAGAGATGATCAATGTTGTTGTTGTTATTGGAGGAGAGGAGTTGATCCACTGTTGTTGTTGTTGTTGTTGTGGAAGAAGAGTGGTTGTGTTGGATGAGTGGAAGATCCTTTAGCAATTCGAATGATGTCATTTTGGCGCCAAGTAATTTTTTGGTTTCTGCTGTTTGTTTATGGTGTTTTTTTTCCGGTTGTGTGTGCGCAAATTTTGGAATCTCATTGTTCAATGTAAGTTTGTTATGACTGCAAGCCACACTGATGTTGCAATTTGGAATCAAAATTCTACCAATTCAACACAGTTGTCAATCTTTGATATGTGGAAGCCACGTAACGTGAAATCAATTGCTTATGCTTCTCCAAGTATTCAGAAATCAGAGGTAAATCACTATTTGGAATAGATGGCACAATATGCTTTGCATAAGCAACAACAAAAGCTGGATGATGAACTGATAATGCAACATTATAAGTAATACTGTCACCAGTGTGATCATTTGGATCAAGAAGAGCATTAACATGTGGATAATAGCTACCACTGAAATGAATTCCAACAAATCTTCTCGCCTTATCTCCCAGTTTGATGATGAAGGTTCCTGAACAACCATTAAACAAAGAAATATCATGAACAATGTACTTGGATGTATCTTCTTCTTCTGGTTTGTTTGTGTTCTTCACCCATTGTCTATCTTGATTATAGTGGAAAGGAGGTTGTCCAACAGTACCTACAGCCAAAAGCTTACTGTCTCCTCCGTGACATGCCTTTTGTACTACATCAACAATACTCGGAGCATCAACAGGATTTGCTCTGTAAGTACTATCAATCACTCTTTGCATACTAGTTGTATCACCTAATCCAATATGACAGATTGACGCTACTACGTCTCCTGGATGTACCATATCTGGAGAAGGAACAAAGTAAATGTCATCTTGTTTCTCGGACTCATATTCTTGAATCAATTTTGTTTTGACAAATGAAGCCTCAAGTGCTTTGCCATTGTCAAAGGTGATATCATCAGTACTTCTGCTTACAGGATCCTCATCATCTTTAATTAGTTGCTGTATAGTATTGTCTTGAATGTCAAGTATATCTTTTCTTTCAAAGTTTGGTAGATTGTAAACATCTCTAGTGACTAACAAACGTTGGATTGGGCAACTATCAGCATTAGTCATATAGAATAAATCAGCAGAGTCTGTAACATGATGTGCAGTAGCAAAATGAATAGGTGAAATAGGGAACATTGTTCCTACATTGATGACTTGTTTCAATGAAGATGCCAGATGAACTCTGACTACATATTTGACATAGTGATGAAACAGGTGACAATGATTCATGACATTATCTTGGTAATGTGAAGAGAATTGGAACGATCAATGATTGTAGGATTCTTAGTGCTTATTAGAGCAGTATTGTACTTGGCTTGATTGTGCTCATTCTTAATACAAACAACGCCTCTTCTTATTGGCGGACTCTCTCGTTGCTTGTCTGACGTCATTTAAATGTTGATCTAAGACAACGTTTCTTTTTTTTGGCATGCTCGTTTTCCCAAAACACTTTTCTGGGTCTCTTGTGAAGGTTGACTATTAATTCTATAGCAAGGTATGAATTACCATAGTGTAATTTTCTGATTGTTACAATTCCACCTCGGCTCAAAACAACTATCATTCTGATTATGGGTATAACTGCCTGATGTTAAATTACAGATAAAATGCTGCAGTGTTTGTTGTTTAGTTCGAGGTTGGTGTTGTGTTCGTTGAACTAGGACAAAATTTATTGTTGCTCGTCAACGAGGTGAAGCAAGAGCGGAGCATATTGATTCACTTCACAGTTTTGCTCAATGTGTTGATCCCTTGCCTTGTTGTGCGAGGTCGTTGCTTCGAAATCTTCATGTAGAATCATTCGTTTCAAACGATCTAACCTGGCTGCACTCTCTACAGCATCCTTCTTGGTTCGAACTGCAGTCGAGAGAGGATATATGGTGCGTTCAATACCCATACAACTCGAGATTGATAAAGGAGTATTTTTGATTTCATATGCGTTTGTAAATGAACGGTTCATCAAATTGTCAACCCATACATAGCTATCACTATCGGTCCAGTGTTTTAACTTGTCAAAGAGTGCAGGTGAGAGTTGAGCAGTGGCCAACTCGTTGTGATTGCAATGTCTATGCATGTTGCTCAATAAATAACGGAGCAGTTTGTGAGCAACATGCCGAACAGCAAAATTGGCAGTATCAACAAAAAATTGGATACGCATCGATCGAGGTATCTTTCCTGATGACCTGTTGAGTGGATTTGTATGATAGACAACATTGGGAACATCTTGTTCCAAACTACAGAGATCTAGCTGTTCAGCAATCGCCTTTTCGACAGATACTTTGAATTTCTCCAAGCCAAAAGTATCCGCTGCTGATAACAGAGATTTTAGCATTTGAAACTTGTGTACGGAGTTGATTTCAGGTAGCGATACACTCTCCATTGTATACATTTGTATTAATATAATCCGAATGATCGCAGGAGTAAAACCAAGAGTATCAAGCGATAATTTGTTGGTTGATCTCAAATTTTTCTCGGCAAAGTATGAATACTGCGATACTACAACCTTGTGTACTTTAAACTTCTTTCCTTTGATATGAAGCTCCATGTCACTGTACGAATCACCTTCAACAACACAATCTAATAGATAATACAAATAATCGGACAACGGCTCATTATTCGTTGCAGGTTTGATGCATTTAGAGCTCGATGCATCTTCATACAAAGACTCCTTTTGTTTGAATGTAAGATATAAATCTTTAGTAAATGGAACAAGTACTGCTCCGCTCGTTTCAACGTCTTGATCTAATCTAGTCCTTGCGTCTTCAATACTAGCAGCAGATAATATACAAATATCACGATTGGGCCATTTAGCTAAAAATATATTATTATTTAGAGAAGTTGGATGCCCTAGTTCTTCGCTATTGGTCATCGATGCAGATCGCGCATGATTATCGGATTTGCTACTTGTGGATGCTTTTCTTTTTCGTGCGATCATATCGAGCATCTGGTCAATCATTTCTTGTGCGGCATCATCAATCTCTTGTTCCAATTCTGTCAATGCGCTTCGACTCATTCGCGTTTGAGTTCTTAAATTCGGTCTAGTTTGCTTTGGCTGTGTGATAGCGACATCCAAATCGCTGTCTTCTTCTTCTGAAGAAGATGATGACTCCTCATCACTACCCCTCCTTCTCTTTTTTGTGCTCTTCTTACTCGAAGATTTTGTATTGGTTTGTCTCGCGCGTTTGTTATTCTTGCTGGTTGATCCCCGCTTTGCTGGAATCGAAGGTTCATGTCGTTCAACAACTCTCGTATCTGAAGCTTTTTCTTGGGGAGGCGTCCGATTCGCTCGTTCGAAACGTATCGGTGACTGCATCCGTTGAGAGGAAGAAGCAATTAGTTTTGCTTGATTGGGAGCAGAGTAGGATATGGATGTGGCTCTCGTTATCTTTGGTACGGTACTGGCAATATCACTTGTTGCTTTAGCACCAACGTGGCTCGGCGTAGCTTGTTGTTGTTGCACAACTGAAGAAGGAGTTTGGTTTGGTTGTTGTGATGCCATTGAGATGCGTTTCGGCGTCGTAGGTATACTGGATTGGATCATGGGCTTGGGCGAGAATGCAACTGGACTGGATGTTGATGATGCAGGTCGAGTTCTTTTCCGAGCTGAACTGACATCATTCTCCATCTTTCTCTCATCTTCATTACTACGACTACCATGAATGTTCTTGTCTTTCGTGTGTTCAATTGTTGCATGTCTGCGAATCATATTGATACTTCTCACAATTTTTGCATTTGCATTGTTGTTGCTGTTGCTGCTTGACAAGGAGGAATCAAGGGTTCGTTTCGCTAAATTCACACTTTGATGCCTCCGTTGTGCACTCTCCACACTACTACTATTTTCCAATTGTGATGATGTTGGTCTCTTCTTACCTACTCGTGTTCCAATATGAATATCATTATCTGCATAATTTTCACCGTCATCATCTTCACTGTCATCATCATCATCATCGTACTCTTGTTCATCTCCATCATCATCTGATTCGTCTTCTTCTTCTTCTGAATCTGTAATGACACCACCATACTCTATTTGAGAAGTGTTAACGATTGATGATGATGATGATGATGAAAGTGGACTGGATCCGAGATGCGCCGTATTCTTCTTTTTTGTGATGGATAGTGTTGGTTGTTGTTGTGTAATAATGAGCATGGATGAAATTGTTTTTTGATTATTTGTAGTTGTTGTTGTTGTTGTGGATCGAACATTCTTTTTCGTGTTTGTTTTGTGATTCTTTTTCTTGTTATTGTTACTACTACTACTACTATTCGTTCGATCAGTAGTAGTCAAATGATGATGATGATGATTATTGTTTGTTAATTGACTGATTGGTGTACCGGATCGTCTTGCTATATTCTTTCGTGTATCCACATTTTGTTGTTCATTTATTGTATGATTATTTTCATTTTCATTATTTTCATTTTCACTGTCATAATGACTGTTACTCTCATGAGCATTTCGGTTGATTAATGATAAACGATTGCGATCAATAGGTGTAAAACTATGATGATGATGATGACTGATTGGTGGTGATGTTGGTATGGGTGTTGTGGGTGTTGTCGTTTCTGGTAGGGTCTTTTTGACAAATGTGATTTTGGGTTTGATGATCAACATGTTATTGTTCGTGGGTGGCAATGATGGTGTGGTAGTGGTTGATGATCGCTTCTCTCGAGTTGATGGTGATCGATGTGAAGTGACCATGATTTTCGAGTCGTCTCCAATTTGGTTTTTCTTTGGCGTTAATTTTTTCATTCATCCGACAAATTTTTTTGGCGCAAAACACGGAGAAAACAAAGCGTACGATATGTTGTCATTCTCGGATTTGGTGATTGGATCAACGTTACTGTTGAACGCGTTTGCTATCCTTAACTTTAACATGTATGTTGTATTATTTTCTCGTCAATCTTTGTAAAGGTGATCATCTTTTCTGACTCTTTGTTTTTTGGATTGTTCTGATGATGATACAGATCGCCATCATCGACACAAGATGTCAACGGCACAACAGATGATCAAGCAACAAAGACATCAGAGGAAGGAGGAGGTATCAAAGCTACACTGAAACAATTTGTGATGGATCTGAGAGCTCTGCGTATTTTTATTGCGCTTTGGAATTTTTTGGTCATGTTGCTCATGATTGTGTTCTTTTCCAACTAGAAACTCAAAGAGAAGGTCATGATGAAGACAATTTTTGTTGTGTGTGATTTACACACCTAGAATTGTGTGTATTCTAAGAAGAAACCACTATAAGCTTTGCATGAAAGTTACTCTAACGTCGACTGTGTGGAACAGTTCAGTTCTGGTAGAGAAATAAGACAATTTGTCTGAAGTTGAGTGAGTATTTTCCTATTCAAGTTTTACGTGAACAAGAATGAAACAGCGAGACTTGTTCAGTGAACAATGAAAAATTAAAGCTTGAGTGGAATCCTATTTTGATGTTACACTTTTCTACCAACTTCCACGTAAGGACAAAAGTTGGGAGACTCGAGTCTTGTTCTCAATTCAATCAATGCTTTGTCTCTGGGATAATCTAACAACAACTTTAAAACCAAGGAAAGAGCCGAGTTGATATTGTTCTCTTCAATGAGTTGCTTCACTTGAGATGTAAGACTTTCCAGTTCTTTTTGCTTGTCTGATGCCTTTTCTCGCTCAGACAAAACTTCAAACACATGAACTGAACATTATGAAGAAAATTGTTAGGTCATGATGATCAACCAAAGATACAAAAAGTAGAAATACATACGAGGTTGAGATTTTCCTTTGACACAAACAAAGGAAATCCATCGACAGACAAAGTAATCTTGAACGGCTTCTTTTGTCTTGGGTCCAATCATTATTGATGTATGATATTGTTTGTTGATTGATGTCAATCGACTAGCCACATTCACTGCATCGCCTAGCGCTGTGTAGTTGACTCGAGATCGACTTCCTACATTTCCTATGAAACATTGGTCAGTGTTCACTCCAATTTGAATGGAGATATTGGGGTGGCCCTTGCTTATCCACTCTCGATTCAATTCATGAACACTCTCATGTATTTTAATACATGCTCGAATCGATCTGAGTTCATGATCATCAATGCTCAATGGTGCATTGAAAAGACACATCATTCCTTCAGAAAGATACTTGTCCACAACTCCTCCTTCATCAGTCACAATTTGAGCAAAAGAGGTGAACATGATTTGTAACATCTCCACGAGAAGATTTGGCGAGAGATTGTTAGTATTCTCGAATCTTGTGTCGATAAACAAGATTGTCATTCTCCTTCTCACAACTCCAAGTCGAGCACTTGCATTCCTCGACATCAATACTTTAACAACGTCTGAAGGAACATAAGCATCAAACAATTGAAGTCCATTTTTCAATTGTCTGATAGATTCTGTCATGACTGCAATTTCGAAGATTGGAAGAGAGTGAATCTTGCGCGTCTGATTCCTAAAGTTCATCTTGGTGATCCTCGCGAACTCTCTTGCGATTTCATACAATGGTACGGATATTATTATGCTGATAATTAGAGCTATCAGAAGTGTTCCGATGATAGTGCAAACTGTCACAGTGGCTAACACTTGGTTTGACTTGTTCACAACCTTCAGAACAACAGACTCTGATATCACAGATACTATGTTCCAACTGAGACCAAAATTGTCTTCAAATCCAATGATTGAAACCTGCCGCTTCTCTCCTGTCGAATCCACAAAGTGGAATCCAACATATTTACTATCATCTACTGGTAACGGAACCCCTAAAGCCTGATCTATAACGTTGGCTGATTCACGGATTACAAAATCTGTGCTGTTTCTTGCATCGACCATCTGAGGGTTTTGAGGATCAGTATCGTTTGTTATCTTGCCCTTGTTCACTGCGACCAATGTCATATCTCTTTGCAGCACATACAATCTGGTTTCTGGAAAAATAACGAGTGATCCCAAGAAGTCTGACAGCGTTTGAAGATTGATTCCAGCACTTACTGCACCATATAAGCTCCTATCATTCACATCAAAGTATGGTCCGGTTACTGCGACAGTCAGATGTGGTGGTTGTGTTACAGTGAACAAGATTTTACCCCAAAGAGTCGCACCAGTTTCTTTTGCAGCCAAGTACCAAGGACGTTGAGTTGGAATGTATCCGAAGTGGGTCATAGATATGGTAGTTGCCACATCCAACGCAGTATTCATTGAATACTCATTCAGGGCTCCGTCTCCATTCGATAGTCCTAGTATGAATCTCTGGCGAGGTGTACTTGTATCATTAATCAACATACCGGTGAAGTAATTGTAATGAGTTCCGTACCATAGGGTTGTGATTTTAGGGTTTTCGAGTTGACTCAACATGAGTACTTCTTGGAGTTTTCGGCTCTTTTCATTCCTCGAATCACTAAAGTTAAAACCAGACCGATCCCCCGATTCCATTGTCTTAATAATGGCTTGAACAACGAAGGGTCCCGTGGACACAAAGTCCCGAACATGGGTCAGAACTCGCGAAGTCAATTCATCTCTTTGGATCTTGGCCGCTTGTTCAACTCCTCGCCGTATCACATAATAATTGGCTAACCACAGTGATAGACCGATAATAATCAGGGAGGTCAAAAGAGTCACTAGAAAAACAACGTTGAAGCTCCAAGAGAATCGAAACATTTTCAAAGCCATACAAAGCAATCTTTGTCTGCCCTGCTTCTTCATACTAGGTCCATAAACATCACACCATGGGGGATGATAGTCTTCATGATTCCTTGGAACATCGTTCAGGTGATCTGGCAAACTCTCATTTCCTGGTTGGGGATTGATAGTATCTCTGTCATTTTCTTCACTTCCTATTGTTCGATAACCATCTTGTGAATGATGAAAGAATGTGAGCATCATGTATTGTGATGAATTTTTATTCGCTTGACGAGCTCATGATTTTGTGATGAGATTTCCCTGGCAAATCCCCACGAAAGATTGATTTCCTATTTCGTACGTGTGAACTTTTGAAAGGTATTAAGTCGGATCAGTTTTTTGCAAAATAGTCGATGAATCCCCGAACAATCTCCGAACCTTTTCTGTGGAGTAGATTTTCAAACTACCTTCAGGATCTGGGTGGGTTAAAGTTAGTTCAAGAATGAGTTTCCCAATTGAATCATGGCCAAAATCCCTCCTCATTTCACCCAGCTCTTTCTTCCTGCAAACATTGATTGTTTGCGATTTCGGCAGGAATTCGGAAAAAAAATTCGAGTCATGAGATGCAACACCCAAACTGCACCGCTGGAACTCCAAAGATGAATCTCGATACATTGGACATACATGTCCTGGATCAATAAGACAACCAAAAAACAATCACAAGCATGCAAAAGTATCCAAGTATCAGTAACAACAAGCAAGGACTCATCAAGAAATTCAAGGCTCGATGCTCAGAGATTGATGATGAATGGGTCGTGTCAGAGAAATGTCACGGAGCCAATATTTCCTTTCTCTATGACGGACAACAGATTCAAGTGGCCAGCAGAAATGAATTGTTGGGCAAGCCAGAGAATGTAATCTTCTTTTTCTGTGGTCATCACGTGGTCAAGTGGGCAGAAGAGCTGAGACCTCTGTTGACAGAGGTATGGCAAAGCAGAACTGTGGGATCTGTGATCGTTTATGGTGAATTGATGGGTGGACAATATGAGCACCCTGAGGTGGACGTACATCCTGACGGTCGTACGATTCAAGGTGGTCAACTTCAGTACTGTCCCAACAACATGTTTTATGCTTTTGATATCAAGGTGGTTTACTCTGACGAGAGCATAGTGTGGCTCGATTTTGACGAGACGCTGTCCTTGTTTGTCAGGCATGGAATCTTTCATGCACAGGCAGACTTTCGGGGAAGTCTTCAAGATTGTCTGAACTACTCCCAATCCACAAAGTCAACTCAAACAGGAATCCCTGCACGATTGTCTCTTCCTATCCGTGAGAATAATATTCGTGAAGGTAACATTATTCGGCCAGTTATCACTCGATTCCTGCCCAAAGGAAACAGAATTATCATCAAGGACAAGGCACCCGAGTTCCGTGAAGCTGTCAAGATTAAAGTTGATCCCAGATTGAATGACAAGGAAGAAGAACTCAAATACAACATGATTCAAGGCTTGACTCATTCTCGTCTCCAAAGTTTATTGAGCAAGACAGGTCCTCTTCAAAAGAGTGACATACAAGGAGCGATTAAAGGAATGGTCTTGGATTTAATAGAGGAACTCAAGAATGATGAAGATCCCTTGTATGAAGAGTACAGTGCCCTTAATAAGAAGAAAACTGGATGGATCCTTTCCAATCTCATGAACAGGGCGAGTGACATTGTGAGGGAGCACCTGAAGATAGATGCATAGGAGCCAGTATCGGCTCGATTTCGATGATTGACGGCCAGGTTTGGATAAGGCCTCTTTTTGGCAACCCTTATTAGGTTCTTATGAGATCGGCCTGTTCAAGAATAACTTTGACTCACATCACATTGATGAACCTCGCCTCAAAGCAAGTAAAAAACTAAGCAAGTGTGAAACACCAAGATGACCGACATCATATTGAGCCTTCTTTTTTTCTTTTTTAATTATTGCCAAGTGCTTCACCTTCTCACCATTATCTCAACATGATTTGTAACTAACAGTTCGACTTTCAGCATCCCTCAGTTCTTTGTCAAGCACCGACAATAAACACAATAGTAGGAATTAAGGGAAGCTTAGGGGATGGAGGACCTGCCACAAGAGCTCTATTAAACAATCCAGATGATATTGCCGTTTCAAGCGATGGTCGTCTGAAATCTTCTGTCACCCCATATTCAGCTAAGAGTCTTGTGACATCATCGAGAACTTGAGGAACCCGAAGTTCAAATCTGTGGTAAGACACAATGCACTCATATGGCATGCACTCTCCACTAGCAGCCAACAGCAACCCCAATCACTTCATCGCCTCTTGTTCTCCCCAAATTCCATACTTGTTAATACTGTCATGAAAGACTCATCAGAAGTATCACAACCTTCCCCTTTGCGGACATTTCTTATTCTCAATCCCTGTGAATACAAGTAGTGAACCAATTCATATGGCGTTGATGATGAATTGGGTTTGACAACATAGCAAAAAATCTCCTCTGAGAATGTTGACACATCAATCTGATACTTGCTGATAATGGACTTGATCCAACACAATTTGTAATCCCAAATAGAGCAAAAACGATCGCGGTAATTTACTAGACGGGAGTTGAAAGCAGCTGCAATCATTTCTTTCCGGTTTGGTTCATACACTTCTTCAAGGATGAGTTGAATCAGATCAGTTGTAACAAATTCTTAGTAGAAAGAGGGATGAAATTTTCCTGTCTCATATTACTTGTATCAAACAACAGCATCTTTTGCAGCTGGTGTCAGACCAGCTCCGACCTCAGTCGCACTCATATACGATACTTGTTCACGAGTCGTTCAAGGATTCTTTGAACATACGCCACAGCAGTCTTACTGTTTGCGAGCTCTTCCTTTCGTTCAAGTACTGAATTGAGGAAATAGAGAAGGAAACTCTTGTTTTGACTCTTGAAAGACCAAAGAAGATCCTCTTGGCTCTCAATTCTTCTCTGTTCTCCAAACTTTCACCACTACTCTTGAACATACTCAAATCATTCTTTGAACAGTGCAACTAACTCCCTTATCGATTTTACACAATATCATTCATTTGAGATGTCAGATGAACTTTGACGCGGTCAATTAACAATGCAGCAACGAACATGTGAGAAGAAAAGACCTCACAGAACCCAAGGTAAGGAAGATGATATGCCATCTAGACAATCAATGATGGAAGATGAGTCGGTGGTGGCCATTTTCACAAAGTATAATGAATGTTCCAGTGACACTCGAAGTTCACTTGATCCAAATTTCTCTTATGGTCGCTTTGAATTGGCGCCAAAAATTTGCATCTCCGCTTGAGCTATCCAAATAGCAAACACATGAACGACTCAATATATTTATTGTAAGTGAGTTTGTATTTCCTTACATGAGGAAGGAAGCAACAATACACACAACAACAAAGGCAAATGTTGTCATCATGGAAGAAGAAGAAGCACTTGAAGCCTTTGGGTCATTCGGTTGAGCTGGTCCGGCATAATCCACGAGTCCAGGGAGAAAGGCAGTGTGACCAGATACAATATAAGCTCCTTCTGCCCATGAAACTACCTTTTCGATTTTGGAAGGTATATCAGCCATACAAACCTTCATGCCTGAACTGATTTTCTGAGCTGGTTTGGATTGAAGGACTGAGACCATATCACTAAAGTCTTTTGCTTTCACACTTGAGCTTGAAAGGCATTGAGTAGAGCTGCCAAGGGCAATATCCCATAAATCCTTAGTTGTACTCACTTGTTCTAAAATATCGAGACAAATATGTCCATTAGAGCAGTCAGCGTTTGAGTTACATAGCTTTGCATTGTTCAATGCATTACACATGTTTCCTTCACATGTTACATGGACGCCTGGAAAATCATTAGGATTTTCCTTGCATCTGAAAACACTGAAGTGAATTTTGATATCTTCATCAAAGAGCTTGACCAATTGAGTGTAGGTAGCTGAGCATCCCTTATCATCATATGTATCAAACTTACATGTCGATGGTGTATTCAGATTGATAATTGGTGAACCTAAAGCCTCGTACATTGCTTGAAGAGGAGAGCTTGTCCACTTACCAACTGAGAATGGGTTCAATGTGTTGGTAAACTTGTAAAGAAAACCATTTGGTTGGTATACTTGGAATAGAGTTCTTTGCAAAGCAGATGTCCAGCTCTTATCACATGATCGTAGTTGATTCATCGCAGAGTTGATATGTTCCATCCATGGAGACAGTGTAGGAAGATATAATCCAAGGTCAAGTGACCCAGGGAGCAGAGATATCAATCCATTACAATCTCTCTCCAGCAACACCACGTACTTGTCATCGAATTTAGTGGTGGAATCTGGGATTTTATGAGATGAGCCAGCTTTTCTAGAGTCACTGTTCACCAGAGATCCATCCGATAGTTTTCCATTCCAGCTACTAGCAGCATTTAGTGTACCAGTTTCGGGATCGATGATACCGTTCTCAAACTCTGCTGATCCTGGAAGACAAATACTTGGAGAACCCCAAACAAGGGAGCTTACTCCAAAACTATCAACCATTACCTTCTTGACCAATGATGTAAAGAATTTTGTTGGAGTGATGTTACAATTTCCACTGGATACATCAAAAATGCCAGCTGTTTGTAGGAAACTTTCATAGGATGGGTCCGAGAAAACTGCACCAAGCTCGGTGCAAACCAATGATGATGATCCGCAGCTGTTCGTACATGGTTTGAACAGTGATGAACAACCTGCACCAGTGCATGTTACAGAAACAAATGGTAATCTATTCTTTTTACCATTACTATCAGCAGGACATTGATCGATAGCAAGATTAAGTGAAGCACCACCAATCGAGTAGGACAACAGGCATGGCTTTCCAGCGACGATGGAACTGAGAGAACAACTGTTAGGTGGATTGAACGCCTCATACTTCAAATTCTGCAAAAAACTCATTCCGCTGTCTTGTTGAGGACAGGAGTCATCGAGTCTATTGGTGAGATTATGAGACAAGAAAGATTCTACTCCCAACACGTATTGTCTTACGAAATTTCTCTCAGTGATCGAAGGACAAGTGCACTTTGTTCTTTCCATCAGCTTCTCCATGAATACATTATACAATTGGAGACCCTTCTCAGCCTTGATATGCGCCTCAAAGGGAGTACCTGGGAGAAAATGAACTCTTCCTTTACCTGGACACAGTATTTCCAAACAAACAGGTTAGTCATAAACCTGAAGGAAAAAACTAAAAAGTTAAGAACCTGGCATAAACATACAATCGAGAGTGAGAATCTCTTCTTGAATGAGACCACATGAACTTGTGCGAGTGAAAAACACAATCAATAAGAGTGCAGATAACAAAATGAAGGACTTCATATTACTATTGGTATGGTGTATATGTGTAGAAAGGTATTATTTTTTTGTTGTTTTTTTGTGAGAGCATAAGAAGGGTTGAACAAGTTGCGTTTTATGTGCAGCACTGAGTACAACATGTTTTGTGAAGAAATCAAATGTCATCAACCAAGTATTGTGAAGGAACGATCGGGTGAGACAAATGACCATAAAAGGTTATTTAGGTGTCATGTGAAGCGCAACCTTTCGCCAAGCTTCAAAAAAAACCTTAATGGGTCAACCGGCATGTGTTAACATTAACGCTGCCAAGTCAACAATTGCTCACTCATCACACAAACAAAAGAACATGAAATTTTTGATCCCTACCCGATACCCTTTATGCTCCATTCTCACCTTTAGTCTCCTTGTGTTTGTGAGTCTTCCTCTTCTCTATTGTTTTTTGAGAGTAGAAATGGACCCGAAAAAAATTCTAGAAGTTCAAAACTCTCTGCTTCAATCTCGGATTGAGCGAATGGATGAGCTGTTTCCTGAAACCAAGTCAATTACAGCTATTCCTGTCATTGTTGTTCCAAGAAACAAATCCGAGCTATTAGATAACAATATTTTGAGTAAACAAGTTCTAACAGAGTTTTCTCAGTTGAGGAAGAGAATTGCACAACTGGAAGCAGTTTCAAGTGTGACTCAAAGAGTTGTTGCGTTGAATGACATTTGTTACAAGTTGGGAGCGAGTTCTGCAGCTGGTAATGAAGATTTTGGAGCCTGTTACAGTCCAAGTGTGATGGCATATTGGAAAGACAATGCTACTCGATTATGGAATGACAAGGATCATCTAAAAACCATGTCTTACAAACTCAAGACTTCTATTGGTGGCTCTATTGATCCGTCTGATCTTATTGGAGGAATATCTTGGAATTCTGTGCACTCTAGAATTGAAAAGGCACAAGCATTGAGCTTCTCAATTACATTTGCCACTAACGATACGGACATGTTTTCAACATGGGAGAGTCAATTTATACACTTTACTTCTAACATCAATAAGAACGAGACATATTCATTCAGAGTGTTAATTCAGAGCGATTCAATGTTGGAAAAAGAGATTGAACGTACATTTTACAAGATTGGACCTCTATTCGTTGTCGGAGTGATTATCAGTGCTGTTATTGTTTTCACTTCATTCATTTTTATGAGAAGTTCAAAGAGAGATTCGATATTGATAAGATTGTTGATTGCATGCTTTGGAATTTACTTGGTCATTGGTTCTATTAGTTGTTCAATTGTCATATGTCAGTTAGTATTCGGATATTCAATGACACCACTATCTGCCCAAGCACTGCCGTTATTTTTAGTGGGTATTGGTGTTGATGGGTTGTTCATTTATCAATCTTATTGGAATACTTACAAGGAGAAGCAAAGATTGAATCGAACAACAAATGAAGAGAATAGTGAAGCTCAACTTGTTGAACACTTTATTCACCCAGTTGCATCGGCATCTGCATTATCTACTCTATTAATCATATCCACTTTAATTCTGATTATTGTACTCATGAATCGATCATCGACCATGATGACAAGAGCACTCACTTTTCAAACGTTGCTGTCAATCATTCTAAACTCAATATTTCTATTGTATGCTTTTTCTAGTTCATTGCTACTAGAAACACGGTATAATGACCGAAAAAGAGTTCGATTGGATGCGGATGAACAACAATTAGGAGATGACAGAGAGAATGGTAAAAGTGAAGAATATAGATCTCAAACCGGAGCAATCTACGAACGGATTTGTAATTATCAGTATAGAATGGCCAAGAACAAGTATTGCATAGTAACAATATTAACTCTACTAGCAGTTGCACTTGTCGCAAGCGTTTTAGTTTTGGCCATTGTTCCTCAAAGACCATTCGAAATCACTGACTTTTATTCAAAACGATCACAACTAACAGAAGCTTTTACGACTTATAATGAATTGTTTGGAGGATTTAAAATGCCCGGTTTCATTGTCTTATCGTCAACTAATAGTTCAACAATTGATTTTACATCACCAGATATTCATTCAATGCTCGATGGCCTTTCAGAAACAGGCGAAAATGAGGATAGAACAGAATCGATTTTACCATTCGTTTATTCCAATTCGTTAGTGAATTGGTTCAGCATTTTTAGATCTTGGATTTTCTTCTTGAGTGATCATTCTTCTGAATACATTCAAAATCAATATCAAGTTCCAGGTCAAAAATTTAATCAATGGTTGGGAGAGTTTTTTTCAAGTAGTATTGGAAATTCAGTGCAACAATTAGTACTTCGAGATAGCGAGCATGATGGAAGGGTAACATTCTCAAGGTTGATGTTCTTCAATCATAAAATCTTGAATTCCAATGATGCTGTCAAAACAAAGAAGATGAATTTGAAATTCGAACAAAGCATTATGAAGCAACATCCAAGTATTACGCAGGATAACTTTTTCGTTATTAATACTTTTGATTCCTTATTTGAATCATTTGTCACGTTTAATACTGATATATTGTGGTTACTTGGAGTTTCTATTGTTTGTATCACGATCATATCCTTGATTGTGATCATTTTCAGTGTTGATAAACGAGATTCCGAGGAGAAGAATAAGTACTGGGTGAAAACGATTACGCTAGTATTATTGAATCCATTTCTGGTCCTAGTGAATACTGTTGAGTTATTGGCACTCACAAGATTACTCCGTATCCCTACTAATTCTCTCTCAATTATGAATCTTATGCTGCTCATTGGACTATTCTCAGAGTTTAATACTCATTACTTGAAGTCATTCATTTACTCTGGAATGAATGTTAAGAAATCAAGTAACATGATATTGTTTCCATTGTTTGTGAGTAGTGTATCAACAACTCTGAGCATCATGCCACTTGGTTTCCATGAGATTATTCTAGTGAGATCCTACTTTTTCCAAATGATTGCTGTGGGTCAATTCATTCTTCTCGTGAACACCTTCATACTATTTCCTGTTTTATTACAACTTTATTCCTCAGATCAAACAAAAGCTGATGAATAAAACAAGTCCTTACTTGCACCGCAGTTATATTCTTTTGAAATGAGAAGGTTTACGAATGGAGTTTTTGATAGCGTTTCTGACAATGCAGTGTTCAGCTTGTACGGCCGAGATCCTAGCTACAGACCTTACAGCTGTTTGCAGGCCCAACCCAAGTATGAGGCACTATTTCTAAAGAAATTTTTGGCAATCAACCAGCTACTACAATCAGAACAATATTTATTTACTCATTGTCAAGCCTTTGAGTTCTTTAATTTCCTTCAGCACACCACATAAAGTATGCTTTGTGATACAATTTCAATTCCTTTGAATTGTTAGTATTGAATTGATTTGAAATGGTGGGATAAGTGCGCACAAGACGGTTAACCTCGGTTTCGTCCTTAACAATTACGTAAGCGTCTAGTTTCGTTTCTCTCTCGTAATTATCACACTTTTCCTGTCTGCAGCATCTTTCAGAAATGTTTGCAAGTTGTTTCCTGGTGACTAAATCATCCACACGTACATCATCCACAACGGCCTGTACATAAAACACCTCTTTTGATCTCTTCTTTTCTGGTTGTAAAGCCTGATCTTCATCTTCATCTTTCACTTCACTTCTCTTTGGTTCCCTTTTATATTTTAATAATTCCATACTCAAACTATTGATTTTCATCTGTGAGGATTGTTCATTCAAGTAGTTAGAAATTGTTCCAGTATTCTCTAAAAACTGAATAGTTGGTGGCAACAGTGAGGTTGAGTCGCTTGGATTTATTATGAGCATTGGTTCACGAACAGAAGCACCTTTTCTAATCGATTCTAAAATCTCAAGGCAACTTATATCATCTTCTTGAGACAACAGCTCAACTTCCCTCAGAATTAGCTTCTTGATTGTACCAGGTTGTTTTTGTCTGAGCAATTGGAACAATTCTGAAGTGAGATCTTGCGATGGAGATACGGAATTTTCTGTTTCGGTACTCATTTACTTGGTCTTGATTTTGTGTGGTTTTGTTTGAATTGTTTTATGAAGTGCAATCTCGATTTTTGTTTTCATCTTCAAAGTGTTGCGGGAACACCGTGACGTCATCGATGGAGGAGGACATAAAAAGTTCCTTCGACGTCAACGTCAAGGTTATTGATAAGTAGGTATAAAAGAGGATTCCTGCAAAGTTTCGAAAACCATCAGGTTGCCGTTGACGACAGCGATGAACCTCGGTGTGCATCACATTCATCATCGATGCTGACCTCGACGCCCCTCGTGCATGTCGGTCCGACGGGTCCAACAAAACAATGTCTACATATTGACCACTGGCCTTGACCAAGTCAAGAGGGAGCTACGACAGTGGAACGGATTGCCTGTGAAACCTGGGACATCGAATCAATCTTAATAATTAATCTGTACCTGTACAAACTGAGATTGAAAAAGAGAAGGGATGCCTGGCAACTTTGATAAAAGCAACTTTGATGACGATGAAAGATCCCAAAAATTGAGTACGATACAGATAGGTGTTGGCGAATTAACATTCTCTTCAAAGGTTAGTGAAAGAGCAGGTGGAACAGTGTACGAGGGATTATGGTATAATAGAACTGTGGATTGAAGTTTGGAGGAGAAGAACCCTTTTTCAGAGAAGTGTCTGTTTTGGATTGTTTGAGATATCCCAATGGCATCGCGCCCTATGGTTACAGTATTGATCACAGTGACAGCAAGTTCATTGCTACAGAATTTGCTGAAAATGGAAATTATTATAGACGATGCGTTGTACAGTAACAACCTAAGAAAGTGTGGAACAAGATGACTGTGACAGAAAACTCGTTTCACACTTCTTTTTCAAGGGTGATCAGCTTAAGCAAGCTTTCTGGCAAGGAGATTAGTCAAGTCAAATTCTTTCATTTCTGAGCTTCCTGTCATACCTGATCTACCATCAGAACGGATTGGTTCTGGATAACATGCGGACTTTTTATCTCCCCCTTCCGATTTTTTGACAAGTTAGGATCCCACACACAATCGAAATCTCAATAAGTGCGATGCATTCTTCCCAGCACGAAGAAAAGCAAAGCAAGCTCGAAACAAAAAACAAATGAAGATAGCAATCGTTTTGTTGTTGATTACAGTGGTCACTGTTTTTGCTCAGAGACCTCCTCCAACTCCTGTTCTTCCAGATCAATGGTCTGCATTCTTTGAATTCAGTTGTCAACCGATCTCGTGTGGTGGAAAGGGTTACATCCAGTATGATTACATTAGTAAAAGAACATTCTACCAGTTTTTCTCCCCTTCAAGTGGAGTTTTAAGGTACAGTTTATCATTGTATGATGAGAAGACTCTCTACGTTTTCAATAGTGCTGGTTGTGAGAAAAAGGCATTAAAGTCGCAGCCAAGTCCAACTTTCCTTCAAGATGCTTTCTATGAGGAGACTTCTGGAAAATTGATTACGTACAGTGCATTGGCACCATGGCCAGAGTTCTGGTTTGATCAAAATGAGAGACATAGATGGGTGGTCAAGGTACTTGATAACACAACTATGGCAAGTGAACCATTTAGTTATGCATATATTGGACCAATTTCCATTGAATCTAGAGATTACATTAATATGATCTTCACCGACTTCTTGAAGGGTCCATCAAGCTTGAATCCTTCCTACTGGAAGGTACCTGATATTTGTAAGTAAAGAATCTCTTGCTTCATGGAACCTTGTTGCTTGTGCACATTTTTCCACTTACGTCATCGGTGAGCCTTTTTCCCGTATTATGGAATTCGTTTGTTGTTGTGAATAATGCAATCTTCTCGGCACCCGTAGTCGATGATGGTCTGATCCCAAAGGATGCAATGGAAAGTCGCGTCGTACTTGTTGAATCAAACAGAAAGTGAGTGATTCAGCAGATGTTGTTGTGACACGGGTGGAGTCTTCTTTCACAGAAAGAACTCTGAATTATTGGAACACTCTCAAACGTTTCAACACTTCTTCAAACATGGATCACGAGTATTCAGCGAGTCGGAGATTATGGCACAGTTTCAACCAAGTTGAACGATTGGAATTGTAAACGAATTCAAATCAGCGTTGAATTTACTTCCAGAGAAACATTCTGACATTTGGTATCTGTTGCATTGTGGTATCTTCAGAGGAACGCATCAAGATCAAACGAATTGACCATCTTGTAAGAGTTTTTGAACCAATTATCACAAAAAGTACTCGTATCAGATAGGAACAAAAGCTATATTGAATCATTGAGTAGCTATTCAAAAATTCTCCAAGCGGACAGTCAAATTGTATGAGTCTACAGCATTATCTCTGCATGGAGAATGACAAAGCAATATCAGATTTCACAAAAGCAATCGAAATCCTGCTGATGAACGTGCGTACTAAAACAGAGGTTACTCATACAATGAGCTCAAACAGCAGAAGAATGCGATATCAAACTTCACCAAGACAATCGAAATCAATTCTGTTCATGAAAATACCTACAATGACTGAGGCTTCCCACTATAAATCACCGTTTAATCGGATTTTGCTCCAATTGCTTGCTGAATTTCCTCATACAACTTCTTTTCTTCATCTTCGATTGACTGAGCAACAAGAGGGGTGTTGTATTCAATGACTATCTTCAAGAGTTGGACAGCTTCTTCATACAAGCTCTACATCACACAAAGATCTCATCTGTTGAATTTCATTTTCTAGTTTCTTGACCTTGTCCTCGATGATCTTTCTTTTGTTTTTGAAGTAGTCATCGATCCACTTTAAAACCTGGGTTACTTTCATTTCTTTATTCTTTGTGCTCTTGTCAGCCATCATACATCGTGTGACGCATGCATACACATCACTCCTCTTCTGGGACCTCATAAACACTCCTTACTCATCAGACGAAGTGGATTGATCATCAAAATCGAGCTTCTTGGCAACAGATTCGATATTTTCCTCTTTTAGTCGCTGTACCTCGAGTCTAATTGCATTTAACCTAGAGATGAACACAGGAAACATTGTAGTACTTTGTCTTTCTACTTAATTCTTCCTTGCTGCCTTGATTTTTCTAATTATCTAACATCCTCTAATTATACGTCTTATGCTTTGAAAAAACAAACATGCCGAGGGTAAGTACTTTTAAATCAAACAACGCCTTGAAATAGTAAATTGGTATGGAAACAGATGACACTGACCCCGACATAACTCATCGGTAAAAAAGATGATTTTTTTCCATACAACCATGTGTGCTTGCGCAGCAAGCACGATTGCTCATTTATTGACTTGTTTTGTGAGTGTCTTCTTCACTTGTTGGAGTCGTCGTCCACATCCACAATTACTAATTCGTCCTCAGTCAAACCATACCTTTTGCGTGCAGCAATTTCCTTTTCCACCCTGGCGAACACTGGAGAAGTGACATTCACTTGCTCCAGAATTCGCCGGTTCTCCGCACTGAGCTGCACAACAGACACTGATGGCAGTGGAGTTGCTATGGGGTAAGGAGTGATCACATACCTACGATGGTAAAGGTATGGTGGACAAAGGTGGAGGAACAAGGGCCCACAGAAGAAAAGCCCAAGTTCCCAAAGAGGGACAGCAAGATGTGGATAGAGTACTCTAAAGAGGTGATTGAGGAGCTGGATAAAATCAACATGGCGGAAATGGATGTTGATGAACAATGTGACCGGATCACTATGATCTTAAAGGAAAGTGCAAAGAGGTTTCCTAAGTGTAAACCAATTGCGAGAGGAATTGACAACCGCAGAGTAAGACGTTGGCTGAAGGATAGAATGGTTTTAGTGGAGCGGCTGTCTTCCCATGACACCGGTTCACCGAAACTCATGAGGGTTTGCAAGGCATACAAGGAGGACTGTACTCTGAGAGGTATTTTGGCATCACTGAAGATTGTCGATGGGCTTGTACAAGTTGAAAGAGCCCGTAGGGCTAACAAGAGGTTTTCCAAGTGGTTGTACAAAGCCAGAACTACAGAATTCGTGGACCCCCGATTCTTCTTCAATGCTGCCACAGGCAAGAAGGCACTGAGTCTAAGATTCAAGAGTTACAAGAGTGGAGAAAAGGTGATCACTGCCCCGGAAAAGGTAGCTGAGCATGCTGCTGATTACCTTGAGGAGGTGTTTGAACAAGAATTTGCAGACATGACGTTCCTAGACGAGATGAGATGCAGGACTGAGAGTATGGAGGATATATTTCCCCCGTTCAAGTTGGAGGAGGTACTGCAATCCTTAAAGTGGCTGCGAAACGGTAAGGCACCTGGGGTGGACAAGATATTCAATGCTCAAATTGAGACACACCAAGGAAAGAGACTATAGAGTTGAGTTCGCAGAGGCGCTGATGACTTTCTTCAATAGAATATTAGAGACCGGGCAATTCCCGTGTGAATGGAAGAGGTGTGTTATAGTTCCGGCGTACAAGAAGGGCTGCCCTATGATGATAGGGAACTTTCGCCCTATATGCCTGCTCAGCGGTCTATCAAAGGTTTTCACTCGGTTGCTTAACCAAAGAGTGTCAGCTGTGCTGAGAAGGGTTGGGTTTGGGTTTGGGATTCCCTTGTCCCTAAACCAAACCCACGAATTATGGTCATATATGGAGAGAGGAGTCCAAAAGAAGTAAGATTTCGTCTAAAAAAAAAAAGTGGGTTGAGTTTGGTCTTAACAAATAGTTGAGGTAAAACTCAACCCTAAGGAATCAATTTGCCTGCGGCGTTAGACGCAGGCGTTATACAGTAAAAATCATTTTTTTGGAGGAATTTTGAACTGGATAATCTTGTCAGTTAATCTCATCTCTTACAACTCTCAATTTGTTGTTTTTACTCTCTTACTATAGACTAAGATTGACATTCTTTTTCTTTAGGTTGTTTTTTTGTTTTCTTTGTCTCTAACCTTATTCTGATCAGGAATTTTCACCTCATTCTGAGATTGACAACATGTGATCGATGGGTTTTTTTCAAAGAAATCAAGCAATAGTTAACTATATTTTGTCTTGATCATAATCTGTGACTACTAATTACGACTTATATACTGTGTTTTAGGGTGATACATCCTCAAACTAACATATTTGCCCTTCGATTCTATGTATTGGATCAACTTGCCTTCAATAGTATCTGTACTAAAGTGCAAGTGATTTCTGTTGAAAAGCAGATTTCGGTTGCATCGACCTCCAACCAGCATATAAACCCAAATCCCACCTTTTTTTACTTTTTGATTTTATCTGCAGAATAGGTCGTAGGGGACTCTGTAGTCATTCAATGAATCTTCAATTATATCTCTGTTGAATCGCAAACTAATTATGTCAAAAGTACATTTAGGGTTGACTTCTCCTCCAACCAGTGTATAAACCCTTACCCAACCTTTTTTCTTTTTGACTGTTCAGGACTAAGAGCATTTCTACGTCCTGATTATCATATCTGTTCGTAATCTATTGGTTCTGAAGTTATTTTCATTGAGAATGCATGTCAGATGTATCCAACCATCTTATAAACCCTTACCCAACATCAATTTTATGTCATGATTGGTGCAAGAGTGAATTGAACATAGATTCTCTGATACCGAGAGTGTTATTAAGCCTCATACTATGCTTTACAATAGTAAATCTATGATTTATTATAATGGGTTTGGGTTTGGGTTGTCACATATCGGCTAGCCAAGACTGGCTGAATACAGTCAACTGTACGTTGTAAAGGTTGTTTTTGTATTCTTTATGGTCTGGAATGTTCAACTTAAGCTTTGTATGAAAAAACTCACTATAGATTCTGAACTATCCCCCAAACTGTGATATGGAGTTGGGTTTTGAACTCAGAAAACCCAAATCTCTATGAGCTATTGACTGATGAGTCGAGAAAAAATAGGCGGAACCAGCCATTTCGGCCTAGAAAAGCTTTTTTACAGAGGAACTATCTGGTTCCGCCTAAATTTTCGACTTTACAGAGGAACCAGCTGGTTCCGCCTAAAACTTGACTTTGTCAGTGGAACTATCTGGTTCCGCCTGTAATATGACTTTTTCAGTGGAACCAGCTGGTTCCGCCTAAATGAACACATGTCTAAGAGGAACCAGATAGTTCCGCATAAAAAGATTTCTACAGAGGAACTTGGAACTGAGATCAGAAAGGTTCGAACATCTGAAGGAAGATACATTGTGACCGAGACGGTTGAACTGCAAGATTGAAGTCCTTCATAAATTGTTTGTAATGCTTAGTCGGTGAATACAATAGCCTGATGAATGCATTCTCGACTGGGAATGACATTGTCCAGTTGAACCGAAACGAGGGGAAAGGAAAAGACTAAGGACACGGCAGGAAATACTTTATAACAAAGAATGATGAAGGAGCTTAAACTCCTTTGATGAAGGTTCAACATGGATGAAGGAGTGTTGTTAGGATGACAATGAGAGTTTTGACATCGAGTGCAGAGATGCATGGAGCGAATGATTGAGTGAGAGGAAGTTGTAACACGTGTTAGTAAGAAGTATCAAGGAAGTAAGAACAAGATTACAATGGTGGACATTGTATTCCTGCATAAAAATTGATTTTGAGATGATTTTGTGATTTTGGTGAGAAAATGGATTTTAACTTGGGTTTGGGTTTGGGTTTGGGTTTGGGTTTGGGTTTGGGTTTGGGTTTGGGTTTGGGTTTGGGTTTGGGTTTGGGTTTGGGTTTGGGTTTGGGTTTGGGTTTGGGTTTGGGTTTGGGTTTGGGTTTGGGTTTGGGTTTGGGTTTGGGTTTGGGTTTGGGTTTGGGTTTGGGTTTGGGTTTGGGTTTGGGTTTGGGTTTGGGTTTGGGTTTGGGTTTGGGTTTGGGTTTGGGTTTGGGTTTGGGTTTGGGTTTGGGTTTGGGTTTGGGTTTGGGTTTGGGTTTGGGTTTGGGTTTGGGTTTGGGTTTGGGTTTGGGTTTGGGTTTGGGTTTGGGTTTGGGTTTGGGTTTGGGTTTGGGTTTGGGTTTGGGTTTGGGTTTGGGTTTGGGTTTGGGTTTGGGTTTGGGTTTGGGTTTGGGTTTGGGTTTGGGTTTGGGTTTGGGTTTGGGTTTGGGTTTGGGTTTGGGTTTGGGTTTGGGTTTGGGTTTGGGTTTGGGTTTGGGTTTGGGTTTGGGTTTGGGTTTGGGTTTGGGTTTGGGTTTGGGTTTGGGTTTGGGTTTGGGTTTGGGTTTGGGTTTGGGTTTGGGTTTGGGTTTGGGTTTGGGTTTGGGTTTGGGTTTGGGTTTGGGTTTGGGTTTGGGTTTGGGTTTGGGGTTTGGGTTTGGGTTTGGGTTTGGGTTTGGGTTTGGGTTTGGGTTTGGGTTTGGGTTTGGGTTAGGGTTTGGGTTTGGGTTTGTGGGTTAGG